>CM067083.1:17499769-17502269 GCA_034008185.1 Gorsachius magnificus | reverse complement strand
GTTAACTCTTCGCACCGTGGGTATGTACAACTCTGAAATATAAAATTAGTTGCTTTTGAAGGACACTGAGCTCCCTCTGGTGAAGGCATAACAAGTTTATTAAGTAAGCACCACCTCTGGAAGTATAATCCCCTCTGGCTTCTTCCACAGAGTTTATTGGTTCAGTTTTCCTAACCATGAGCATCATTAGGGCAATGCAGTAATTAAGAGTTGTTAGAAAGTGAATTCTCAAACTGCAGATTAGAAAATTAAACTATTTCCTGATTACATATTAATGGAGCACAACAATAGCAGTTGCCATAAGCTTGGAAGGCAACCAAGGGATAAATCTGTGTACTTAATTACCATAAACAATGGCTGCATAGAAATGAAGTTTTATGCACATTCCCTTCTGTAATATGTCTGATATCAGTACACACTTGACAATTCTTGTTCAATTATCTCTATTATTTAATGCGCTGTGAACGGCTCTGTGTAAATAAAATTAACCACCCCAATTACTTTGAATTCATCTAGGGACAACGTAATAAAAAATGTGAAGAATTCTGTATGCCTATTAATCTAAAACATTACAGAAGCTTTCACCAGATTTTCTTGTCTATATTTATTTTGTCTACATTTATTTTAGTGCACTGCTAATTCAATTACATTTACCATCAGTGGTCAATCAGCAGCAGCAGAGGTTTTTTTTATTTCATTAATCCTTATACAGTACCGCAAACATGCTCATCCATTGGTAAGGTACAGGATCTCATATGGAAAATACAAATAGGCTTCTACTTGAATTTGGGAGCTTGCAGTTAATCAGAAAAACAATTAAAAACACTTCATACCCTGTGGTCAGATAACAAAATATCTGATAGCTGCAATTTTTTTTTCAAATAGTTGTTTTTGCAATTAGTGAAAAAATAGTGACCGAAAAAGAGCTAAATTTAGATTAGAGATTTGTAAACTAGGCTTCTTTGGTTTTTATTTTAATTGTATTATGTGATAATTCTTCATTTTAATTGGCACTTGGATATCAAGATGATAGACACCTTAAAATACAATGACAGAAGAATTTGCAGTGGAGAAAGGCACTGTCAGAAGTAGAGACAAAACTCTCTTATCCATAACAGGTTAGGCACAACATGGGTAAGTACAATCCTGAAGAAAGCAAGATAATCCTGTCATCGTTTAATGTCAAGCCATTATAATAGAGGAGGAAAGGAAATCAATGATATTAGATTTTTATACTCAATCATACAACTCATTCCTCTTACTTGAACCTCTGCGCTGTGTTTTCTCTAAACACTTGCACACACTGAATTTTTTGTGACGGTGTACTTCATACGGTGTATGTTGCAAACCCCTTTCTATATATGTAACACTTACATATATCCAGACAGTGACAGCAAATATGCCACAGCTTATTCTACAGAGTTCAAGGCACTGAAGCAGTTTTGCAGTGTACCAGTAAACTACATTTCACTGGAACAAGGTGAGATTACATTTTCATTTTAAGTGCAAAGACCAAGGACTGAAGTTACGCCACCAGTGACATAAATTACTGGATATTAATAAAAGTGTGACTATTCAGATTCAAATGGAAATCAGCAACCCGGGAATTTTAATAACTTTTCTTTTTTCACACATCTTAGAAAAGTGTTTCTAGTCAAATCATGAGCAGCTGGCGCTGGAAATGCAAAGCTTCAGCCAGTTCCAAACTCTTTGCCTGGCTGACAAACTTTGAAAATATCAGCTCCCCTTTGGCCAAGAGCCAGAAACTCGGCTTCCCCAGCCAAAAAGGCTGTCTTGCAGGGCCAGAAAGTGGCAATGCACGTGCAGACGAGGACCTGGGCTCTCTTCCTACAGCTCTGTTTCCATTAGATGCCCTTTTCCTAATGCAGGGCAGAAGATGCAAAGGCAGCAGTGGAATGGATCCCTCTGCAACCCAGGTTGCGTCCGAGGGACTGGACTAGAGGGCATCAGGTCAGGGACTCCTCTCCTCCTGGTCCATGGCAGAAAGAGTGGAGCATGGAGAACCTCCGAGATCCACTTCTTGCAGCTACCCACAGCCACTGTTGTCCTAGTAAAGCTAGGGTGGCATTTTCACACTTGCAAATAACTGTTACTAAAAAAGTGCCAGAACTTTCACTAAAATGTAAGCAGAGTGTCTATCAAAGTCCAACAGTGCCATGAGCTGGAATCTAACCAAGAACATACCTTGTCTATACTTACAGCTGCTTCCCTTTCAGTGAAAGCTATGAATTCTTCCACATTTATCAAAGCCTGCATTGTCCAGGGGTTAGAGACTCTATCTTTCTGGTTTTACCACTAGCCCGTAGTAAGGAAATTCCCACCTTTTTTAATGCCTTGATCCATGGGAGCAGGAGACAAAGTCTTTTGCTGCGAAATTAATGTAGCCAGAATAGATATTCAAGCTGCAGCCTGAAACGATCCCTCCTGGATGAACAACAAAAAGGACTCTCAAACTCAGAGGATGAAGAGCTGCCAGGTG
>CM067083.1:17182269-17494769 GCA_034008185.1 Gorsachius magnificus | reverse complement strand
CATCAACTATAATTAATTGAAAATAGTGTGAAAACTTCCCTAATGTTAGCATGCATAATTGCTAACAATTGTTATTAGAAGATGAAAAGAAATGCTGTGTCAGGCTGAAATATCCCAAGAGTTCATGTGTATCATCTGCATATATAATGTGAACTTACTGTGCCAGACCTTTTCAGCTCTGCAAAAGTACAACTGGGCTAAAAATAACTCTGGCTCGTAAAAAGTTTGATGTTTTGGTGTAGATATAGACAGTGGTATAAAATCGCTACTCAGCTCTCGATTGCTTCAACAAAAGTGACAAACGTGTTTAGAGAAATTATGGAGAGCAGAAAACGACCACCATCAAAGGCTGTGTTGTGTTTTCAGACAAAAAAAATTCAGGTTAAAACTTGTTCTTCCTGCTTCTGTCCCGCAGCTGTCCATCAAAACCAGCTTTCTCCCTGCGGTCTATCAAATATTTCCCTCACAAATCAATTTTACACATGATCAGCCCATACCCCTACTGAGCTGAACCTCCCCGTTAATTAAGTGAAGAAATTACCATATATATTATATTAATGCAAACATCATTCAGCTAGTAATTCACGGCTGATCTGGATAATGGAAAGGTTGAACACCCATTAACCCAAGCCAACAAAATGGGTTGGCTGAGAAATTCTAGCAGGTCTCATGTGACTCTTCCCTCTAACTGCAGCTCTGCGGTATCTGCTATTGTAATAATTAAAATCCTCCCGGTAGATCAATACTGGAATCTCTTTATGGGAAGTGCCCTGATGGAAATGTCTCAAGGAAGCTGGGCCTGTGGAACTCTGAAAAATTCATTTTTTTTATCTGACAATTATCACCACACTGCAGACTAATTCAACAGTGCACCCCTCTCACTCTGCTTTGAATGCACTGGAGATTGACATCTAAAAAAACCTAACATCTCATTTTAACAAATAAAGGCACTATTTCCACATACAGTTTGGAATTATCAGCAATCATGAAACCAGACAAAAAATTAATATACATTAAGCACTTCATCTTCTGATGGCTTCCTCTGAGTCTCAGTTATCGCAGCCTTCTCCTCATTTCCTCTCTTTGTATCTTCCTGTATTGATCTCTGCCTTTTCATCTCTTGAAAAAAGGGGAAAGACATGTAAAATTATTATAAAGCTTGATATTTATGTATTGAAATGTGGACTTACATTATCAGGTTTTCATATATTTATTGTTAAATATTATTAAATCATAAGATGGGAAAACAGGTTTTATATTTTCTCCTACCTGGTCTGCTCTCCACGTATTGACTGAAAGACTGGAGCTGAGTTTTTCTGACGGTAGAGTCCTTGCTGAACACAACAGGATTTCTAAACCGTTCTGCTGCTTTTTGTAATCGCTCAGCACGATGTTCCTCTGTTCCATTCTGCTAGGAAAAAAACCAGACACACAACAGTTTCTTTTGTTTACAAACGGGAAGACACGAATTCGAAAGGTACGTTTCAGCGAGGGGACAGGACGCAGCTTTTGCAAAGAGGATTTCACAACTCGGGCTGCGGTTTATATGGGATGAAAGTATCAGCTGCAGAAAAAAAGAAGAGTGATTAACTTTTCTTTTTTTGTGTGTGTGTTTAATGTGTGATGGCAACGACTGGCTTTTTGCTGTGTGGGTACCCTCCTGCAGGACTCTCTACTTACTGAACAGCCAGACCTATTAATTGCGACCAGTATTTGCCAGCGATTTCATTTAAAATCGGAAAATCGCTCCTTTGCAACTTTGATTTGCCAAGCGCTGCGCATGCTGCTGCCAAGTAGCAGCGTCTCTACCCCTGAACACGATCTGTATCGTTTTAAAAGCGTGTTGCCTTTAGCCTGTCTCTCTGCCCGGTAAAGAAATCTTGTCGTTTTCTGTAGTCCCACAGACTTGTATGACAAGAAGAACTAGTTTCTAATTTTATGCCCATTGAGATAAACCACTAATGCTGGATGAAGGCTAAAAGGTAGGATTATAATACTACCCCACTGAACTGCATTTCATCAGCTATAACTTTCCAAAGCCAGATTTGTAAGTAAGCCCTTTACAGCTAAGGAAACTACAATTATCTTTTCCAGGGCTTCCTATGTTAATACTGGTAACAAATTCAAATGGTTCTATCAACACGAAATATCCCAGAAGACTGAACCACCGCAGCGTGTGGAAACTGCAGATACCGAGGTGCTGTGTACCAAACAAATATTTCATTTTATACCTAATCTTTTATTATTTTTATTAAGTGTTTTGAAAGTAAATAGGGAAAGGCTAAGATGCATGACTAATAGCTAAGCCTGCTGAATGCTGAAACTGGTTATCAAAAGCTACCAAGACTTTGCCCTTCCTCTGCATTGAGACAATCGGTAATGAGGGAGTTCTCCAATGGCCTATTCTCTAGCCTCAAGGAGGCCGGGGATACACAATCCCCAAGGGAAGGTAACAGTTTATCCTTTTCCACAAACACAGAATGCCTCATTTAGAAACGTGTAAACTGCATTTTATTAAAAAACAAATCCACCTCAATGCCGAGAGCTCCATGAGAACAGATGGACACCATATATTCCTTATAATGCCGCTTCCCAACTCTTCCTTAGAAAGACGTACACAGAGATAAACTGTTAAGTTGCACCCTTTGTAGGGGTACCTTAAAAAACAGGAACTCCTTCATGGAAGCTTTTCATAAAGAGAAATACCGTTTTCGTCAGGTTAGGTGATACCAAATTACTCTAAGAGGTGGCCCATGTGTCATTTGTAGAATTAAGCTTAAAAAACTATTGCTCATATGCTCTGGATGACTTTTCAGCTGCACTAACCGGGTGGTTATGATTCTGGCTAAATAAAAAGTGGTTTCCTGTTATTAGCACAATAACCATCTGACAGCCTAAACCAGAGTCTTTACCAAAATAAACAAACATGACTAATTTTTTAGGCCTGGCAACATGCTAAAATATCAGTGTGATTAGCCAGTAAATCCCATTTTAAGAAACCTTTTTATGACTGGGGACTTCTGCCACTTTACAAATGTATTCCTCTAAGCCCACTAATTCAGTTAGCCTTTTCAATCCATTGTATTATTCTTGGGCCAGCTTCATTTTGCATTAAATCCACTGCAGAAAGCTAAATTGAACGCAAAAATCAGACTTGATCCAGGCTTCCTTTTGTTCAAAGATAGAGACCGAAAGTCCTCTGCTGCTGCCACACACTTTCATCACCAATTTATAGGAACCGACAGTGTAAGGGAAAAGCAATGAAAGTCATTGTTTTGGGACTTCAAAGCATCTCTGTATCTGGGGAAGGAAATCCTTTCAGTCAGCAGTGCTTTCCCCCCAGACTGCAGGTGGGTGAAAAGTTATACCCAACTGGAAGTGCCCCAGAGCCATAGGGATATTAATGACATACAGGGACTATTTTTAAAAAATATAATAGTAAGAACACAAGGGGTCTAATTACGAAAATTAAACGGAAAATTGATTGGTGTGCGCTTTATGCTGAAGCGGTAAACAGTAAGAATAGGCAAAATGACTGCATACACCACATACTCGTGTCTATTTTTCTCAGAAGCACTCGTTGTCAAGCACTTAAGTATGCATGCCTTTAAAGTGTACCACGGCTTAATTTTAATGGAGAAAAAACAGAGGGTCAGGCTTGGGAGGGAAGCAAATCACCAAGAGTCCAATCCTGCTCTCATTAAAGTCAGGGAGAGTCTTGCTGCTGATCACACCGGCAGCAGGATGGACCCTGTGCTGTATTTCTGATTTAACTGACAACCTGAGCAATAAGAACTGAGAAATGCATGTTATATCTGTTACTGTTATGCCAATGACAAGTATCAAGATAAAAAAAAAAAAGAAAATGTGTTGATTAATCAACAGGAAAAAACCCAGTGCATTGCAAACTATGCAACTGCACTGCCATGAAGATTTTCTGCGTTTCTTACTGTGAAGGATTTGATAAGAAATCATTTTCCTCCTCATAAAGTACAAACCCGAAATCAGAACACACAGGTACTGAGACAAAAGCATTAATCAAAACTTACCTTAATGTCTTGCTCTGAGCTATCAGTTACAGCTTTCTGAGCAGCACTGGAGAGTGAATTTGCCACCTGTGGCTGAGCTTCTAGGAGCTTCTTCAGCTTCAAATCCACCAACTTACTGTTTTGTTCTGCTAAATATGCAAATACCACATACAACAGAGTGAGATGCATTTAAATGCAGAGTCACTACAACAATGTAGCAATGTAAAAGGTAGATTTCATTCACTTTGCTATCATTTCAAACTAAAAAAGTAAAAACTGTAAGGAAAATTTTTTTTTGGTGATTTGGATTGGCATAGATTTGTGTAACGTACATAGATAATGCCTCAGTTCTCTCAGAAAATCTATGTAGCTCTCAGCTGAACAAGTAAACGTGCTTGAAGACAGTAGATGAAAAAACAGAAAGTAGACAATGTTTACTTTAAGTTACTCCCAACCTGTACATACCTATACTTTGGTATAAAGCCACGCTTGAGCCATTGATTTTAAGATGACACATAACAATTTATTACATATTCTAAAGTACTGATAACCCCTCAAGTTTATGAACTACTAATTCATCCTAGGGCTCTTCGGCACAGCCTCTCAATGTTTCAGAATTAAGAGACAGCTTTCTAGTAATATTTTACTATGATTTATAGAATATGTTGAAGCTGTGAGAGCCATAAAATGCTTCATAACTGCATCGAAGGGACAGATTCAAAGTCTGCAGAAGCCCCAAAATTTTTTTTATCAGTTTTAGCAACTTGGATCAGAGCCCAAAGAAATAAAGAGTCAAGAATTTTACCTCCCAGTAATGCTCATTCTGTATGTGACCGTTGACTACATGAATTTGTAACACACCTACACACACAGTTACCTACACATACACACATAATAAGGAGAAAGGTGTTAATAACAAACCACGGCGCAGATCTATGGAGCCAGCCCTGGGTAGGAAGGCAGAAAAACGCTGGCGCAGAAGCCCCCAGACATACTCTACATGCAGCACCACGTGAGCAATCACCCCTGAAACGGAGCGAATGCAGCATCACCTGTGCATATTATGCATGTACATCTGGGCCTCGGGTCAAACGCAGTGAAAATAGCAGTTGCTATGTTTTTCTATAGGCACAACCTGAGTTTTTCACTGTGGGCTGGTAACTTCTATCTGGTGTGGGAAGTGGAGCTATGACTGTTTTGCCGCACAGCTCCTTCTGAGGTTTAGAGTGCTCTGATTCACGTTAGGCAAAATATTTTTGGCATGCTGGCAATCAAACGATGCCTGCCTCCAGCAGCAATGGGCTGGGCTGGGTTATGACGAAGGATAGTTTCCCTTTCCTCTGGCACACCCAGTCAGGGTGCCCTTAATGGAGGCTCACATGTAAGTACATGCACATTCTCGTGGGTTTATGCATAAACATCATGTAATAACTATGATATAAGAGGTTCACATTTTATCAGATACATTCACAGCGGTGTATGGTAGCAGTACTGACAAACACACAGATGCAATATTTAAAACCAACAATTGGCAGTATAAGTAAAAAAAAAAAGTTTTCTCTTCTTGAGAGAGATGGGAGCGACTAAGATTCAGCAGAACACAGATTAATTAAGATGGTAACAATAATCCCAAATGTGAAATGTCCCCTACCATTTTGCATTTAGGTGCTCCCAGGAGATTCAGCCTTCATTAGAACTTGGTATGAATTGGTAGAATACCACTGAAATCTGTGTACACCGATTTCTATCACTGCATTAGACTGCTTTCTGTATTATTGCCCATCCCCTTCCTTACTCATTTGCCCCTCTGGCTACTGTGCAGACTGAACTGCAAAATGATGTCCAAGATTTTTTCCGGAATGTCTTCCCATGGGGGAGATGAAGTAGTAGTAGGTAGTGGGTTTGTATTCCTGAGAAGGTATCTCTCAAGAAAAAAGGCCCACAGAAATAAAGGGTGGTAAGTCACTGGGGCTATGTGACTGGAATATTCATTTACTGATTTTCTATTTCTCCTAAAATGAACCAGTATTTATTGGAAAATTATTTGACAGGATTCTACTAAAACTTAATTCAAAGGAAACATTAATTTTTTCTTTTTTTGGAAATCCTCAAATAAAAAAAAAAAAGGACAGGACCAAATCTTTCACACTCATAAAAGACTAAAAAGTGCTATATGCACATCACTGTTGGTTTAATTTACAAAGAGTAAATACTAAATGAAGTCTTTTGATTTAATGTATTATGGGCTATGAACTTGGGTCCAGTTGGCATGGCAGAACCAAGTCAGAGGATGCTGTATGAAGTTCTCTCTTGTACTGCCTTTATCCCGATGCTGTCCTGTGCTTGCCACACTTCTCTGGGCTCAAGCTAACTTGCAGGGAGAGGAAAAGCCCTGGCAGAGAAGCACACCATACTACAAATAGGTCCTCAGCAATCCCCAGGGCTGCTGGTAACAGGCAGACTTGGTACAGAGAACAAACTCCTTCAGCAACTCTATGAGCAGAGGAGCTCCTTACTGATGGGCAATTACCTTCACATCTTTGAAGGTCTAGCCCCTTTTTAAATAAGCATCTCCTTCATAAGATCCTGACATATTTATCATTTATGGAGGAACCTGAACTCCTGTTTTGCTTGACTACAATTTTTGAAAGGGGAGATACCACTACTATGATTTATTATTACTTGATCAGCATGTGCTAAGATTATACAAGTGTTTCTACAAGAATATGAATGCTTTTGAAATGTGTTATTGAAAATCTATTACTTGAACCTTGTAAGGCAAATAAGACTAATTCTGCTCAAATTTATACTTCCATGTCCCCACTGGAGCAACAAGGTACATAGACAAGAACTAGTCCTCAGGGAAGGAACCAGAGGGATACCAAGCCTACATGGAAATACAGACATGTTTGCTCCTCTTCACTGGGCACATGGACCAGGATGTCAGTGCAGAGAGTGGTAGCTGTATCGACCAACATGACTGCTTGCTCCTCTGGCTTGCCTACCTTGCTTTGCTGGGACAATCTGGGTAGGGTGATTTCAGGTGGCTCTGCTTTACAAACCTGGTCCCCTTTCCCATGAAACAGCAAGAGACATTTAAATCTGCCATTGTTGGAAATAATGATTTTGTTGTTGATTTTAACTTTCAACGAAGCACGAGTGAGAAATATTCAAAAAGAATAAGCATTAGGGTTTAAAAGACCTGAAAAGGCACAAAGGAATAAAGCTATGACAGAGAGAAGCAGCACATCATTATTTATATGATGATGGCGTGTTAGTCATGCAAAATACACAAAATAGCCATTATTTAAATTACCCGTTGAATCAAGGTCATTTTCTAGGTTAGTAAGCTCATCTCCACCTCCAGTAACAGAGCATTCAGGAACCTCCTCGTTAGTATCTATCTCAATATTATCATCATCCTCATCCTCATCTGTAGGAACATACAGCATTAAGGTTAGTATTTTCTTATGTACATGCACCACATTACTAAAAAAAAAAAAAGAATGCTTTAGAGAACAAGCTGAGTTACAATAAAAATGCAAATCATTAAATAAGTCTGGAAGGGGATTTCACTCTGTCCACTCATAGATCTATCTTTAAACTGATGCAATTCAATATACACACAGGGGGCTCTGCTGGTAACTCCTGCTACAATAAAGGTAGAGTCTGGCCTCAGCAGTGGCTATTTTCTGTGCTGAATCTCTGGCTAACTCTGAAAATCATATGCGTTTTTCCTTATAACTTGAGTCAAAATAATTTCCCCTAGGCTCCCCATTCTCTATAATACAGAATGGGTGCTGAAGCTGGCATATGGCAGGTTTGGATGGGTCTGGCCAGCAGAAGGACCTGGGAGCTGCTCTCTCTTGAGAAAGGCAGCAGCTCCAGGTACTGAGTTCCCAGCTCAGTGAGGCTTGTTACTCCTTACTTTGCACAATATATCACAGATGAGTGACCACTGTACCTTGCTTAAGTGTTAGCATCACTTCTGATACCAGGAGGAAAACTACCACCTGGAACATCACACTTAACAAGTGCTGACCTCAGGTGTAAGCAAGAGCACACTCACAGATTGCTGCCTTATTGCATCACTTTGAATCAGCATTGTTTGTAAGCTACAAACATCTTAAATAAAATAATAATTGTAATTATACTTTACATTTTTTACGGGATCTTTCTACCAAGTTTCTCAGAGCAGCTTATGAATATCACTTGTAAATGAGCCCCATAATGTTTTATGAAGTAGGTGATCATTATAATTACAATGATGATGATGATGTAGGTAAATTATGGCACAGAAAGAGTAAGTAACCTGAGGAAGATCAAATAGCAAGAGCTGAATTATGAAGCAGATCCCAGAAAAAATCCTGACTCACATTTTCAGTACAAATATATAATGAAATAAAAGTCCATAAAAGCTAGATTAGTACTTTCAAAGCATGTAGTTGCATTGTATTTACTCACTTTCAAGTGTCATATCAAATGCTATCTACACTTGTTCAGGCTTACACAAACATTTTTTCCTATGTATGCCTGTAAAATTCCTACATGCTTGTAAAAATGACAAGGAGAGGGATGGAATGTGTCTGAAGAAAGAAGACACATATAGTAACTAAAGGAATGTTAAACTACTTCACAATAGGAAAAAATACTAATTGGTACATACAAATGTCATATAAACAAAAAGGATCCTAAACACAGTACCAAGATGCCATAATCCTTAATACCAGAAATTTGGGGAAGTTTGGACCGGGATTGGTGCTGCTCACTCATCATCTGCCTTTGAAGTACACTAAACCTCATCCCCAGACCTGAAGTTTGCACTTCAGGCCCACACTGCTGACACAAAGGTCATAGAATTGTTTCTTTTCTTTACCTCTTTATCTCCACAGTCCCTATAATTCCCATTTTAGGAGCCTGTTGATTTTTTGTATGTCTGCTACTCTTTTCTCACCAGCTGCTCCCTCAATCCCTCTGCAATTAATCGATGTCTTTCACAGACCTCTGACGATTCAGGGTAAGACTCTTGCTGCAACCGACAGGAGCAAAGAAGTTTCCATTTCAGTGTCTTATTCAACGTCTGTTGTGTGTATGGTGGAGCAGCAGTCTGTGAAGTAGGACCCCTCCATTTCAGCTGACCACCATGACTTCCTTGGGCTCGTCTCCACTAATTCTCAGTGGTCCCTGGAAGAGTCAGCCTTCTTCGAAACCACCCCAGCTTGAGCCAGATGGATGGAGAAGAATATCTCTCCCCAGCCAAACCAAGATCTGCGACCAGACCTGGGACCTGACAGATGATCCTTCAGGTATATAACTGGGTGGGCAGAAACACTGAGGACTCTCTGTGACATCCTTTCTGTTCCCACTTAAATTCACACTGATGGTTCTATGACCTGGACTCTAGTTGTTTGAGGTAGCGCAGAGGCAGGTGAACAAAGTAGAAGGGCACAGCGTGATCATCATGAAGTGGGGAAAGGGATGGGGTAAAAAGCAAACTGAAAACAGAGAACAGTAAAGCAGCAACAGCAACAATTCTAAAGTTTTGAATTTTCTTCAAAGCATCTCTACTTTTTCTAATGAGGAGCTAGACTTCTCATGTGATTTTAAATCCTTTATGATGGTGTCAGAGAAATTCAGTGGCATGCAGGCCACGGTACTCTCAAATGTATCCTGGAGCTCATGGTGGCACACTGAAAATGTGACTGGGATAACAGCAGCAAAGGGCCATGGACATTTGGAAGACGTGGAAAAGAAAAAGAGGGACACCACCATGGCAGAGGGAAACCAAATCCACCTCAAACCTAGAGGGAGGCAATGACTTTCCAAAGCACCCAAAGAAGTCAGCTTGCAAGGTCAGCTCACAACTACTGGCAGGATGCTGGATGTGTCAAAACAATCTAAGCAAGATGACAGGGTTTAAGACTGCTGGATACTAAGGGAATGCTTATATTAGATTATTTGATTTTCTTTAATTTAATATAGCGAGATGAGATCAGAGGCACTGTCTTTGACACCACCATTTTAAGTAACAAAAGAGATGGGAATGTCGAAGACACCAGTTCCTAGTGTCAGATAATGACCTGACCTAGTATTTAATTTAAAGTTGGCAGGCTTCAACTGAATATGATTATCAGGACGTTTACACTTTATTAAAAAAAAAAAATCAATTAAAAGCATTCATTTGAAGTAATTTCAGAAATTTTCAAGTATCTTTCAAAATCTACACATTCCTTGTTTTAAATTACTCTAGGTTTTTTTTTTCCAGTCCAATGTTCTTCCAGTGTATTAAAAAGGGAAGTGTGTTTAGGGAGCATGTTACAACAAGATTTTGCAATTATAAATGATAAAAGGAACAAGATGACGAAGAGATAACAGATATCTTTTATAAAAAGAACAAATTACTAGTGTGAAAAACTTAAAAGCACTTGGTCTAGAACCAGGGCACATATTTAGAAGAGTACTAAAGAACTGCTTCCTTGAAAAGTATGTAAATGTGGATCCTAGAAAGACAGCAAAGCTTTACTATGTTGTGAAGAAATGAACAAAACTGAAGATAAAGTCAACAACTAAACAGCACTGACCATTACCTACACAGCCTGGAGTGCAGTCTGGACCGAAAAGAGCGAAAAAAGGATCTTCCGGAACCAAATGGAAATGCCAGAATATTGACAGAAAAAAGATCCAGAGGCCCTTTATAGCTTCTATGTCTTACTATTGAGATTAAGCTCAGGCATAATTCGTGGTTAAACTGATAGTCTCTTGACTTGGCTTAAGCTTGTCCACATGTGAAGGAGTTGCAGCAGACTGCATCAATTTCTAGACAAAATTAAACAAGAACAATTTTCATAGGGAGGTAAAAACATTGATGGGGGTTGGATCATATTAGTGGGAGTGGCATACATAAGCTGCCACTGGAGTTGCATGAACAGTACTTGCTCTTAAGGGAAGATCCCAGCAGGACTGTGTCTGGGAAATCCTTCAACCTTGTGGATATTTTCAGATATTTAGTTTATTTACTTTCTGGTACAGAGTTCACTTTAAGGCTACAGGATGTGACAGGAGCATCTGAACAGTAATAAAGGAAGCAAAGGTGGGGAATGGAAGACATGCAGTCAAAATACTGCTTCAGTGTACAAGAAATCAGATGTCAGGACAAGAAAGTATAGCAGTAACTGCCCAACAGATACAAATAATGCCTGTTAAAAATATTAAATCAAGGACTTAACACTGTTTTATGAGTTGGAGACTAAGCATGATGAGTAAGCCTGAGCTACATGTACATTCCCTCAGAAGTAAAATCTGTAACGTACCCTGAAAACTTGAGGCATACAAGTGCAATGCAATGCCAGCTGGCTCTCTTGGGTAAGTTTTTTAACTGCAGTAAACCTTTTCAACTTTTGTTATTAGTTGCAAACTTTTTCTGTCTTACAGTACATTTGGATGTTGCTTCTCCTATGTTTTTCCCTCCTTGCTCCTCTAACATCTCTTTTCTGTGCCATTCTTGTGTTTGTTATCTTCTCCCCTCCCAGTTTTGCCTATCTTTGGCACTTTTTTCACCAAAGTCTCTTCACACTATGCTTGTCTTACCCCCTGTCCTCTCCATTGTTCCCTTCCTTTGCTGCCTACTCACCACCTCCAGATCCGAGCCACATCCTCAGAAAGACACCATCTCAAATAAAGGATGGAGATGTGCCAGAGAGTGAAGACACAGTACCCAAATCCCAAAAGAGTAGATGGTTGTCCCACTGCATGGGGACAATACCTAGATAAGATGTCAATTCCTTTGTCCCGTCACTGTTGGGAAAAGGTGGATTCCTATCTCGATACTATCCCTGGACCCATCTCAAGGCATCCGCTTATCAGCCTGAAGCTAGTAGGGCATCAAATAAATTTGAAGCTGCCATCCCAAACCCTCTGGCAATTGGCAGGAAGAAGTATTTTCTGTCTCACACATCAAATAACCTATGAAAAAGACTGGATTTTGTAGCAAAGGATGCTGCTTATCCAGGAAAGTTTCAACTTGCCATAGGCATTTGAGTTTTTCAGACCATGATTAAATAAAGCCTTTTAAAAGAGAATGTGGCACCAGTGCCAAAGCATGAAACTCTTAATGAGCATACAGAAACAATGAAAGAGATCACATTTTCACCTACAATAGTGAGCAAGAAGTTAGTCTTTAAGAACTCCAAAATTCCAAAGCTGAAATGTCACTTTTTTTTCTGGAATAACTGAATTGAGAGGAAAATTATTTGGTACATTGGTTTTTTTTTTGTAAATTAAAACGTAGCAATCTGCAGAAGAAGAGGTTAATGAAGCATAGTGGACAAGAGAGCTTGGAAGACAGAAGATATTACTATAAGCTTGTCTTGGGTATTGTATAGGGAATACAGGACTACACACAACAAAAAACCTACCACCTGTGTATGCAGTCAGGAGCAATATTCAGAATCTAGTTATAATAAGGAGACTGTCTATTAAATCCTAACTTTTGGTGGAAATCAAAAAATGAAAAAGATGAAGCCCAGAAATGTAATTTATTTGGTTTATAAAGTGTTGGTGCCATTTCACAGAACTATGCCATTTTAGAAGAATTAATTTCTTGAGTGGAGATCTAGTGTGGCACATGACATTACCAGCAGTGTGGTAGAAGTATGTGGAAGATGTGCCATAAGGAAAACTTTTTGAGAATGAATAAGTAGAAGGAAGTGCCATAAAATGCACATTGACATGAGAAGAGCAAAGAGCAAATAGCTTGGCCGAACTACTGTATGAATAAGGAAAAATCAAGGTAGGAAACATAAACCAAGGAGACAACCTGCAAAAGCACATGCAAAAGTAGAAAGCAGTAAAATTTTATACTGGATAAAAAACCCAACAGGTATAGTGGTGATAATTTTATAAACAAGTTGTCATCAGTCCTGATACCGTCTCCTTCTTTAGTAACACTGAACCTCTTGAGTGCATATGCTATCTGTACATAAATACATTTTTTAAATATATATGCACAGTGCACAGTTACCTCTGAGACTGTTTATAAATTGAATAGAGGGTAGGAAGAACAATGGCAAAATTCAGAGGAAAATATGAACAGGAAAGGCCACATCCCAGAAAACAGCATACTGGGATATTTAGCAACACTACAAGTGAGTCACTGCAACAAACCAGGGTAATACTATCCAGCTGAGCACTCAGGATATACCCAGAAAGCACACCTTACTGGGAGGGGAGAGATGGCAGGAACAGCTATGTACAGGCACGATAAACAGTGAGGAGGAAGTAATTAAATAACATAGGATGGGGAGTCATAAATTGTGGAGAGGGATGAAGAACACCATAGTCTACTTAATATACAAACACTGTGCCATTTTGCTCAGCCTGTCTTACTCCCTTCCCCACCAAGGATGCAATTTCCCTATTTATCATGAAAGAGAGTTATGTTGGTAAACTTGGTTTATCAGGCAGAGAGGAAGACTGGAGACCAGACCCAAACTACCTACTTTTCTCTTTGGTGTTAAATGGAACAGAAGTGTAGGGTTTAGGGTGCAGTAAGACTATTTAAATACATATGCATATGAAATACATCTAGTAAAGAAGAAAAAAAATACTGTTGTTGAATCTACATGCATTGTGAATGTAAAGCTGGATTTTCCTGACACTTTGGCTTACAATTACGTGTTAGTATGAGAAACACAATTTCCCCTTAGAATATGTAGAAGACACTAAAAGAGCAAGAAGCTTGTACTGAAATGTGTGCTCAGCGCCCATTTGAGTTTGAGTGACACTACATTACTCCAGCTCATAGCACTGGCAGATATATGAATTTTAATGACATTTCAAAGTCAGTTTAATAACATTATAGCAATATTACAACTCAAAACCTGTAAAGGCAAGTGGTATGTCATAAGACTGCCATTTAAAATCAAAAGTTTGTTGCCCCCACCTCCCATGGGCTGCCTTTAAACTTCTCTTCCCAAGCAGTCTTTTGAACAGATTTAATACAAAATACAGTTTCTTAAGTATTTCTAATGTTGTTTCCCCCCACATTATGTCCATGTTCCTATGTAAAAATATGTATTAAAGAGATTTTAACCAACAATCATAAAATTCTAAAAAACTGTGGGTAATGACAAATCTGTAAATAATGGGCCAATATGAACTACTTGTTCACATAACATCTTTTTCTTTCAATCACATATATGCTTTTAATTGTTGAGAATCAAGTGAAACAATGCTGATTTAGGAAACATATGTATGGACAGGTCTTTTGATATGTGCACCTGATGAACAACAACATTTTGAAGTGTGAATAAAAGTGATACCCAAAAAGGTCTCTGGTTTCTAGGTTGCCATAGGAATAAGATACAAGGTTCCTCAGCTCACCTCCAGATGCCTTTGACCTTTCTTTCAACTTTTCTGCAGCCATTTCACTGTAGCTAGGAAGTTCTGACATCTTCACTCCAGATCGAGCTTCTGCTATTAGCTGACGAGCTCTCTCTCTCAGCTGCCGACGCCGCTCTTCATCTTGCTGCTAAGATATATTGAACAGTTGCCAACTCAGTAATTGACAGAAATGCAATTTCATTCTCAATCTGATCATCATGATAGTAACTGGTTTACAGCATGGTGCTTGGCCCACATTATAAATAGGATGCTTGATATCAGTTGGGTGTCACACCACAATTTTTAAAGACATCCATGAATCAGATTTTTTTTAAAGCATTCCCCAAATTATTAATGCATTAGAAACCTAATTATTTGTAATTTAAAGCATTTATTAATTGTGTTATTAATTATTTTTATAAAATACCTTTATGAAAAATCTCAGACACTTTTGTTGCAAAGTAATAACCACAAAAAGTTTTACTGTGGCTGTAAAAATTATTTTACTAAATTGAATTACTTTTTCAAGTAATACTCTCTCATAGAACTGAAATGAGAAGCCAGATGCTGCTTTCAGTTATTCCAAACACCAAGATGACTTCCAAGTGTAAAGTGACATCAAATCTGAGGCATGGAAAGGCATCTAATCCTTCAACTTCACTGGATACCCCTTTTTAGAAAAAAAATAACTAATGAAAATTAATGAAAGAACAATAGATGCCAGAGCAGAAAAGACTTTGCACCACTTTAAAATATCCTACTAGTGGGGCTTTGGTCAGTAATTAAAGAGATCATACTGGAACCATCCCAGATACTGCTGTCCCATTAAAGCTCGTAACGATCTTAGAAGCATGATAATATTTCAGTTACATAAATGAACAAAGTTCTACAGCATGAAATTTTGGAAAAGACTAACCCACAATACTAAAAAAACAAATTAATAAAAAGATGTGTTTAAACATATCTATAAGAATCCATTAAACCATAAGGGAAACAATTTCAGTTTTCACCTTAAAAATGCAATTTTTTCATAGTTAGCACTGTTTTCCCCCTCCCCTCAACATTAGAAATGCTCATAAGCGCAACAAAGTCAGCGTTTGGCTTTAAGTCAAATCTGTTGATAAGTTTGTATTATTGACATAATGACCAGGATAAAACCCAGGTATAGGCAGTTGACCTAAACTCACTGGAATATAACAAATTGTCTAATATTGGAGAGCAGTCCTGGCAGACTTCCCACCAGCCCAGAAACTGAGCATCCCACACCTGCAGATGCTGGTGAGAGCTGCTGCTAAGTGCTATTTAGTTTAAGCAATCATTAATAAAACAAGTGCAAAATACTAATTAGGTACATTTTACCCATTTCCATGTAAATTGTTTGTTTGTAGCTATTTACTCAGCATTGTTCTCGGCACAATAGAAAAAATGCAAATGACTGAATCAGAATGCAGCCCTAATGGGACTTTCTGTTTATAACCATTAGCCCAGAGGTGTGCTGTAATTCAATCCTCAAGCAGCAAGATTTAGCCTCATTAACAGCTTGCATGGGCAGGTTACAACTCATAAAACCCTACAGTAAACAAAGTATATGGACACAGCACAATATCTTGTCTCTGAGTGACAGAACCCTGATTCCCTATCAGATTGCCTTGATTTACTTTTCTCCTAATGTCCTTCCCCTGGAAAGACAATTCTGCCTGGGCCCTGCAAGGCAGCGGGATGGCACATTGGCTTTGTTTGCTTTCTCACCCTTTAACTTCCCAGAAGGCACAGAGCAACAGTTCTATCAAAAACTTATTTGGTAAAGTACACATTAGAAAGACAACTGGAAAGCTTCCCCCCTGCTCCTATGCGCTATAATAGATCAATTTAATTTAATTTCTAGCCAGCCAACTGATACAGCAACCGATTTTATTTCGACCCGCAGTATTCAGTAACATAGATTACATTGAATTTTACATGAAATAAAACTGCTGAAATCTCTATTATTTGTAATTCCTGGGATATAGGAATTTGTGGGTTTGATTTAAATTACTTCTGAGAAGGAACGTGCAAAATTTATATTAAGATTCCCATGTGGTTTAACATCAAACTACTATAGCCCACGTAGTTTAAAATAAGGCCAGTTATGTGTTTGTGACAAATGTGCCCTAAACTGAGCAGGCTGATCCCCCCCTCTCCTTTTCTCCCCTCCTCCTGAAAGAGAACTTGTATCCTGAATTATTAGCATAGTCATTAACATCCCGGGGATCTCCAAGCAAACACAGATTATTGTGGCTTGTGTTTGTGCTGATTAAGCCAATCATCACCAGCGGATAAGAGAAAAACCAGCCTAGTTCTTGCTTAAATTCAATTCAGGTATTTGAACCCTTGGTCACTGAGCTTGGCAGAGGAAACGCTGGTGGAAGGAGCAAAGAAACTGAGAGCAGAAAAAGTAGGTAGATTAAGTTTTGAGGTACAGAACAATTATTAAACAGCAAAACAATCCTTAGATTTTGGAAAGAAAAGTGCTTTGGGGAGGTACAGAGGCATGAGCATAGATATTAAAAAAAAAAAGGACACACAAAGAGAAACTCTGCACCAGGAAAGGACCATGCAAACACACATAGAGAGATTTTTTTCCTGTACAGTTGAAGAGAAAACTCAGTAAAATCTTTCACCCTCTGACATGAGCCTGACATGCCAAAGAGACATTAAAGTTTGCTCTGTTATTTTCCCCCAATTACTTTGTAATGGTCTGAAGACCTGCCACGCGGATGCACGGCGAGGAAAACTTCACCATTTAAGGACAAACTCTTCAAGAATAAGTAATGTAATTCCTTGTTTGCCTCCTATAAAAATGTATTGGTATGCAATTTTTATATTTCACAGTTCACCGACATCTCGGCAAGCTTTCTTCCACTGCTTCAATGGTGCTACTTTTAATTTTATCCTCCTTAGTCCTAGTAATTAAAGTGATCAGCAGTGGCATCCCAACGGCTTTGACACAGCTACAACCCCCTAGCAGACTCCGGCTTTTAAGGGGAAGGGGAAGAAAAAAAGGACGGGAGTTTCATTTCACTGGAACAAGAAAATCAAGCTTCTCCAATCCTCAACTTTATCCAATTGTTCTTTCAGCAGCCTTTGGATCTTAAGAAACAAATAAAAATGGCTGCCATTAGGGGGTCCTTTTTGTACTCGCCGCAGACGGCAGTGACTGACATTACTTTGGCCAAAAATGATGCCGTGGATTTAGGAAGGTGAATTCAAATGTGAAACACTGGCAGGGCAGTTTCCGAGATCATTACCCGGCCAGCGATGTTGCTCTGCAGCAGCAGAAGCTGAGAGCTGACCAACTCGGTAAAATATTGAAAGCGGTGGAGTCTTGCAGGGGAAAAAAAAAAAACCAAACCAACCACCCCCATAAAACCAATCTCCTTAAATCACTAAAAATTCTGCAGTCGTCTCACATTTTCAAAAAAAACCTCTGCTAGGGATTTTCAGTCCTTTTTTGGGAGGATCCAAACTGAGTTTACACCAAAAGTCTCACAATGTATTATCCTCTCCCTGTAAAAAAAATACAATCCCATGAGCTGCATTTATTTGATGTATAAAAAGAAAATTCTTCACCATGTCCATAGACTGGGGAAAAAAAAAAAAAAAAAAAGTGGTAAATTAGTGATACTCCACAGCAACAAAATTAAACCAGAATTGTACCTAGGAGGGGGAGCGATTCCAGTAGCTGTAGGTTTCAAAATTGTCTGTGGTCTGCCCCGAGTGCACAGTACATCTAAGAGAAAGAACTTGACTGCCACCTCTTTCATCATTAGGCAGGAAGAACAGCTCTGTTATTAGCCATTCAGAAAGCAAAAGACTTCTGTGCTTGTCCAGAGGCAAGGATTACCAAAATGTACCTATTCAGTTAGTAGAGAAGACAGAATAAAAAAATAATAATAATAAAAAAAAAAATTACACGAGCTTTAAAGGTTTGGGCAGGCTGGGTTTTACTGTGACCTTGATCGGCTCTTGTTTGAGTAAATAGGATTTGGGATGAAACATTAAAACTGTTTAGCAGATCTTTTCAAACCATTTCAAACTTTTCTTATGTTGGTTTATAATATAACCAGACATGCTTGTAAATGGCCACACCTGCTCATTTCTCTAGGGATGGCCTGATCTCTGCCTTTTCTAACAAAGAAAGGACGGGAGAAAAAAACCCAGCCTTTCTTGTTGCAAAACAGAGTGGAAAGTCAAAATCTTTCTCAAGTTTGTCCCATCTGGTCAGATTAAATCTTTGATCACCCTGGGGACCACATTTATGTTTGGTCTCTACTACCGTTTCAGAACAGCTCAAAATACACAGGTAGCGAGCAAAATATGAATTGCTAAGCAGGGAACACTCGATATAAACAAAAACGCATTGGCTTTGGATTTCTCTGCCTAGTCAGATAGTCAGAAGTGGTCAGCAAAGAACAACATAAACATCTTGAATATTTTCTGCCTTCCGCCTGGTGTCTACATCAGCTGCCTTACTACCAATAAACTGTATGTAGCTTGAAAATATTTTTTCAGGAATGTATAACACAACAAGTATCAAATCATTTGTCATAAAGAAGCAGCTATTGGCTTATGATGTATGGTACTGATGGACTAACGAGACAAAACAGAATGAAAACAGATGTAGCCCAAAGTCTAAAACTGGAAGAACCACAATGTCTTAACAAAGCTGTCCCCTGTAAGAAAAAAAAACAACCCCAAATTCATAATAAAATAGGGTTGTGTGGCTGTAAAATTCAAAACACCTCCTTAAACACAACAGGTATTTTTAAAAAAACATTTGCCTGCAATTTTTTATTTTTATGTCTTTTTTTAATATAATCTATGTGGTTCTGGAAAACCTACAGTTCACTTGGTTTCTGGTGTGAAGAACGCTGGCTGTAGAAAAACAATCCATTGATAATTTAATTCCTTGTGTCACTGTGAAATTAAGAAACTCTTAGTTTACTGAATGAAAAAAATATATATTTGAAAAAAAGAACGGCTGACTAAGTATCACCTTGTGCTACATCCAAGGCCTCTTGCTGGTTGTCTGGCTGCTCTTTTGTAGGCAAAAAGGAGCTGAACGCTCTCTGGCTCCTTAGATCTGGCCCAACAAATGCACTGCCAGTCATGCACATGGATCCAGCTTAAAACCCAGTGTGAGCCTAAAAGAAGCTAGTCAAACTGGCACCTACTCATGCAGAAGGAGATAGATTTGTCATGACAGGCTGATTATTCAATGTAAAGAAACAGTTTAGCTTTTCTAATCTGGTACAAATACATCTTTCTCAGAGAAAAAAGTAAAAGGTCTAACAGTTCAAGTATTTAAAGTAAAGAAACCAACAAAAAAATTGTAACGTCAAAGTGAACCATAGGTATTTGTGCTAGAGCATTCTGCAAAACAGCCCTGCAGTTCTATTCAGATAAATAAGATTTAACTCGTTTAACCCTTTAGGAGCTGCACATCTATTTGACGATCAAGGCAAGCATTTCTATTTCACACTACACTTGGCTCTACGGCAAGTTTTAAGGACAGGCTGAAATACCTAATTCCAAATACACTTTCTGGTTTCCTCCTTTTCTCACCCACCTGCACCAACACTAAGAGCGGGGCGCTCTCCCGGTGAACAATGTGAGGGCAGTCTTGCCTACCGATGGGGCTCCCAAGAAAGATCATTGAGAAAGTCGATCTAAACCAAAAGGAGCAACAAAGCCCTCCGCTAACTTCTTCCCTGGAATTTTCTCTGCTTAGGCAAGTTTGTGCTCTCCCTCATCTGGGAAGTATAATTAAGGACAACAATCACCTAAGGCGTCGGGATCCAGAAGCTTGTTACGCTTGTCACCATGATTGTCAACGCTATTGGCATTACCCACAAACAAGGTCTCAAGCGTGCAAGCTAAGAAATATTCCGAAATAATGCCATCATCCAGACAGGGCATAACATCCCATCTAAGATCAATAAGTCTAAAGATGGTATTTTCTGTGCCTGTCCACAGCCGAGTTACAGACAGAAGTTAAAGAAGCTGCTTACTCATTGTAGGAGTCAACAGTCATCGAGCTCCACTTAAGGGATTTTCTCTTGTGTAAACTTGACTTTATAATTAAAAAAAAAAAAAAAAAAAAAAAAAAGTGGCATTATGAAACAATGACTTTTGGCAAGTGTATGGGATGCGTAAGCTGGAGAGCAGCATCCTTCAGACTGCATCCTGGGAAGCTTCCTTCTCAGGCGGGCAACCCCGCACCGAGGGAGGAGGACGTGCCCTCCTGAGGAATGCTCCCGGTTCACTCCCAGCTCACTCCCAGGAGAACAAAGCAGAGCGGGCTGCAGGGCGCCTCCGAAAGTTGTTGCTCCCCCTCCTCCGCCGCTTCTCTTAATTTTCGGAGAAGGGTGGCAGAATCCCAATCCGCCTGCATGTGATGAGAATGGATAGAACAAGTGAAAACCCTATGCCTCCCTGGATCCTATTTTGCTGGCTTTTTTTGAAAATGTCCTGCAAACTGCTGGCAGCTTGTTTTTAATGGAAAATACCAATCGCCTAGGATCTATACCTAGCCTTTTGCCAATAATGAGAAAACTTCACCTTCTGTCCCCAGCAATTCTTAGGAAATCTTTTGCTGTTATTCCTACAAATCCAATTACAGATTGTTGAGTAGCTAGTGGAGTAAGCTTATTGAGGAGTGTCACATCACTAAGTCGTGCGTATGTGTTTCAGTTTGTAATGTGGTCTGAGCCGCTGTAGAGGTGTCAACTTAAAATGCAAGTAAGTAGCAGAACAGGGCTAATCCCAGCCACTACTCCCCTGCAGCCAAATTGTAGCGCAATGAATGACAGTGGAAATGCAAAGATGCCACTGTGCTTATCACACACAGCCAGATGGTGGACCTGGATCAATGCACACATGCCACGATCAATGCATTTGATAAAGAATTAAGAAGAAAACTGTACATGTTATCAAAGAACTTGTACATGGCATAATTATGATTCTGCATGTGCTTACTGATGATATTGGAGACTCAGAGGCAGGTGATAATGAAACTGATAGGAAGAAATAGCTTAAAGGCTACAGCATATGGCCTCAGCACTAAGAAATCTTGTCAAATAGTTCAGAAAGCTTTTTTAACTGTTATTACAGGCTGCTCATAGTGCAAGCTGGTGGCAACGTTTTAATTTTTTTTTTAAACCTGAAATGTCAAAAAGTTACAACAGCTGTACTTTTCAGAATGGTTCAGAAAATAATTAAGATGCTATTGTGTTTTAAACATGGCATAAAAACCTACAGGTAGATAGAGCATTCATAATTTTTGAATGGTGGTGGTGGTTGGGCATTTTTAAATATATATATATAATATATATATTTATATAATATAATATAAAATATATATAATTCTGCATTCTCTGAATAAATGTATTTAGACTTTAAGGGGGCTTGTGGCGGTTTAAGGAATGTATCTGGGTAGCAATTTGCATTCGACACGCCAATTTCTACAGATATAGTTTCAATATTATTTCTCATCAAATGTAGAGTATTTCCCTGTTACCATTTGTGCTCTGTCAGCTGCATTACAGCCTCCTTGGATGTGAAAGAAGGTAATTAAAAATTTGTGGAAAATAAAGTCTAAAGTAATAGTAAAAAGCATATACGTTTATAATGTATAAAAGGTACCTAAAATACAAATTCTCATGCTCCAGTTGATAGATGAGCTGTCTAATCAACGCCTGGACGTAACTTAAGTGCTCTCATTAGTGTGAAGACCTTCAGGCTAAATAAGACTAAATCCCTTAAAAATTGCTTCTGCAATAGAAAAATCCCCCTTACCATTTTCCTCTGCCTAAATCATATCAATTAAAAAGAGAGAGAGGGAGGGAGGGAAGCAAGGAGGCATTTTCACATGACTTTGTTTTAACTGACACTCAAAAAACTATCTTCTGAATCCAATTTAAAATGTTTCAGCAAAAAAGTTCATTAGCAATCAAAGAAACAAAAAAATCACGCTGAGTTTAGTTTCTCTTTCACTTTAAACCTGGATCTTTAATCAGTGCTGAGGAGTATAACGCCCACTGAATTCTTTACCTTAACTTTTTTTTTTTCCAACCCCAAATATTTAATCAACATTGCAGTTTTACATTAAGTTATAAAATTTATCAAAACAAGTCTCCAGAAGAGTGAAGCACGTATTTCATTTGCAGCGGGCCGAGGAGGGACATCCCCCCTTCCCCCCCCATCCTCCGAATTTCAATTTGTCCTGACAAACCATTGGGTATTAAATTCTAAAGGCACGCAGAGTGCATAAAGAACTGATGGCTTGATTAGCTCTTGTGGTGCAATTGAAGGAGCTGTCTCTCTCCCCGCTTCTCCATTTTGAGAAACACTTTGATCTCCGTTCAAGTCAATTCATGAACATCAACTGACAAGACTGCATGAAACACCCCAATGGTTAGGCCCAAACTCGTAGCAAACTATTTGGTTTCATTAAGGCTTCAGGAGAAGTGACCAGTGACAGTCCTTTCATTCAGAAGCCAACAGGCAAGTGACTATTTAAACTTTAACATGCACAATGTACTGCTGAAAGGCTGCTACACCTATAGTCAGTCACTCAAGTATGAATGCCTTTACCTACTATTTTGTGACATGTGAACTACTAAGTGCAGCTGCAGTCTCATTAATGCATTTGCCCAGATTTGCAGGACTAAAGAGATGACTCGCAGTATTTCTGGTGGGAGAAACGACTGTATCTTCAAAGGAAGGTAGAACAGCAGGTGCTATATAAAAGCCAGAGATTAAAAAAAGATTGTGTTTTTAAATGCACCAATTTACTAAATATTTGCACAAATGTGGCAGAAATATTATCTGTTCCAGCTGCAAATATAAAAGAACTCGAATCGCATCACCCACAAAATGCAGAGTAGTCGGTCCGGTTTCAAGCTTTGCTACAGTAAACTATTTACACATCACTCTTCCCCTTTTTTAGTTGCCCTCTCCAAATAGGCCCACTTCAAAGAGTTCATTTTTGCACCAGTTCCTGTCAATGCAGGTCAGCAACACTAAAGTGGAAAGTGGCTGCAGTGCCGTGGCACAAAGAGTCTGTGCGGCTGAAATCAAACAAAGCCCAATTAAACTAATCATAACGTCCCAGTGAACACAAGGAAGCTCACCTGGTATTTCTGGACTTCTTGTGTGAATTCCCAACTCTACTTGGTACTTGGTACTATAATTACCCTGACCAAAATACTGTGAAATTACTGCTCTGATCTGCTAATGGCTGCAAAAAATCAAGCCGTTGTGGTTTCATGCCAAGGGGCCGTAGCAAGGTGGCGCAATGCTTTCTGACAGAGACGACAACTTCTAAAAACTCAAAAGGGAAAATTAACGGGATGTGGTTTATGTTGCCAAGGACTGTTCATTAATTACCAATTTAATCACTGCTGGAGGCATGACATTACAAAAATCTGGCTGAAAGTTCTAATAGATTATGAAGACCACCTAAGAAGAGTGACCAAGAAATGTACAAAACAATTAATACTGTTTCACTGCTATCAAAGACACTCAGATTATTTTACATCAAGTGAAGCAAAAGAATTAGTAGCTTCACAGTGCCACCACTAGGAACTGTAAATACAATGGCACACAATTAGTAATGCACATGTGACTTTTCGTTCAAGGCATATATCCTTGGGAAAGCCAGAACATGATAAGGAGAACAAAAGAAACATTTTTAAATGAAATGAATAAAGATTTTAACTCTACCCTTGTGCATGCTGAGCAATAACAGAATAGGCAATGCAAAATACAGCTCTAAGTAATGGCGATATCATCCTGGGATTCACAACAGCGTGTACTGAACATCCACACAGAAAACGTCCACAGTTATTAGCAGCGATAGAAAAAGAGCATTCCAGACGCTAAGAAACCCGTGTCTCGCTTTGTACACAAAGGGAGAGCTCTGAAACACTGAGACCTTTTTTTTGCTAATATTTATAAATGGATAGAAGATGCTTAAATTTTTGAACTAATGTTCAGACAATCTTAAAATTCAGTTAATAAACTGACAGCTTATTTTCTGTGAGGGTGCAAGTTCATGTTACAGCTGCACCTTGAATTTCCATCACATAATAAATAATTGTGTATTTATATATTTAGGCTGGATGCTTAAGTGGTGTAAATAGATACAGTTTATGAAAATAGCAGCAATAAAATTCAGCTGAGAATCTCAAGCATCTATATCTATAAAACTCAAACTGTGTAACATTTGTCTTACATTATCAAAGGTTACATTTTATTAAGGAAATCCCTCCTGGTATAAAACTGACCGTGCATACTAATTCTTCTTAGAAATGAGTTTACTTGTACTAATTGATTTATTTTCCCAGCTATGTCAGGGAGTTGTCTACAGCAGTATTTTTGTACAGTGAAATGTCACAACTTCAGAGTAAGAAAGTGCTCCAACAAATCAAATATGAAGTCAAAAGATGTAGAACCTTCTTGGAAAGTTACAGATTATTTTTATTTTTAATGTATTGAGTAATGTTAAATAAAACAACTTGTTTGTTCTTGCCGTCAAGGAAATGAGATCAGGCTATCTCAACCTTAGGGTTCTTATAAAGAAGTAAATATCAATTCAGTTGTGGTTTTGAAGTGTTCAGTCAGCAGTCTAACCTTCATTTAAAGAAAAGTATATTGTTAAAACAGCTATAAAACTTGGAATGCTCATGAAATGTAAATACTATACAGCATAGTCTTATCAGCTTAAACCATATTTAACCACTTTATAGTGGCATACAGACAAGACATATAAATGAACAACAGGGAATAAGTTACCAAAGCTCAGGGATTACCAAAATAATGTTCAATCTGTTTACCAGTTAGATGGTAACTGTTTCTTTGTAATCTCAGGAAGATCTAGTGATCATATCTAAATCTGGTCACAATTATCAGCATGACAGACTAGTCTTTTTTCAATCAATATTTTCCAATTAATATTAAAAGACCAAGGTTGCCATCTGCAAAGTCCTACACCGCAATAAATTCATGTTAGATGTTTAATTAATAAAGATCAGCTTTTCTCCCTTTGTTTTTTAAGAAAAACAAGATGGGAATAACTAGGAAGTGTTTTCTTAAATGAATTAATTTTACCACCTCAGATCACAGACACTTATTTTCCAACTGAGGAGACTACAAAAAAAATCCACTGATGCGCTAGGTGCCTTTCCTAAGGCAACAGAAGTAGGGATTCTGGTTTCATGCAGAAATAAAAATTACTCAATAAAGCTATCCAGTACTCATTTTCAAGAATCTCTTAAAATATTTTGAGGAAAGAATACTTGCAATGCTAACTTGAGTTTAAGGCATCTTTCAATCAAATTAAAATATCCTACTTTTGTCATCTGCTGGGAATTTGCATTCTGTGCCACTTCTAGTAATGTTGACTAGAGTTTACTTTTTTGTCATGTATTAGAGCAGGAAAGTCAGGAGCTTATTAGCACAGAGGGGTAAGCAGATTATTTGCAGGACATGATCAATGAATGGGACCATTATTAAAGCTTTTTTCTGAGCTTTTAAAATAATACTTTATTTCTATTTTATTGCAGCTGGCATATCCCGTATCTGTGCAAATGTATGCAATCAAAATTACAGTAAGAGTATACAAACTCATCTCCTTTCAGATTTTTTCACTTCCTGAAGCTTTTCTAAAAAGACTTTCATTTCCACAAGGTCCACTGTGGATGCAAAATAAGTTACCATTTTGCACTCAAATATTTATGAAAATGAAAAGTAAGAGCAAAACAGATTGACACCTGAAGTAGAAAGAGCTTATTAAATATGAATTAGATACAGCTGCAACAAGTCCTTTGAGCAAGGGAGTAATAAAAAGCAATATTCGGAGCAGAAAGAAACAATCTCGTGGCATAGCCCATTCCTGCTGCCCTCCGTATACAGTGTTTGCATGTTTGGAGGTAACAGCTTTTTGGTGAGGTACTTCGTATCTGCAAATTCTACTACAAAAGCTGAATATAGTCCCCACTGCTCTTTCAAACCTATATTTTTTTTAATATTTAGGCAGCTGTATCTGTCATTCAACTTGAATAAATATGAAATAATAGCAGAGATAATTAAAACCAAATCTTTGTACAGAAAGCAGGCTAGCAACAGTTGCATTTAAGCACAGCAGCAGCATCAGGATTGCTCTCTGAAAACACCCCTTCAGTTTATATTAAGTTGGTTTTAAATATTTACTGTACAAATGGAGTCCCTCACAATTTTTAGTGTAGTCAACCTCAAATGCTGCTGTGAAGAAAGTATTACTATTTTCCTATTTCACAAGAGGAAAAAGATAGAGCGATTCCCTGTTAGGAAGAAAAACAAATCCGTTGCCAGATGAGCACTATTTTTCGCAAATTCCATGCTATATGGCATTCTCTGCTAAAGCTATCTACCTTGCAAAAACAAGTTAAAGGAATTTGACACGCAATTTAGGAGATGCCAGAAATAAAACTACTGAGCATAATCATAATTTTCATCCCACTCTGAATCCTTTTGAACAGAGCCTTGTTGTGGCACCACCTTTTACTTTTACTATACCCTGATATTCAGCCCAGATCTGAGCTCTACCCCGTGGTGTTCAATACTTTGGTTTATTTTCTCTGTAGGCCCATCGATATGTAGCACCATTCTTTTCTCCACAACATTCAAATCTTGCTCTGTAGACAGAATTATTAATTTCTTCAAGGGCTTTTCTACAGTGTTCATCACTACGGTATTTAAGTGCCTCAAAAGCATTAATCACATTCCCTTCTCAAAACACCCTGTGGTGGTGTTATTACCCTGTTCTTCGGATGAGAACTGAGACGGAGAGATCCAGCTAAATGGATATAACACTGGGTGCTCTCTCTGGGAAGCCTATTACCTGGGCTTTTTTCAGTATACTAAGCTTTATGCAGCCCTTGATGTGTTTCAAGCACAGCTCCAGTTGATTTCCCTGACAGACCTGGATGCTCAATACATCTGCAAATCAAACCTTCACCTCAAATGGCAATCCGGAAAGGAAGGAAACACCATTAATGACCACTTGGAAGAAGTTTGGTTCAAAAGACTTAGCAGTACTGATCAGGAACTCTGAGGCAAAGGCAGCATTACATTTAATTCTTTCAAGCACCTTAACTGTGACCTCATCCTTTTGCTCCTTGCAATCCCTGCTTCGTTTGCCGCACACCTTCCAATTTCTGCAACCAAAAGGACAGAGGTCCTCTGGACAAGCAGCCTTCTACATCACCTCAATCCTCTGAGCTAAATGAGACACAATTACTTTGGGAAAAATAGTATGTGATCACAAGACTGCATCATAATGCATATACACAAAGAAGGTTAATTAAAGTTGCCTGTGCATTTCTTAACTCCTAATTCCATTCGCTGTAATCATGCTGACTCCATAACCATAGCCATTTGAGTTTACAGAGTAACAACAGTAAATTTCCATTCTTTACGTGGACCAGTCATTAAAGGAGAATAAGGTGAACATTTTGCCACCAGCCTCTGCAGATATTTGCTGACAGTGGAGTTATGCTGAGATTCAAGAATTATGGATTCCACTCCACATTCTGCAAGTGAGGGTTCCCTGCTGGAAAGACCTTCTGAACAGAGCTGTGATTCCTGAATATTTCCTGCTTGTTGTGGTCCCCTCTAGCCTGCCACTTTGCCAGTTAAGATGCACGGACCACCTCCAGTCTCCTCGCCTTTCCAACTTCTCATTCCAGCCAAACTGCTGCTTCTAACAACCATCACTACAGGTTGATACTTTACAGTGTCTGGTGGGAGCAGATATGTCCCTTCTAGTCCTGTGATATTCATCATGAGAAAAGGTGAGTTAAATAAAAATGACTAAGCTAATAAAAAAGGCTCTCCTGGTTAAAAGCTAAGTGATTACAGCTGCTATACCAGATTGGAAATGACAGAAGCATCTCATAAAAGAGTCGCTACATGCACACTTACATCAAGAAAACAAGCAGAAAGGCTGAGCTGTTTATAAATCTACCATAGAGAAAGGGATCTATGAGGGGATCAGTAACTCTGTTCACTGAGCTCTCAAGCTCTACCAGCCTCTGAAAGGCTGCATCAATTTTAAGGACATATCTGTGATCCTCCCAAACCATAAGCATGTTTTCAAGGAGTTTCTGATCAATGCAGTCTCTTAGACTTCAAATACCTGCCTACAGGCTTACATACCTCCATACAGGCTGGCATGCATACAGGTTGCAGATTGAAGGCTTCTGAGAAGCACCAAATGAACAGACCTAACAGTGAAAAAACTTCTACCATGCTGCAAGTAGGGAAGAAATGAGAGAAAAGAAAAGAGGCTAATATGATAAAATAGAGGAAGCAAGCAGAGAATAGACAGCACTAAATCAGGCGGAAAATGATGGGGCAGAAGGCACAGAGGGAAGATGTCTAAGAAAAAAATTAAAAGAGGAAAGAACAAGACAACACAAAGTAAAGAAGAGGAAGAGGATACAGCTTGGGATGCAATGAGAAATACGTGATTCAGAGGAAAATGGAGTTAACAGGTATATGAGAAAATTCAATGCCTTAATCTTCTGCTCCCACGACTTCATCAATTTCTGAGTTAAAGAAAAAAAAAAAAAAGTCAAGCAAGTGAGAATACTGACATGGGCCTAACCCCAGAGCACAAACATGAGAAGATGGAAGCACACTGCAGCAAGAATGAAGCCTCAAGAAAAAGGGGTAAACAGCCAAGAGAATGCACATCTTGGTGGGAAAACAGCCAGTATTTCATTTGAGGTCAGTTAGTGGTCAATAAAGAGACAACAGGTTTTGGGGTGGGGGGAGAAAAGCAAGCCCAGAGTACATGACTACTGAAAAAAATCACACAATATTGGTTCTACCAGAGGAAGGGTAAGGCTAAGGCTGCAAAAGGTCTAAGGTATTTGCTCTATGCTTAGAGGAGAAACTGGAACAGGTTTTTTTTTTTTTCAAAGACGACTTTTACCAAAACAAATCAGGTAAGCACGCACGTACCAAGTAACCTGTATTTATAACTATGGAACAGACTTGGAAATTTCCTCCCTTTTGTTGACCTCGAGCAGCAATACAACCCCACGAACTGTATATTGTTCTCACTTGTTTACTAAGAAAACAGAGATTCATAGTTCTCATATGACAAATGAGATGTGGTAACAGCAAGGCCTACGAGACAAGATTTTCAAAAGTAGCTAATGACTCCTCAGACTTGGCTTAGCTGGGGTGGCACACTCTGAAAGACTTGGCTGCTTAAAGCTCTTTTTGTGAAGGTATCAAAAAAGGTGCAATTGCAAACTTCAAGACTTACTTTTGAAAGTATTGGCCCTGGACCATCTCTTTGAAGTTTTCTTATTTAAAATTAGACCTTCTTATTTTAAACCATTTACTTTTGAATCCCTCTCAACCCATCCCAAAAATGAACCTAGTCCAGTTCCTACTACTAAATGCTGATTCTCGTTATCATAATTCTCATTTGGATAACACATTACTACACATTACAGCACACTGACACATACAACATTGCTTTGAGTCAAAGCTCTTATTATTTAAGGTCAACGACCAGGAAACACTGAATAGAAATAAGTCTGTACTATTTTCTAATGATCAAGTAAGCAATGACCTGTAGTAAACTGGCATAACTACATCAAATGGAAAGGTGTCCTCTCCATGAAGATCAAATATGTTAAAGAAAACCAGAAATCAGTGTATTTTATCTTATATCTGTATATGTTGATGCATACATACATCCCCCATGCTGTTTTTTGGCTGGCATAGAGTTAATTTTCTTCATAGCTATATGAGGCTATGTTTTGGATTTGTGCTGACAACAGTGTTGATAACACAGGGATGTTTTAGTTACTGCTGAGCAGGGCTTACAGAAGGTCAGGGCCTTTTCTGCTCCTCACCCCACCCTGCCAGCGAGGAGGCTGGGGGAGCACAAGAAGCTGGGAGGGGGCACACTATTTAATCTTTTCTCTGAACACAGAGTTATTAATTTCTTCCAGAGCGTTTGTGTGGCACTCTTCACTACCATATCTAATAGTTCCCAAATTACATCTCCACAACACCCTTCTGAGCTTTTGTTATTCTTATGTTACAGTCAACTCAAGTCAAGAGTGCCCAGGATTTCAGACGGGTCAGGACCATTTGTTGACAGCACAGTTTTCCTTGACTTGGCTATAGCTGGGTGCATTCAAAGCTTCCAGAAATCAGTCCCCACAAATTTTGGGTTAGAAATCAGAAATCAAGGAATCCGCCTCCTTGAGTATGTTGGGTTGAAGGTACCTTCCCAACATTGTAAAGAGCTTTTGATGGAGGCAGCAAGGGACTTTGGGTCTGCAGAGCAGCCCTAAAAGACTGCCCTTTCCTTTCCTGCAGGCCTCCAATTAATTTTTCAGCCTCTGTAACAAATGAAATAAAATCCCATGGGCAATCCAGCTGCCTGAACTATGTAATCCTGATTCTCACCCTGAAAACTCTGTCCCCATCTCCTACCCTTCAGCTGGTTTTCATGGCCTAGACACAGTCTTTATTTTTATCTAACTTCACATTGCCATCTACCTTCTTTCCATCTACCCAGGCCACCTCTCCTCTGCATGCCTGTGGTGTGGCTCTTTTTCCTCCTGTTTGGATTTCATCAGCAGGAGTTTGAGTCTAAAAGAGAAAGTTTTGCTTTCCAATACTACGATCTGCATCAGAATGGGCCCTGATACTTAGGGGAGCAACAGTAAAAGATGCTCTTGCTGTGCTGTGTCCATACAGACAATCTTTACTGACACCAACTTTTCTGAACTGCAAGGCTCTCTGACAAGGTTGTGCTATTAACACAACTTCAATTGTTTTGAAGAGATTTTTCAAGAGGATGGAACATTCTTCCCATAAGACATTTTTTCGCATGGATAAAACAATGCTTTATCCAACCTAATACAGAGAAAACAGCTGAATAGGGTTTTTTTGAAGTAAAAAAATATATATAAATACTACCCTGAGGTAGAGAGCTGATGGGGAAAATTTCAGCTCAAACAATGAAATACTAGCAAAGTTGTAAACCCTTTGAAAATAGGAGCTTGTAATAAAAAATGTTGGGCAACTTTAACAGCAGTTGGTCCTGCCTGAGTAGTTGCCTATAGTATCCCTCCTCTAATGCTGTTTGTTTTAAGAAAAACTAATTAAAAAAAAACTGAAGTGAAATTTATACTAAAATATACTTATCTAGGAAAAACTTAAATACAAAGTAATAAAAAAATTACTTATCTATCATTACGTTATCATCATACAAACAAGACTTGTCTGCATATATGAATGTATTTTGAAGAAAAAAGAAGTGTCAGTCTGGGGAGAGGAATTGTCAAGGAAAAAAAAGTACAGCACCATCTTAATTTTTTTGACTGTACGATCCTATTTATGTAAAAAGCAGAATCTGCCCCTCAGGACTAGGCTCTGAAAGATGTGAATCAGTAAAGATTCAAGCCTTTCTCTGTATCATTATTTTTCAGTTACATTTACATTCTCAGTTGCCAGTACAGACTCTAATGTGCAATAGTTAGAATCACAAAACCTGCATTGCAAAGGTTTGCATAAAAATTAATTAGCTTTCACCTCCAGAGAGTATGCATCCTTCCAGGTCACTGTGGAGGCCACTAGAGGTACAACCATGGCTGCTTTGACACTGGAGCTCATTCCCCATCTCCTCCACTTTCCCATCTCACCACATAATCAACTTTGGTGATAAAAAGAAATTGTTCCATCAACTCTTTTACAATACTGTCACAAGCAGCTTCATTCACTGCAACAACACTTATGAAGCAGCAAGTAGCTGACATCACAGGCTCAGGGAATGCATTTACATTAACTGAAAAAAGAGAAGTAATCAAAAATAGCATAAATTACTTCACTATCACTGAACAACTAACTTTTGTTTTTTGTCCCATTAGAAATTGCAGTGCCAATCAAAGAAGGTGCTCCCAGACCTCTGCCTCAGCAAAGTCTAAAGCATCTTTCTGTTGGCCATAACAGCAGGAGAAACAAGCTTTAAAAGTGAACTAAAGGTATATGACACATCAGAGCAATTCAGCATGGAAAAGAAACACTCTGCAAGAACATGCCCCCCACAAAAGCATATGCACATACAATAAATTTTAACTATATAAACTGCCATACTGGCCAATATTTCTTACATCATTCAGCTGCTTATTGTGGGCTGGGATGATCGTATTGGTTAGTTGCTTATTCCCTGCCTTTAAAGCTGCATCTCTTCTTGCTTGCTCAAGAAGAACTCTTGCTCGTTCTTTAAGTTCTTCCTGTCTTGACAACATTCGTTGCTTAAAAATAAAGAAATATAATTAGCTGCAAGGCAGCCTCAGGGTACTTAATGTTTATACAGTAGTTAATAGCCAGGACCCCTCCTATATAATAAAGGTCAGGAGTCACATGTATTACAACTTCATGAGGTGACAGAGCATTCTATAGAAATTAGAAGTAAATATGATCAAAATGTAAAATTAAAAAAAAGTCATAGGCCTTTATAATGTAAATAAGAGTTCTCTCCCCTCCCCTTAAAACTTAATTTCTATCAACATTTAGTGCCTTTAAACTGCAACTGTGGAAGAAAAAATAATTGGCTTTGTGGAATCTATGTTAAATGTGCTATGTGTTTACTTGTTTACTTTAATATGTATGCAAATACAATGCTTCATTGGCTACTTATATGGGTATCACTCATTTATAACTTAAATTGAACACAAAGATGCTGGGTACAAGGCAAAAAACCTGCAAAAATAACTGTTTCTACTTTATTTATGAATATCCACAAGAAAGTCCTTCCTTCATACACACAACTGATTATATGGCAGAGTAGAAATAACAGAAGGGGGGCTTCTGCATAGGCAACATGAGCAGCTCCCCTATATATATACTCCCAATCGCCTGACTTCTTAGTCAAGGTCAGCTGTGAAGACTCTGGGAAAACATGTCTCTAGGCCTTTACACGAGGTAGAGCTGGGACAAATGTTGCAGGTTGTGGTCCTGCAACAACCATGTGGAAATTGAGGTGGTGGACTCTAACCATAAATTGAGTATTCAAGGTTAAGATTGAGGCTCACATCTGAGATTCTGTTACCGTGTGCAAATGCATAGAAGCTTAACAACAGAGAACTGTCTTTACATCCATCTCTTCCTTTTGCTTGGCCTATTACACCTTGCACATGAAAATCTTCGTGTAGAAGACATCCTGTTTCATCCTATTTTATTATTCTGCATGGGCCAAATTGCTCTTTTCTCATCTAGTACACAAAGATGATGATGAAGAGAAACTTCATGAGACTTCACTAATTAAGGGAAGGAAATTAGCTAGCTGTGGAACTAATATTTGGCCACTATCACCCATCCATGGACTGCTTCTCTTGCAATAAAATTAATCTTTATGGTGCTTAGTCAGGAGAAAATGTAAAAATATTTGAAGCAATCCACACTACCAAAAGACTGGCTACATTTTTTCTTATTAGAGCTAATGGCACAAAGCTGAACAAAGCCAAAATTCAAGAAAGCTCTTCACAGGGGTAAAATTATAAGTGTGCTTTGGCATTTTGTAAACAGGGCTGATAACAGTTTTTACACATTTTTGTGACGATAATACCTATAGTTTATATAATATTCAACTTTCATCCTCACAATAAATCTGCAAGGTAGGTGGGCATATCCTTTTTATCTTTGATTTGCAAATATGTTTGGTATATTTTAAGGGTATTCAAAATTTTACATTTTTTGAATATGGATCAATGAATTAATAAGTCATTTTCCAATTTGTGCTTCAGCATGCAATACTCGGAAGAAAGGTGGCAAAGGCCTTGAAACCATCTTCTTTGAGCAGGTTGAGAATATAACATTACTTCCTTTAATTGGAGAGAGATTGGAAAGATTAACAGTAGGACAATTCCTATAAACGAATTTTTCATGTAATGGCTCTTTTTCAGCATCACTTACTTTCAGTCAGAGTATTTATTGCCCAACAATAAAAATACACCACCCACCTTGCCATTTATACTAAAGGTATGGTGTAAATTACAAATATGGAGAAAGAACTTGAAGAGCATCTTCATCATGACTCGCAGGCATACAGAAAGTTTAAACGTCTTACCTGGGCTGTTTTTGCAGTTTGATCTGCATGATTTAAAGCCATTCTGGCACCATTGTCAGAATCAGATTCTGTTTGCCTCAGAGAAGCATGCGGTTTCTTTGCAAGATCCATATCCTTATTATAGGAGTATCCAACTTTAGAAGTAGGAGATAAACTCGGCTTTGTGACAGGTGAACCAGGATCTGCTCTTATGCTCTCTGTGGATCCTATATGTCCCAGCTTTTCTTGCTCTGAGAAACCAATGGTACTGTCTGAGCTCTGGTGTCTCTTCTTGTTGTTATCTTCACAAGCAACTGTGGGAGACACGTCCTCTTTTTGATCACTGATATGTGCCAAGTCACTCAAGTCTAAAGTGTCAGCTATCAGCAATTTCTTCCTTCCCACCGTAGGCTGCGTTTGTGTTGTATCTGTACTGGTGCACTTGCCAACGTCTTCAGACGCAGAAGTCCTTCCAGAGCTCTGCTGGGATTTTTGTGGATCTGTGTCACTTCGAGTCCTGCGAGAAGAAGGGGAAGCTGTGCTTGGGCTTAAATGATCATCGGGAGTCTGATGCTCGCTCTCAGATTCGCCAACACCACTGTCGTTTACAAACACAGAGTCATCCTGAGAAGCAAAGTCTGCCAAAGCACTGTCTGGTGGATGCAGCTCAGGCTCCCGGTTCAGGTCGTTCAGCTCTGCGTAGAATTTTTCCTGGTCAACAGAACTGTTTGTGTCCGTTTCATAGTTACCCACTTTATATGTGCTTTTACTACTGTTCTCCTCTATCTGAACCACGTTTAATTCTTGGCCACAGAAATGTGCCCTTATTTGATAGAGATAGGTCATAACAGTCAGTTTGTCAGGTATCGCTAACAAAACCATGTCAGAAGGTTCCAGCAATCGCGATATTCCTAAACTGGCAAACCCATCGTATGCCTTTAAAAACAGACAAAATAAAGATTACAATGCAGCAGTTTCTTACATATCATAACATTTCAAGAATGCAAGATATGCCTAAAACATATCCAGTATTAGAGTACGGGTTCAACTCTATTACTTATTATTGGCTTCATTACAGTAGTACAGTAGTTACTACTTTCTGTTGTACAATCCAATCCGAACTCATAGATTTTTCCTAATGGCTTCTAGATATCTCCCAGGGTATCTTCATAGCAATGCAGATTGAGAGAATATGACAGTAAAGACACTCAAATGGCATTGTTTTAAATTTTTTTAACATACTACCATAAACAAAATCTTTGGTTACTCACAATGATGCCACTTTTCATGAGTAAAAAGATGTTCATGAAACTGCAGCTTAAAAGCCCTTCTGTTTGCACTAAGAAAACCTACCAATATCTTAAATGGTTCTCACTCAAGTAGCAGGAAACAAGCAAATAAAAAAAGTGTAGGAGTTGGACCAGAAAAAAGCAACTAAGGATGGCTTTTTAAGATAAGGAACAGAGATATAAGAAACATGACACTAATCCATCTTGGGCTTTATCACTGGTGATCAACCTTCTCCCTTCCTACTGGTCATGCAATTGCATCGATTTGTGTTGATGAAAAACTATATCCAGATAGCCAAAAAGAACATCACCACAGATTTCTTGATAGAAAACACAAATCATATTAATCCAGCAAACAAATACTTTTAAAAACATTTGTCAATGTTAAATTTATATGAATAAGAGAGTGAATTTCATTCTCACTTCACCTTAGTTTCTAAAAGCTAAACAGCGTGCAAGCCTCCCACTTTGTGAGGCCACATTCTCTTCTTTCTGCTAGCCCTTTAAGTGAGTGGGCTTGGTGCATCAGGTTTTTCTAGTTTTGAAGAATTAAAGCCGTTTCTCAATTTACAATTAATTATTACTATCCTGGATTAAGCCTGGAAGACAATATTGTATTTCAAGGAAGCCTTTAAAAAGGCCTCCTGTTAGTGTAGATGCACTCCGTTAAAGCACTCGGACTTCTCCACCCCCAGTAATTCTGCAGCTCCTTTTCACCCTCCTCTGAAGGGGTCTAAAATGTTCACAGTTGTTCCTACACTATTTTGAACAAAAACAGATGCTAAATTTAAGACATGGATGAGAATCTGTCCTTTCAGAAGGGAACAATAACACACATCACTGGCTTCAACTCTACTCCAGTTTTACACTATTTCCTTAATTTATACAGCTTTAGAAGGGTGGAAGAACAAAAGAAAAGAGAAATAAATTATTATTTATTTTATCCTCTTGCTTTTCATAGTAGTAAAGGTTCAACGGCGATTTAGAATGTGGGTCTGGCCTGGCTGTCTCCCGGCAGACCTGGTTATTTTACTTGCTTTGAGAAAAGGAGGCCTCTCATTCCCATTGCAATGTGCTGGAGTCCTTCCCTACTCGAGAGTCAAGTAGTTTTCATTTCAGCTATTTTTCAAACTCTGCTTCTGAGAGCAGAAATTTATCTTCCTGAAATTTAGTATGCTTCCCCTCATGCTCAGGTGTAACTGGCCAACACATTTTTGGTGCAGTAATTTTTATATCTCTATAACAAATGATTCAGAGAGTTTATGTAGACATAGAAATTATCTGATTTTTTAAGCCCTTCTGGCTCTCCCTGTGCAAAATGATTTGGCCTAAAATTGTTGCTGGTCTTTGTGGGGTATAATTTCTTGGGAATGTTTACTTGAGAGATTGTTATGCCATTTATAAAAGCAGACCTGTGCTTAGATATAGGAGTAGCAGTGGAAAACATTAATGTTGTATTTGTCGATACAAAGCTCCAGATGGAGCAGAATAGCAGGAAAATGATGGGTGGGATTGAGTGGAAAGAACCTGGATGGCAGAAAAGGGACAGCTGCCATTTACCTGGTCTTGGGACACAGAGCTGGAGGAGCAGGATCAGGTTGGATACAGAGGAGAGGGAGACAAGAGACCTGGAACCGAACAGACATGAGGAGCACAGAAAAAGGAGAGTAGGGCAGGGATGTGGGAGGGCAGCCCAAGCCATGGCAAGTACCGGAATGATGAATGCTCATACGCCAGCAGAAAACAGGCTGGGTATGAAAGCATAGCAAGCCAGCTGTGCTGTCCCATGGACCAAAGGTAACACCAGGATTTGTTTTTATGAAGTGGGTCAGTGCTGATTCAGTGGCATAAATAACCTGTTACCCCACACTGAAGGTAGTGGGGGTTACCGTCTGAAGAATGAAAGGACCCAAGGACAGGCTTAGCAGTCCATGGCAGCCAAAGTCCATAGACATGACTTGACCTGAACTCTTTCATACTCTTAATTTCTTATTTATATGCTAATAAAACTAAATCCTAGGAATATCTCCCAGGGTCTATAAAATGAAGGTAGGGACAGTGTTTCAGAGTTGTTAGGAAAGGCACTTGCCTAGAGTGGGTAACACTACAGCAGAGGGATTGAATTTGGAACGATGGATATTCCTGATACAGCTGCAATCAGTTTTTACTGTCTGCTCGGTTCTTCTAGTCATGCTTGGGACTAAACATAATAGTTTTCCACTGATGCCAGATACTTATTTCCTATGCCTTCTCATTCTGGACAATACACATTCTTGTTTTTCTGCTTTTAAAGTGCACTGGATATCTAGAGTGTCATGCAAATGATTTACAGTCATTAGTTCTATAAATAGCAATTATGTTCTGTACGTGTCCATATAGCAGCATGTGATGCGTTCTCCCTGTTAGAAAAGCTGCATGCTTCTTGATATTCCAGTATATTTATAAATGCCTAGTCTTTCTAACTAGTTTGTAACATGGTATCAGCAGGGTAAATTTTCCAGGTCAAATTTCTTTTTGTTAAACAGAGGCATAACTAAGCCTTGAGTTTGCAAATGTTTATATGCATGTTTACCTATGCTCCTGCATGATCCTACCAAGATCAACAAGTGACTCCTACACACACAATTAAATGTGTGCTTACAATTTTATGGAATCAAATAGTAGAAGCGAGCATGAATACCTGTTATAAAAATGTCTGCCAGCTTACAGGTAAGGAATTTTTTCCATTTTTACTCAATGCTATCCCTTTAATTCTGAATTGTTTTGTTTAAATGTATATTTTAAAAGTATTCCTTTCTTGCAAAATGGAATATTTTTCAGGACAATCACTTGAGTTCAAATGTATTGAGCAATTTAGTAGAAATGGTCAAAAACTGGGAAAAAAAGCAAAAAAAAGGCATCACAAAAGTTTTAAGTACCAATTGAACATCCAGAAGATATATTACTATTTCCAAACAATAATCCCTCAAATGAAACAAGCTTCTCCAAACAATTAAGTAATTAAAACCAGAAGTTCATTAGTAGAACCATACTGTTGTGCCCTTCCACTTTTCGCCCTTTCATCCCCTCCAAGCTCCAGCCAAGTGTAGTTTACTAGCTTACATTTTTAAAGTGCAGGACATGTTATTAGCAATATTAAAAACGTCTATTCTTGATAAAGGACTATACTGCCAGTATGTTGTAATTTTAACACATTTTTCATTCTTATTTACTAATAATCTAGCGGACACAGTAAATAAAATTAGTTGGTTAATGTTATTGGAAAGGCTATATGGATAGTTAGATATATATGACATTTAAGTAGAACCACAACTCTTTTGATCAGCTGGGAAAGTATCCCTGTAATATTTTTAATTTTCTCAGATATAATCCTGGTTTCTCTTTTGTTTCTCACAGAAATTTGAATTTGCAATGAGCACAATGCACCAAAAATATAATTCAGTTCTGGCTGATGTTAACGTAATCTGGAGCAGTTGTTTGGGGGTATTTTGGTTGGGTTTTTTTTTAGAGAGGTAATTATATTGTGGAAATTACAATATGTACATACACACACACGTATGTATATTCAGGACACTAAACCTATTTAGCTATCTCCCAATGAAGTTTTTTCTTTTTTAATTTACTGACAAGCTGGTTGACAGACATCAGTTGGGATCCATCAGCACAAGCACCACAGGCAGTATTCCAACCATTTCCCAGCTATGTAACACACTGACATATTGGCCAAGATCAGATGTCACAGGTAAATACCCTTTTTTATTCAGCATCAGTGGCAGCACCAATTTGGCAAATGACTAGTGTGTGTTATAAAGAAACTCCAATGATGTGCTTTTTGTAACAGTGCATTTCAATGTGTAATTATACACAGTAATTGCACTGAAATAGTTGTCTCTTAAGATTTCTTTTTTTTTTTATTAAAATACAAACAAGGTCACACAATTCTAAAAGATATACTCTTATGGGTTAATCTTTAATCTATGGTCACAGTCACCCCTTACCTCCTTTCTTGGGGAGGGGTGGGGGGGGTGGGGAGGAAGAGATGCTTCAGACAAAGAAAATTGTCCTATTCATCCATAGATGTTATTTTAATTGGTTAGGAGGAATCATTGTCAAATGCGTTACATATCTGCATGGAATTTATAGGCAGCCATTGTTGCCAGTGCTCTATTCACTCCAACCAAGGGCACGCAGGGTTATCAGGCAGAACTGTGTGAGACCAGGAAATAAATCTGCAGGAAGCAACTGAGATACTCAATGTAGCTGTCAGGCAAAGGCTTGCAAAGTGATGAAAGAAAAAAAACTGCACAATAACAACAATCATTACTCCCTCAGTCCTGGGAACTATATCCTGTTAGAGAGACGAGCTAAAAAAGTTCACTATTTGCTATCACAGTTTCATAAAGAGAAGATGACTGATTGTACCACTAAGTTTTTTAATTAATAATCTATTCTTTCTTTTTTATAATCCATCTTAATTAGCCCAGACACTCAACAAAACTTGAAGTACAAAAACATGGTCACAGAAAACACTCTGATGTCATGGATAATCCACTTAGGTCATCATAAGACCCTGTATTATTATGAACAGATATCATTGACCAAATCACTCATTACCCAACAACAGCTCAGAGATATTTTGTTATTTATAATACTTAAGTACTCTTTTTAAAAACAAGTAACTCCCTGGCTAGCACATAAGTGTGCAGGCACATTAAAATATAATTACCCTAAAACACAAATTAATAAAGCGCTTTCAGAAACTCCACGTATCTATAATCTAATACTCTTTAGTTGTATTTGCTATGTAATATTGAAGCTAATTAATTTATTCAAAGTGTATTTCTATACCTTCATCCCAATTCAATTTAGTGGTTTTAAAGTAGTATAAAAATAAAATCACAACATCGAGAAGGCAGCTACTTAAAAGGAATTTTCAGACGATCTTCAGGAACAATTCTATTATTGGTGATTTACATGAAAATTATAATTTCTAAATATGTTCCCAGCGCTCAACTGAAGTTTGTAACATGTCTAAAATAGTGAGCAGAAATAAAAAGTGTTCTGGTGATTCCCAAACTGAGATCCTGTATCTTCCAGAGAAACTTTTTACAACTTTGCATCAAAAAGGTACAAAGAGTGGTTTAAAACATCTGCTCAGCACAATGCTATAAATTATTTTGCTAATATTTTGGTTTATTTGCAAAGTATTGTCTCAACACTACTCAGTTGCGCAGTATAAAAGTGAGTGTAAAATTTCATCTTTAAAAATATAAAAATCACCATCGAAGCAACATCAACTGCAACCGATGCAGTTGAGCCCCGTTAAAGCAACAAAAAGAGAAGTCTTGCGTACGCAAACCGAAAGCAGTTACGCTTTTTATTTTTTTTAATTACGTGGCTGATTAGAAAAATGAGAGGAGTGATCACAGAAGGCTGGCCAGCCCTTTCCTCCGCTTTCACAGTTAATGTAGGCCATACAAATATTAAATTCTAATGCCAGCCTTGCACTTGTTGTGAATGTTAAAGACCATGACAAACTAGAGTCAATAATGCATCCGATTTGAACTGCGGGAGGTTGAATACCTTCTGTGAGCTGCAGTTATGACCTTACAAAACAACCACACTTTCCCAAAATTAATAAAAACCTGCAGTGAAGCCAAAATTGAAGCTATGTCTTTTTTTCCTGGCAGTTCTTACCTTTTTGTTGTTCTCTTTAATATCTTGAGGATTCAGGAACTTGTAGTCACTGAGGGGGAAAATGGCACAGTGGGTATGTACAGTATTTGATAAAAGCAGCAGTTTTAAAACAAACTGAATCTAAAAATTTGACATACAATAATATCATACAGTAACTAGCAATTTCACAGCAATTCAATCAACAAAACTAATAGTGTGGAAAATTAAAGGAATAAATAAATAAATAAATAAACAAACACCGATTACATGTTTCATTGCCTGAAGCTTTCCATCTAAAAAAGAAGTTAAGGCAGGGACTAGAGGCCGGCCTTGACAACCAAATTTACCAGGAGGTAATCCGTCCTTGTCAGCGTACAAAGAGCTACAGGCTTATTCCTCTCATCTCATTTCAACACCGGCACAATTTTCATAATCATCTTGAAGTCAGTTCTTTGTATAAGATTAAGAAGAAGAAAAACAAATCACAGAGAGGGGAGAAACAACTGTTTATCCAACAAGGGAGAGCAAAGAGGTCATAAAGTTTGAGCATTCATAAATCTGTTTTCTTAGAAAGGATGGTTCCCTGCTTGAAAGAAAAGGGTGAAAACAGTTCAACACCTGAAACAAACAGGGATTTGATTTTTACATAAAGTTAAATGTTGCATATTTCTAGGAGAGTTAGCTTACACAGACAGAAAGCATACAACTTACATTAGGTCTGGTCTAAAGTGATGTAATATTGCACAAAAGGATAAACCGTTTCTCCACGATGTAGTAAAATTGGTGATTTTCACTCCCCTATAGTTTTTTGTAACTTCTTTGCACCACACAAGCAGTGACTGACTAGCATTTGGCTTTCTCCCCAAAACAGGACTTGGTATTGGGCTTGGCTGTGAAAAAAAAAAGAACAGAAAAAAGAGAAGATGATAAAAGAATTTAATGGAAGATGAGAATTAACATTAATTGACCTAACTGGATGATCTGTATCCTTTGATGTGAGTTTAGGTTCTTCACAGCTGTCAGTTTACAATGACTGTAACTTGCAAAAGACACAAATCGCAAGTTATTATCTCCACTCGTCGCCCTTGGCACTTGTCTCCAAAGGATATAGATATACAGGATTCCAGATCTACATAGGAGAACAGGCCAAGAATTGTGCCAGTGGAAACACTGCTGAAATACTTAAGGCATTGTCCTGCACAGCCCGTGATACACACCCTTGAAAAGATTTCCCAAAATGCAGCCATGGAAAAGCATCCCCACAAGCCCTTTCGCTTTTAATGAAGATAACAGTGTGACTGGATCAAAAGCCAGGCATAGTAGAGGCAGAGTTTACCACAAGTTGCAATCTACTATTGTGGCGTGGGGATCAAAGTTGCTGCATCTGCAACATGATTAATGTATTCCTCATACAGGCTCCAGTGAAAAGTTTTTGGCTGTGCTCTTCCTGTTTAAGCACGCGATTGCATAAAGGTAATTACGGGACGGTGTTTCTAAACAGCCACTTCCAACTATACCCAAGGAGCCTCCTCTTCCGAGCTTTAGTTTTTCTACGTGGAAAGGGAATTTCAGCCGTAAATCATTATCAGAGGGTGGTTTCTAACAAGTATCATTAGCTAATAATGACCATTTCCCAAAAGGGTACTTTGGCACTTTTAGTAACACTTTTGTTAGCACAAACCAAGAATTAAAATGGCATAAAATATTTCAGGCATTTGGCATTTGTCAGGCTGTCTGCTGTTTCTCAAATTCAGCAGAGAACGTATGGATTGCAGCTGATGCTTTCAAGAAATAGGCACTCATTTAACCAGAAAAATATTGTCGCTTTAAAAACTGAAGACATAATTGAACAGACAGAACTTGACTGACATAAATCCAAAGTCTGAATTATAGGGGAAAAACTGAGCCCACTTATTTTTTCAATGTAATATAATTAAAAGCATATATACAAAACAAACATGCTGTTTATGCACCTTATAGCTAGAGAATTCCCAAATTAAGATAAAAATAGAGCAAGTAATTTACTATATCACAGCCACTTAAGTTTAACAAGTAAATCCTTTTGGCCATATTACCTATTTGCGAAAGACCAACGATGCCCCCACTTGACTAAAGTATGTCAGTGCTAAGCAATCAGCTGCTTGCTACCAACTGATTTATGGTTTCACCGCTTCTGGGGAAGAAAATGTACAGAAACAGGAAAGTAATTTTTCATTTACTGTGACAGTCAGCCCTAAAAAGTTGTTTTATAAACACACCTGCCTCATCACCAGATAGAAAGCACTGCCAACTCATTTAGAAAGTGCAAAATTTATACCTTGCTGAGATTTTTTTAAAATACCAGATCATATGTACAAACTAACTTGTTAAAAAGTGTATTGCTTTTTTTTTTAATCCTGTCAACGATTGAAATCAGCATGAACAAATCTGTTAATGATGAGACAAATATCTCTAAATACACTGAATTAACATCTTAGCAGTGATATACAAAATAGAGATGAAAAAGCAGCAATAAGTGATGAACTTTATGCACCATGCATTTGATTTTAACCAGAGAAACAAATATTGCTTAGAAGCTGTCAGACAGTTACTCCAGATTCAGAGTGATGTAACTAAGATCAGGTTTTTCTCCTGTTTTTTTACAACTTGAGGCAAAACCCACTGACTCACTAACCACTGACCCCAAATTTAAAGTATTACATTACTTAAAATATATTTTCTATCTAAATTATATATATGGAAATAACACCCCTGGAGAAAATAATTAAAATAGCACTATCAAGATGTGGAAAAATGACAGATTTTTAAAGCACAGAGTTACTTCTTCAAACCAGAGCACTACCTACCAGATATATTAAATGTCAACTGTAAAGTCTTAATACTTGTTGCTGAAACTCTCTACAGAAATGTTAAAAGTTCTAGTCACCACCTAAATATTTTTTGGTTAATGCTGAAATGGCCTTAGGCAATATAACCATTAAAATGCCTTAATTACACATCTAACAAACTGAAGATGTAGCCGATTTTAAAACTAGGCTTTAAAAAAGGACATCCAAAGCTATTAAATCAATAAATTTAGCAGAATTTTGCATTTTATTTACAAATTATCAATTTTTTAAAATCCAGATTACAATTCCTTGGAAATCTATACTTAAGTTGGAGCTTTTTTCCATGTTTGTACTTCCATTTACTTTGGATTTTCTAAAAGTATTTTATCCAGAATATGCAAGATTTAGGATGTGCATAATGTACTTACACAGTCTTGTCTTCTCTAGCTGATAAAGCAAAAGTCATATACAGCTTTCTTACCAGGCTTAGTACTCCAAGTATTTTGGATAAAGGTGCAGTTAATGTTATGATATTGTTATGCTCTTATTCACCATGAGTCAAAGCTCTCATTGTTTAATCTACGATAAAAGCATCCAACTCAAGACACACTGGAGGTATATGAGTAATGGCAGAACTGCACATGGGCACTTGACATCCCTTCAGAAGGGTTAGTTTTGATTTTTTTGTGAAGCATCATTACAAAAAACATTTTCTTTCAATACCTGTAGGTTATACATAATAGTTACAGGTTCAGTGCAAACACAATTACTACCAAGTGCCTATTTCTGGCATATATTTGTTCTACAAGATTGGTAGGAACTCATCAAATGAAATGAAAATTTAATTAGCTTTTTCTTTCATAATTCTTTTAAGCACTGACTACACAGTTCTTCTAAACCACACGACAGTCATGACTTGGCTTTTTGAGTTCAAAAGCCAGAATTCCTGAGAACTCATTTGGAATTGCCACTAAAAAGCATGAGATATCCACAACAGATTGCCAGATCTGCTCACTGGTCAACAGGTTACTGAATCTAATACAACTGATTTTTATCCAGCTGTGGATTAACTGCACAGCAAGTACAGAGGTTCCAGAGCTGGTCCCTCACATGCCAGCCCAGATCTAGATGCAGCATCATCTGGGTGGATTTATCAGCTGGAGTCAGCACTAGCTTCAGGATATCTTTGTTTCACAGTCAACAGAAGCACTGAAGCCTCTTTACTTTATTATTCTTTTACATGCTCTGGAAGCTTAATTAATACATTTTATAGTGTATGCATTTTTCCTCTCGGAAGATTATCCCGTCAGACCATTACGTTAACAAGAGGACAATAGCTTTAAATATTAGGCTGCATCCCTACATTTCAAAGTGTTTAAAGAATTGTTTTGCTGCTTTCAGGAACGCAGCACGATGCACACTGATGGTTCACAAAGTGAGGGTTGAGCTGCATCTCTGACACACATGGACCAAATCAAGACAAGAGGTGGTGGTGAAGGCTGGAAGAGAAAGATGCTGTCCTGGTTTTGGCTGGATAGAGTTAATTTTCTTCATAGTAGCTAGCATAGTGCTGTGTTTTGGATTTAGTACTAGAAGAATGTTGATAACACACTGATGTTTTTAGTTGTTGCCAAGTAGTGCTCAGACTACTCAAGGACTTTTTGAGCTTCTCCTGCTCGGCCAGGTGCATAACAAGCTGGTAGTACAGCACAGCTAGGACAGCTAACCCAAACTGTCCAAAGAGCTATTCCATACCATATAACATCATGCTCGGGGGGGTTAGTCAGTCGTGGGCAGAGTGATCACAGCTCGGGGAGTGATCGCTGCTCGGGACGGGCTGGGCATCGGTCAGCGGGTGGTGAGCAATTGCATTGTGCATCACTTGTTTTATACATTCTGTATATTCTCTTACCATTATTATTATTACTATTGTTATTCTTCCCTCTTATTAAACTGTCTCTATCTCAACCCACGGGTCTTACTTTTTTTTTTCTTTTCTCTGATTCTCTCCCCCACCCCACTGGGGGGGGGAGCGAGTGAGCGGCTGCGTGGTGCTTAGTTGCCAGCCGGGTTAAACCACGACAGATGCTGAGAAGAGTAAAAAAAGAAAAAAGTACGTTACAGCTGTGGGAATCTGGGTGGAAGACTTATGTGGTTTGAGTTTTATATTAATGAACACAACTCCCCAAAGAGGAAAGGAGTTGAGAGAACAACCTAGGAATGGTAATTAACTGCAGAAGGAGAGGAAACTGAGATTGAGATAGGGCTGAAAGTCAGAATATGGAAGACCTACAAACAATCAACAAACAAGTCCTGTTCCTCAAGAACCAAGTACAGGCAACGGTCTCTTATTTGACTGAGCAGAATAAAAGGGATTTTCCCTTACCCTTATCAAAACTACAATGCTGTCTAGGCTCATGGAAAATTGTGAAACCATTAAAATGCAAGAAAAGGTAAATGAAATTAACCCAAAACTAGGCGAGACAAAATGTGCAGCATGCCGTTGGATGCAGAAAAAGTTTGAGAAACTCAGCTGAACTGAGCAGCCTGAAAAATGGTATAAAGGTGCAATATAAACAAGACACCCAGTGAAATAGATAATTTTGTATCATCAAGATTTTTTTTTTTTAAACAACACAGGGCTCTACCCCTAGGAATTGCTTAGCCCCAGAATATTCTAAATTGAATATGGCTCATTTAATAGAATTTATGCCTTTGTCAAGGTCTGTATGTGTCCAATGCCCATTCAATTTTGTTGATTCTGGGTTGTGGAACAGTCCAGGCATAAATCAAAAACTGATTTTTAACTAGTATCAGGACTGAAATAGAACATGGAAATTGAGTCTGCAAAGACAGAATAAAACTGCTTTCTGTTTTATTCTGAAGATGAAAAAAACATCCTCATGACCCAGCTGTGCTGAGATGTTCTTTATTTAGGCTAGTTAGTTATTTTTTAAGTAGCAGGTCATCATAACATTATGATGACCTCAGTGACACAACAAAATACAAGGGGCATTGCTCTTTGTTTCTGGAAAAGGAAGTGCGTGTATGTGTTAGAACATACACATTTCCTAGAAAGAAATGTTAGGAATTCTACAATCCTGGAACTCTGATACACAAACTCACCAGTTCAGGAGTACATGCTTTAACTTTGTTACTCTGTTTGCCTGGCATGGTGCATGATTACAAAAAATACCTCTGGGCCCTACTGCCCCTAAAAATGAAGGAGATCTGAAAACCCAGGTGCCTAGTAAAAATGATAGATTCGCTGAGTTTGTTTCCTATATATGATTTAGGTAGTATTGAGGTAACTTCCAGGTTTCTCCAGCATCAGACATTTTAAAATTTTGCCTTCCTCACTCTTTTGATTGTGCCTAAAGCTAATGTGGATGTGCAACAAAATATAAACTTTTATCTTAAAAGGCTTAGGCATAAGCTTTTACTTGCTTATCATTTTACAGGTTTAATTTCAGCAAAATGAAACCAGTCCATGTTCAATCACAACCTTAATGTTTAGACATCTGCCCAAGCTGCCATGATGCTCTCATATTTGAACAGGGCAAGGTGAGGGGGAAGGTGAAATCCTTCGGACATGCCTCAAGCCAGCTGTTGGTCAAGTAGGTAAAATTATTTCATTCTAAAGGGTTTTCAGTTGCCTGTTACATATTTTGGTGGCCATGAGGCTGTAAAAAGCTCTTCTAAACTATGACTGGGAAAAGAAAGGAAAGCAGCTGGAGTACATACATGCTACCTAGGATACTGAACAAACATAACTTTCTAGACAAGAAGAATGGCAGACCCTCTCAATCTGGGAAGAAAAAGCAAGTGATCAAAGACAGCTGGATATTCTGCTTTCCTCCTCTACAGTTTTCCAAATCATGCCCGTTTGCAAAAGGCACCCATTTGCTTGCAGCACTGTGGAGAGGTGTGACATGCTGGGGAATGGAACAATTTCTTGCAAGATTTAGTCCACCCTGATTTGCCTCTGAAAGTAATTGGGGGAGGTTAGTGCTTTCAGTACGCTTTCGCTTTATTAGTTGGAGCTGGACAGATAATGTGGTCCCCTGTCATTAGCTGTATGATGCTGTGTTTCACTGAGTACTTTGGACTCAAGGGAGAACTGACCAAGATAATACTTGCCATCAAGAAGCACACACCCCGCAAGACCCCATTACTGTATCCCCTCTCCTAGACAGCCACAGCTTCCTGCTGTTTGCCACTCTCCCTTGCTGACTCACGTCTAAACTTCCACAGTTTGTGCTGTACATGGCTGAATCATATACACAATGGTTGTCCTTCAACATGCTGTCACTTCTGGTCCCAGCCTGTAAGGTTCAGCAAGCCCTTCATGCCTGAGTTAGTTTCATCCACGTAACTTTTACTTGTCCAACCCCACAAACAAACACGATGACGGTATTTTTTATTCTAATCATCACTACCCATTTCTTCTCACACTGTGACTATCTCACTGCTCAAGGCACAAAGTTGTTGCTTGTTATTGATTATCCTTAACTTACAGTGTATGGCACTCAGCTTCATTTAAGCAGTATGATGCAAATGCTGCAACATAGCATTTCAACTTGCCTGCAATCTCTGGCATGATAGCCATCACACAGCATTAGGGCACTCTGTGATGGGTGAATGTCACAAGAACTCAAAGAAGCTACCCAATGTGAATTTGCTGTACACATCCACAGCGTCCCACCAAAGCACTCCTCCCGACTCCAGGGGCAGGTAGCAGTGCTCAGAATAACCAAAAACCAACTTCCAGACTTAGACAAAGTTAAAATGAAGCCTAAGATCTGGCCATCCCAAAGACAGGAACAGGTAATTTATAGTCTCAAACACTGCTCTGGATAGTTTACTCAGTGTCACATACCAGTTCTGTGTTGTGAGCTCTGTATGGGCTCTCAGTGGCATTCACCCAGCACAATGAAAAGACTGTGCTCTCCATTAAACATCTTCCAACACCTACAAAAAAATAAAATGGCAGCCCTGTAGACAGCTGTCTCTTCCATTACAGGGCCTGGTTACTTTTGCTCTGAGCAGCGAGGAAGTGGTCCAGCAGAAACTCATGGTACATAGTCATACAACTGAAATGCGTACGTGTATACAACCTACAGGCATATAGTGCACCAAGATGGGAGAGGTTACAGTAACAGAGGCTACCTTAGATCTGACAATTCATAACTGCTAAGTACTTCATTTTGTCATTTTTGTAATTACCTGGTAGCCTCGTTTCAGCTCTTTCTTTGTTGAGTAATGAAGTAACTTTTTCTTAGCATAATCTTTTAGGGTTTTGGTTTGGTTTTCATTGTTGGGGATTAAAAGGACAAAAAACCCCAAGTATTCAGGAACTGAACTCTAAACCTTCAGAACCACAAGCCACAACACATCAACTACTGGACAATTTCCTCACTTGGGTAACAGGGCACAGAGCCTCTCTGCTCATGGGAATTAGTTAAGAATATGCCAGACTGCTTATTTCAAGACGACTACCTCCCCCCGTGGATAGAGAATAACAGTACCATACAAGAGTGAGGGTAGCTACCTCATCAGGTTGAGGCACCCTAAATTTATTAGCTAACAGCAAGATTATGTTAATGAGCAAGTAAAGGAGCAACAAATCTGAGACAACATAATGAATTGGCTACTTATGTGCAAGTAATTTCACCTGATGGTCAGTACAGCCAAGAAAAAAGTCCTAGTGAGCTCCTTCTCAGATTCAGCTATTATAAAAGGATTGGCGGAGGCTCATCTAGCTTCTCTTCCCTGAGGTTGCATGATCTTTGTCTTGAACAACATGTTTTCAGTTAAAAAAAAAAACAAACCAGGAAAAGGTATATAATTCATACCATTAAGCAGAAGCAAATGCAGTTCATCCTCTGATGATTACATATATTTGTAATATAACAGTATGAACAGGTCACACACAGGGATGAGGCCTCATTTATCTGCTCTCAGAAGATGGGCAATTTCCTTGTGTCCACCTTCCTTTCTCCAGTTGCCCCAGTGGCTCCTGGGCCGAAGTCTCCGCTCCTGTGTCATCCGTGCTGGAAGCCCAGATGAACTATCAGGATGCTGCTGGCTCACAATCCCTGGCTTTCTGCCACAACGGGAACGTTCAGGGTTTCAGGCAGGTTGCCAGAATTAAGCAACTTAAGCCACAGATGAGGAATAGCAATTTTCAAAGCTTTTAACTTTGTTAAATGTGAACTGAACTAGCAAAACGCACCTCCCTGGGCCCAAGGCTATCTCTGCCACATTTCAAAGGCCTGCAGCAAACAATGGAAGTGTTAGAGCTTGTCAGAAAAGGTCACAAGAATCCCTTATAAAAGCACACGGCAAACTAAAAATGAGAGTCACTGCCAATTCTTCCTAAAAACAGTGAACTCTTGTTGCTTTTGCAGGCGTTTCTTTTGACATTAACCATGAAATAAATGCAAGTTATTCTCCCACTCTTATGAACATTTCAACAGACATTGCTTTTTCAGGCAACCTTCTGATGTCGTATCATTAAGGTGACAATGCTCCATAGAACTTTATAGGTACCTATTTTGTAAATCTACTGCATCATTTGTGCTAATGCACAGCCACAGGCAGGTTTATGGAAATGTTAGTCTTTGCCTATGAGAAATCTTTGTTTTAAGTACTTGAGAGCACACTACAGATGCAGGATTTGTGCAGATATTGCACTAAAAAAGGAAAACAATCTCTGTGTGGAGGGGCTTAGAGCACTCGGTATTTTTAAGCCTGGTATTGATGGCACAGAACCTGATGTGGTGCCTCTGAAGTCCAGAGGACACTTCTTAACTGAGGCTGGAAATAAAATAAGCATATTCTATAATCTTGTGTGAGGTGCTGGCGTCCATGAACTTAGATCAGGCATAAAGATGGCTTTTCTCAAGAAAGCTCTTTAGGATAGCTACAGGTGAATGAGAATATAATGGAAACAAGTGAGCTTTGGCCTTGAAAACTACTTCATCAGCATCCTGCTCTATGCAAACAATCACAAGATGTAGATTAATAAAAATATTGCTTCACCAACTCAGTGGTAAGGAGGAGCTACCCATAGATGATGGAGACACATCTGAAATGCTTAATGCCTTTCTTTTTTCTTCATCAATCTTTATTCTACAAGTCAGTTACAAATTGGAGACTAGCACTACTTATATCAGACACAAAAAGGTCAGATTTCAGCCAGGTGTGGGAACAGCTTAGATAAGCCAGATGCTTTCAGATCAGCTGAACACATCCTAGGGTAATGTAATCCTAGGGTACTGGAAGGATCAATATGAAACCACATCTGAAATGAACACTCAGTTTGAAAACTTGGAGATCATGGGCAAGATATTAGATGAGCAGGAAAAGACTACATTCCCTTCTAGTCTTTAAGAGCATAAAAAAAGATTAATCAGAAGAATGCAGATAAACTAACGCAAAAGAGGTAGAACAAATAATCAAGTTGCTTCCTAGCACGTGAAAGTTAAAAAGGAGACAAGAAACAAACATTAATTTGTCATCAGCAAATCATGACAACCAGTCAAGTTCCTTCTATAAGAGGGAAGGAGGCAGGGGAGGGGAGAAGCAGCAGGTAACATTATGATTGTAGTTAAGCTCTTTTCATTGTCTCTCAAGATGCTCTCATACGGAAGCATGGAAAATGGAGCGTTAATGAGACTTACACAGCATAAGTGCAAAACGGGCTGGAAAACTAAATCCAAGATTAGTTTTAAATGATTTTTGGAATTATGCATTGAAAGGGGTTCTGCAAGCACATTTCTTGGGATCAGTGTTGAAAGTCTGAATTAGGAAGGTGGATGACACACTAGACATGAAGCTGGGATGGACATCAAATGCAGTAGAAAAACTCCAATCATATAAAAAGGAGAAAAGGTCTGAAGAAAACAGGATGAAATTCAATAGGTAGGAGTGCAACTCAGGAAGGAGTAATCATTTACATAAATGCAGGATGAGGAAGAACTGGTTAGGTAACAGTTTTTCACAAAAGGATGTGGTGGAAACAGTCTATTCAAGCTGAACATAAGTCAACAACATCAGGTTGTTGTGAAAAAGAAAAACATCATACAGAGATGTACAGACAGGAATAAAGCTTGCAAGACATGTATGGCCTCTCCCACTCCACTTAGCATCAATAAAGCCGCAGCAGAAATTTTATGTTCAGTTTTGTGCGACACAGTGTAAGGAAGATGAGCCCAAAGAAAGATCAGGGGAAAAAGCAGACCACGAAGAAAGCTGGAGTAAATTTAGGTTGTTTATGTTAAGAGATGGCAATAAAGGAAAGGCACGTGGTAAGTCTTCATGCATGTAAAATTCTGAAAAAGAAAGAAAACCCTTTGTCCTCCATGCCAGTGTTTACCAAAATGAAGTTACAGGCTTTAATTGCAACAGGTCAGACATTAGGGTAGCAATCTATAAGACACTATAATGAAGCACTCAAGCTGCCTTGGAAAGCCATGGATGCTTCATTACTGGAGGTCTTTAACAACAGGTTGAAGAAATCGTAAAGCTGAACTTGCCTTTGGGCAAGTAGAAGAACCAAGTGATCTTTTAAGATGTGTTTCAGACCTACCCTCTCTGTGTTTCTTAACCCCAGGTCCTACAGGGGAAGGACACTGCTGGCACAGGCTGCTGCCACCAGCAAGCAGAAGCCCGTCAGAGCTCCCCCCTCTGCTCTCCGGCAGCAGAGAAGCAAGCTGATAAACCCCTGTTTCCCACCGAGAACACCCCACACTGGCCTCTCAGCTCACATCATCCACCAAAAAAAAAACTTCCCATTTTAAAAATTAAGCCTGGGGTTGGGGGTCCCAATACTATTTGTTTCATAAGCAAATTATGCCCTGATTCACCCGTGTTAATCAGACTTCCTTGTAAAGCACGGTATATTTTAGTTTTTTTTTTCCTGGCACACGGTTATCTGAATACACAGAAAGTTCAATAACCACTAAGACAACTCTCCAAATGAATAATTGTACAGAGTATGTGTTTTCTCTTGTAGTTGTTTAGGAGACTGCTATTGAAGAAGTATATCCCCACTACTCCAACTGCTCCTCATGTACACTAGCAGAGAGGAAGGCTCTCTTCCATTCAGCACATCTCTGCAGAAAATCACAAAGACATTTTCAAATCTAGGATACATTAGAAAGGTTATTTCATCTGCAAGGTAAGAGTTCAGGTCAAACCCAGGACAACTCAGCAAAAGAAACCACCCAATTGCAGTTGGGTAAAATTAGGTATTTAGGCAAATCGTAATATGTGAGCAACACTGCTAACCAAATCAGGTAGATTCAGCTCTCAGTCACAGCAGAGATGTCACAAGCAGAGTGAACTGGGAAACAGGACTTACTTTAGGGTTTGTGGTGTTTTTGGTTTTTTTAAAGAAAAAACAAGGTGATAATGCTTGAAAAATTCTTCTATACCATAAACAGAATGCTTCACTCACAAACACTGTTCATGAACAACATATGAGACCCAAAAGTATTATTAAATAAAGCAAGTGACAAATTAAGGAATGGCAGACTTGAATAGTCTTGTTTTAGTTGCCCAACGAACAAGTATTATTTAAGCAGTGTGAAGGCAGATTGCTATCTTTACCTCATTGAATAGTACCTTATTCTGTGAACAGCCCCCATGGAATAACAGCCACTACTCAAGGATTCAATAGCTTAATGAACATAACAAGACTGGCACAAACTGGAGCTTAATTTGCATGTTGTTTGAATATTTTTGCTTTATTAGTTTCATTTCAAAATAAAAATACATGTAAAAGCAACAGCAATTCAAGTGCCACTTGGCTTAGCACATATTTTTCCAGGAATTCTTACACTATCCAAATTTGCTAATTGCGAGGACTTGTGCAGCTAAAAGGAGAAATACATGTGAAATTAAAATACCCTTTTTGTTTTATAATATGTATATATATTATGTATATAATATATATAACACAAGCTTTTCTAGCTTCAACACTGGCAAATCTGTCCTCTTGAAAAATACACACAATTTTCATGCTACAAATTAAATTTGGTGTGGTTATGCTTTTAGCACTCAACAAGTAAAAGCTTGTAAACAAAAAGCTGAAGCATAAAGGTATGGCAAGTCTCATTTAAGAAATCAGAATCTTTGGGAAAGAGGAATTCTCTCCTGCAGAAGTCAAGAAAAGTTGCTAATGATTAAATATGGCTGTTGATTAACACTTTACGCTACACATTTATTTTGAAAGTTCTTATTTAAGCAGACTGTGATATAAAACTAATTAAATCACTGTACTTCATTCCAATATGATGCCGGGTTAATAACCACACAACAGTTGGAAACTGTCAAAATATTTTACAGCTCAATTGTAATTACCATCCAAGTCTAAGCATGCACTAATTGGGCGTTAGCCATGTTCTAGGGGTGTTACAGCAATACACAGCAGTCAGTTCTTCTGTGTTTCATTTTTTTCCACGTGTAAAACTCCTGAATTATCCCCAGGATCTACTTCATAAAATTCTGAATGAAATATTAGTACATTGTCCACAGAGACAGCTTTTTTTTTTCCTTAATACAATACAGTATTTATGACAACGTTTTAAAAATTAGCTTAACATTTGGAACTACAGAATTTGATCAACAGCTTTTTTTTTTCTGGTTTTAATTCCCTAAATTAAAAAAAATATATTGCCAGATAAATAAAAATGAAAACATTTTGAGCAAAATACTACATGGTAAATATTGTAATATTAAAAGCTTTCAGACAAACTGCTGATTTTGAGTTCAAGGAACAATTTTTTCAGATCATAAATAGAGAAAATATTCCAAGCTGCTGAAAGAAAAAAAAAGTACTGCTACAATATGGTAACGTGAAGAACCTGACAGGGTTTTTAGCATGTACTATTATATATGTAATGAGTGTAATACTCGTGAGTATTGTATACAGATGATAGCCTGATAGGTTTTCCTGAACAGATAACTCTATAGGGGCTTCTGATTGTTTAGAGTTGGTATTTCTAAGGCAGTATCAGAGATACAGATTCATGACTCACTGGTCTTTCAACACTATTTGAATCATTAATCCATGCATTAACTGTTACTAACTCCATAGTGACAAGTCAGACAACATCACTGGATCCCTATTACATTGCTATCCAAGGGATTAAAATCCTTAAGAGACATTATGCCTTTGAGCTGAGCTGACAGGTTATAAATGGAAGGAAGTGTTACATTTTTAAGAGTTCTTTGGACTTAATTTACATGTTTGGGTTAAATAAAATTAAGCACTCTTGAAAGAGAGGCTCTCAACTGGCCCCAAGATGATGAAACACTTAACATGCTTCTGGTGTGAGCTGTTTATGATTCCAAATCCTCATCTGCAGACAGGACTAGGAAACACCTAGATGGAAAGACTGCACCAGGAGACTTCAGTCTTCCAACCAGTAGCACCAGTGCTATTAGAAGGTGCTGTGGAGGAACGTATCAGTAGCTCTCCCTTGGGTTCGGGGATGAAATAAGATTTATCAGAGAACCCAAGGAACTACAGGGGGAAAAATTTCAGCCAGCACAAATGCAGAAAACTCAGGCTCAAGCCTTGTCCATCATCTTTAACAAGTCTGATCACGCCCAGGTGTTGCAATGTGTACAGCACTTATCATTCACATATCTCAGCCTTCTGCAATACTTTTCACTGCATGAGCACCTCGGGATAGGTGGAGGAGGGAAAAGAAGGGAGCCTTCATTCCTACACAAGAATTTCCATGCTTTGGGAAGTGTAAATTAGAGCATTACTACTAGTTTGACAGTAAGTTTGCTAATAAATCTGTAGCAACATATCCAATTGCATAACGAGAGATTAAATGATTATGACAGTCTTTGAAATGGGGAGAATAAAGAGAAGAGAAGAGAAAGCGTATGTAAGGGAGAGCTCTGGTAACATGACAAACTGGCTGCAATTTTATACTTTGTAGATACTGCTCTAAATAAGCTTCCAGTGGAATCTACAAAGTTTGTTCTAATATTGAGTATTACTTCGAAGTTAGATGAGCTTCTAAAAATAATTTAAATTTATTTTGTAGGATCATTCATCTTAAAAACATGGGGTTTACAGATTGCTAGGCAACACTTTGCAGCAGAAGGATAGCCCAAGACATGACTAGGAAACAAGTATAGTGACATAGCTTGACTAAGATCCACTTTACTTTTAAAGTTGCACACGAGTTCAAAGAGCAGTTTTGCTTACAGTTGCAATAAAATTTACAGACTAGTCAAATAGAAGCACTAGTGGGAGAATGATGAATTGATAAATATATAGCGTGCATGCTATTTTAGTCATAGTGCAGTTTCTCAATGAGTTACATTCACATAAGTTTTTCTACCATACGTAAATATGTAAAAGTAATTTTGCAATTATTTGTATTATCTTCCATTTATAAAACCTTGGCAGGGTAAGTGCTGCTACTGTTTCAAAGCTATGTTGCATTTCAAGCTTTTCAATGCCTCCTGCAAGTTTGCAGGCAGAAGAGAAGGGCACTGGACTCTCAAAAGGGGCATTCAGGGAGAGAGGATTGGTCTCCCAAGACAGAGCAGAAATCTGACCTAGATACTCCATGCAGGCCTTAGGGGACGCTATCTCTGCCCACACATTATGGAAAACTTCAGAGGTCTCTTATGTCCTAAATGAAACATGAGCAATACAGTTGTAACTAAGTTCTCTACAGAAAGAGGCCAAAAGCAACATTCTTACAGACTCTAAAACTACAACTTGTGGCCAAACTCACCAACCAGTTTTTAAGAGAATCCTCTAACTTGAAAAGGACAAAACAGAAAATGAGATCCTAGTAGGATTTGACCTGCCTCTTACCCCATTTTTACTCAACAAATATGAAAATATCCCATTTAAAAATATATATATTTTAAAACAGTTAATCTATTTCTCAAGTAGTTCCCAAGCAGATATGCCTTTTCCAGCAGCATTCACATGACCCGGCTGGGGCTCCACACAGAGCCCATCACTCTTGCCAAAAGCGGCAGGGACAATATTCAGGAGTTCAAGGATGTGAAATTGCTAAAACCTTGTCGGAAAGTAGATATCCAAATAATGCACTACATGAGATTATTTTTTCTCCCCCTGTATTGCACATGAAATATTGGTCAAGCAACCATCTCAGACACTGTGAAAAAGTGAGACAAGTGGTGATGGCAGGCAAATTGCATGTCATCTGTACACAAAAATAAAATGCACAGAACTCAAAACCTGCAGCAATATATTCCACTTGTTTGGGGACCAGTCACAGCACTTGCTTCCTCCAAAAAAAGAAAGAAAACATATTTTTAAAAAGATGAAAGTGCTCCAAAGCACACTACTTAATGTCCTATGTGTTGTATGAGCTGTCAGACTGTTTAAATATTTGCAAAAAAGACAGACTGGTAGCGTTTATAAACCAATCAATTGTATGTCCAAGGAGACCAGAAATGGAAGAAAATTCTAGCAACCTAGGAGCTCTCGTTGGAATTATTTTGTGGTTATTCCCTATTACTCATATGTATGTCACATTCTGGTTCTACATTGGAAAATAAAGTAAACATAAAAACAATTTAATGCATTTGCAAAGAAAACTTCCCTTGGAAACCCCTCAAAAGCATTTTTTTTTAAATAATAACAGTAATAGTCCATTAGCATTTTAAGTACAATAGAAGAGTTGCAGTTACAGTTTTAAGAATTTGAGCATTGAAACAATATTTGGCTTGCTACAGTTTTATACTTAAGCCTATTAATTGAGTTGTGGTCTACACACTCATGTCCCAAAACAGATGATAAAGTGACATTATCTCATGGAATCATTGCTGTCAATGAAAATTACCAATAGTACAGAGTGCCATATGGTCACTTTAGAAATGCATCAATTCTTCAGCATTACCTTCAAGTGATAAAAAAAAAAAAAAAGCTTTTCATGGAGTTCTTGAGAGCACTTTGGCAACTTTATGAAAAGGCATCACAATATTATTTAATATGGCTGTGTAATTAAGCACATTCTAGGACAAAAGACTTTAATCATGATCCACTAAGCCATCTGTATCAAATTACTATGTGAATTCACTTTTTAGAAAGTTCGCACACAGTTAATAAAGGTATATGTTATATACTTTTGTATATAACAAATAATCATACATATTATAGTAACCAATGTACTAATATCTAAGTTTGTATATACCTATATATATACACAAACACACAAAGAAAATATACACACACTGTCAATGAATTACTTTCATTATGCTCAGAAGCATAAAATACAAGGCAGCTAATCAGAAACAAAATGAAGAATACAAAAGTATAACACTATTTTTACCTATAATTATTTCAGATGGTGTAACATTTTAGCATACTTTTAAAGCTTGATTGGCTGAGTTGGATTTCAAAGATCTATTGGCACTGAAGCCAGCCAGGAAACATCACCCTTGCAAAGGTTTTAAGAAGATCACAGTTCCTTGCATCAGAGGTGGTGTTGAAGCAAGGGAGAACGGAGATTTTGGCTGGCCCACCAAGGAAAAAGACACTGTATTCTTAGGTATGCATTGCCCTTCAGAGATACAAAATACAACTAAGAAACTAGAAACTGCTCTAACCTGCCTCAGTTCACACTCATGGAAACTTGGATAAAAAGATTTCACTGCCAAGAAATTTAATTCGGGAGCAACTAAAGGACTTCAACTTCTTATTGCCTTCAGTGGACTCTCCATTAAGTCTCATGAACTCCTACAAAAAGCCAGGCATCTAATTGCAACCATCAAACTATTATTTAAAAATATATTTCTAAGTTTTTGCTCTTGTGAATACGACAACCTTTCACACAACTGTGCGTGCACAATCACAGCCAGCAGTTATGGGACATGGTTGTGAGCTTAATGCATAGGAGAATAAAGGCTACTTTTTAGAGTCACAGTGGGCATGAATCCCTTCAATTCAAATAGCAAAGTTATGTGCTCTTGGTGCTAAGAATGCCAGACATGCATATGAAATTGTTTCTAGTCTCAAAATTAAACACACAGCATCTTCACCAAGGTAACAAAAATTACTAATGAAGCCTCTAGCACCTAGAGCCGTGTTCAAGATGTTCAACAGTAGATGACGGCTCTTAAAAAAAAAAAAAAAAAAATCTGTTGAAAGACTCCTCTTTGGGGGGAAGGGAGATGTGTTACAACTCCTGAGTTCACAGTGGCAGTGGGTAGCCAACAGCTCGCCTCATCAAGTTCTGCTCTAAAGGAGTATGGGAAAAGGCAGCATAAGCTGTATTAGAAGTTTTAACATGCTACATCCTCTGAATCCAAATGATTTTTCTACAGAGAGAGACTGCCCTCTCAACAGCATAGCTCTCTTTAAAGTGAAATGTAGGCATTTAATCAACAGGTGTTTAATCAAGCTCCTAAATATTACAGTTGAACTAATACATTAAGCTCACCAATACTTTTCATAACATTTACAATATGATTTCCTTTATTACTTTAGTTTCTAGCTAGCTCCTTTAAAGCCCTTTAACTGAACTGGAGCACATGATTTCATTCACACTTTAAAAGCTTTTCCCATGCATGCTTTTCACAGCTGGTTTGTCTGAATTATACATATGGACTATATTTAAAATTTGTGCATTATTCATCACTACAAACTATGAAGTATCATGTAGGGATGAACACAACTATCTACTAAACTGCAAAATAGCTCTTCTCAATAATGAAACCAAGTGAGTTTCAAAGAATTGGTTGCATTTAAAAAAAGGTAACCAAATACTTCTGTAATACACAAAAATGTTCTCTAAATCTACCAAGAAAAAAACATATGCATGTTCTATTTTTTATTGAGATGAAAACAAATTTAGGCACATAAAGTATAAAATTACTTAGGATACCTCAGAAAGACTTCTTGCTTCAAATGTGGTTTTAACCTTTTTTTTTTTCCTTTCCAGAACAGCCTCTATATAAAGTGCTTGCACTGTATGCATTTGAGATCCATCTATATGCTTGTGCATCGGATAAATCCAATAAAAAAATATTAGCAGGTTCTGGATTTTGTATTCAAATGGCTAATTCTCCAGAGAAACAACATGCCCTTTCCCCGTATATTCCATTTACGTACTTTAAAGTAACCCAGAAAAAGATGTGAATCTAAACTATGTTAACACCACACAAACCCCTCAGATAGCTCATATGGCGACAGTTACAGTGAACAGTTATTCCAAAAGAGTAGAAAAAAGATATTTAAAAGGAGGCAGTGAGTCAAAAAAACACAGGCAGCTTGAATTCAATAAAACCCAGGATCACTCAGTTCCTTTGGATTGTTTTCTATTTATTTTCTTTTCTTTTATGCTGTTAATTTTTTAGGAAATTGTTGGGTTTTCCCTTCTTTTTTTCTCACCACAGACACTCCCTTTAGGCAACCGTGCATCAACAATCCTCCCACGTTCAAAGTCGGCTACATCTGTTGCTCTTTCCCATTGTTGAAAATTCCTGCCTTAATCCTGTTTGACTTTATTCATGCAAAGGTCATCCTGAATTCAACAAATGGAGGAGCGATAGCAAGCACACTGTTGAACATGGCTAAAAATGCTGTTGTAGAACATGCAGCTAGTGTGCTGGCACTATCTCAGAAGTAGTTGGTTTATTATGCAGCTTCTAGTCCTCATAGGTGTGCTGCAATACGAGTTGGCAACATATTTCTCCTAGCAACTCAGGAATATAGCAATTTCCTTCTAACCATCCTGAATATCTCTCCTTAAAATGATTGGCACTTAACTCGTATTTGCTAGTGAGTAATGCGTACAATATAGATATATAACATTTGACTGTTTCACATGCCCTAGGGCTTAGCTTCTGGCATATATGGCTTCCCTGTTCCTCCTGGTTTTTACTTCTCAGTGTATCGAGCGTCACAAATCTATTTAATTTATCAGCCCACCTAAAATTAATGGTGATCACTATTTTAAATGTGAGGCAAAATTCTGCCTGAAAATACTTTTACAAAACAGGGTAGAACAGCTATTACAAAACCCTTGGTTTAGGGCCATCACTATACTGTAGATTTGCTCACAGAAGCTGTCTATTTTGGTTTTAGACTAATTTTTCTTCCCCAGCAAGAAAAAAAAAAGCATTCTGGCTCAGACCTGTGATTTATTCCTATGCTTAAGTATCTGACCCAAACCAAAGAAGGATTAGCAGGAACAGTGAATTAGTAACCAAACCAAAGTTAACTATCAGACTGATTTATGAAGGGAAGATAATTTTTTTTTTTAGTATGTCCATAACTCATTATGACAGAAGCAAAGGAATATTTATTCATGCACGCTTATTTCCAATTTGAGGTGCTTGCCAACCACGATGAACCAAACCCACCCTTCAGGCAAGCGGAGAAAAGAGGCCATTGTTAGTCTCGTTGCTTCACAGAGCACTTTGCTGAGGGCCCCAGACCAGCCCAGGGTACATCCAAGACTGTAACTATCTAAACCAGCCTCACAATAAAGCTCGATATGACAGCGCTAAGTTAAACACTACAATAACATCAGCTTATTCAAATTGTGTTTAGCTCCTCATTAGCTGCAAGGGAACATTGGAAAGAATCAAGTTTTCAATTTAAAAGCTGTCTGCTACTCTGCTTGTGTGGCTCTTGTTAAGGAGCCTGATAATAAGGTGTAAAAACTCTACAGAAAAAGGATAGGTTTTATCAGGTTTTTGTTGCAAAGATTGAGGATTTTTTTTAAACTACCATCAAAACAAAGCCTTACGAGAGAAGTGTTGCTTCTTTCTTCTACCTTTTAAAGAGCAAAGCTTGAACCAAACAGGAGTAATAGTCTGTGAAGCCAAGCATGTGAATCAAAGCCCTCCATGTCCTTTGAAAATGTTAACATGAATGGCAGGAAGGTGGTTATCCTCTGGTACTTATGCCAGGAGCCCGCAGCCCCTCACCGTCTGCCTGCCCCCTCCGGGTTCCCTTCCGCTGGAGGAGCAAAGGCAAATAACTTAAAGGAAATAAAATAAAAGGCCCTCATCACGGATAAGGATTTTCAGATTACATATCCCAGAAGCTAGCCCAGATCTCACTTTGAGCTAACCTCATGCAGTTGTTTTTCCAACGCTTTGGCAGGCCACGGCTGCCTTGCCTGACTGGTGGTGTTTGTACCTAATCCAGCTTGTCCTCTGCAAGAGAAACTAAACAGCACCATGAAAACATTGACATTCAGGAACCGCAGTGCTCCAGAAACTTAATTCTCAGGGCAGCTCCTAACTTCTTCCTTGCATTTATGCACCTTAGGGTTATTTAAAGGACATATTTCAGGCAAAGAACTTCGGCACCTCCATGAGGAGACCAGTCCCTCCTGATCCTGCAGAAATGGGTGCAACGAGACACCTGTCCCAAAGGCAATGTAGAGCCCAGCTCACACTCCCTGCTCTCCCCACCTCTCTCTCTTCTGGGGCTCTGAGTATTAGATACACCTCCTAACATAGGAAGCTACAGCCGCAAAAAGGCAGCAGGGGTATTCCCACCATCCAAAGGCCACCTCTCCTCTGCCTTCAGCAGCCTTGAAGCAGCTCCTGGATCAGGATATGTGTCTTATTTGACCAAGCTTGCACCTGTTGGTAAGACAGACTGTTGGGCACTTCATTCAAGGAAATGGAAAGGTTTATATAAATCATCACAGATATTTACAGAGGAAACATTACAGAAGCTCTAGTATTAATGTCATTTTTGAATAAAATATGAAAGTAGTATTTTTTGTTAGTTTGCCTACATGTAATGGTGCTGGCATTTTAATAGTCCACAGTAACAATATTCCCCTTTACTTTGCCACACAATACACTCTATGCCCGTTGGCTTTTCCAGTTTCCACCAGAGATGGGTTTTCTTCTCACAGAATGGTGCACAGTTTTAAACTTCCAAGGTGAAATAAAGCATGTAAAAGTACTTCCATTCTATATCTAAACAGCGTATTTTTCCACAAGTGAAGCAATATTTTATGACAACAAATCTGAGTACTGTAATTTGTAAACATAAGTAAAATATAAAAATATGAAAAGTGAGGCTTTGAATGCCATAAAACTGGTTAAATTACCAAACCTTATTTGCATAGAGAGTGCAGAAGTACTAACTGGTGCAACCCAGAACTGCAGGCACTGACGATGTTTCCATCTGTTTTGGTAGGAGCTACACTACACCAATAACTCAGAAATACCTTAAAGAGAAATTATGAAAATGGCAGAAGGAGCCAAGCATTTATCATCCTGCAAATTATGTATATTAATTTGCAATGAAAAAGTTTCTTCTAGGACAGCCCTGGAGACCTGTTATCTGCATCTCCACTACTAATAAGGATCTAAAGAAGAAACAGTGAAACACTTAAGTAGCAGCACTTAAAGTTGCTAAATCAAGCGTTCAGAAGTTGGGATATTACAAAATTATAGTTACATATTCAATGTTAATTAGTACCCTTTGTATATTTGCATTATGATACAATCTTTAAGCATACTTCTTCCCCTAGAGTTCTCCCTCATGGAGAACACTCAATGAACAACTTCACTGAATGGGACTACCCTGTATTCCTATTTTTCTAAATTATTAATTGTTTGTCCTCATGCCTCATTGCTGCACATTCCCTGAACCTTGACCTGAACACAGTATCATTAATATCATAACAGGCTTTTTCTACAGTGTTCTTCTTCATGGTATTTTAACCTAGAAGATTAAACACTTAATCTTCTAGACATCCTTGCGAGGTAGCAGTCAATTTAACCAAAGAAAAAGTGAGGTCCATTAAAAATCCAACTCCAAATTATCAAAAGCTGTTGCTTTTGAGTCCTCAGTCTGAGCCACCTAAGACCTGACCTTACAGAGAACTGCTTGTTTCATGATACTTCGTCTGCCACAAAACAGCACTCTCTCAGCTGCATAGCACTGAGTCAAGCCAATAGCTCTGTGAATTTATCATGGTTATATCAAGTTGAGAACTTAAAAAAACCCACCACCGTCCAAAATCTGGTTCAAGAGATTAGCTTAGCACCATATAATGAATTCACGACAGAGGAAAGCTGCTTCTGGACAGCGTTCAGTTGCTTAATTGTCAGAGAAAGCAGTGTCTTTCCACTGGCCCTTGTCTCAAACAGCACACAACCTGGATAGTTCCCTGCGTAACAATACATACAGTGCTGCCTGAGTCATGAGCTCTGCAGAAAGATCTGCATGTGATGATGTGCTTCTATCTAGGTAACACTCTGGCTTCTTGCTGCGCATGCTTGGAAATGAGATAAGGTGAGTAGGGAGGGGCTGAGGCTGGAAGGAGCTCAGCTCTGCCTCTAAACCTGTGCATAACTCCCACTACAGGAACATGTGGGTAAGTTATTGACTTACCTAATTTTAAATGTCAGATTCTGACGGAAGCATCTCTTAGAGGTAATGTGACTACAGAGCAGCACCTAAATTTTTTTGACAGCAGTTCAACTGGTTTATTGCTAGAAGATGGGCACAAAATATTTCAATCAGAATGGCAGAAAGTAGCAGATAGAACAAGGGTTTGGTTTCATTTACATTCTCGATGTCCAAAAACTGTCAGCACCAATCATGGGAATAATATGAAGACAACACACACCACCCTCCACCAATTTATGTTCATAGAGCTACTTGCAAGGAGAAGGAGGGAATCAAGCAAGGCTGCAAAGAAACAAAACCTAGTACATTATCAACACTGACAACTGCTACAGTAAAACCACACAGGCAAAACAAGCAATGTCCAATTAAGAAAGAATTTACCACTTTGGTAGCCTAAGGAGACCCCTCATAAGCAAAAAGCAACTCATAAAAGCATGAATCTCAAACACTGCCATACAGTATCCAACATACTCCTTTGGGTCCTAATGGACAGTAAGAAGTTGTCCCTTCTGATGGTCTCTTTCGTGACCACTCATGGATTGGTTGTCCCATGTTACACACCACTTGTACCAGTTTTTCCAAAATATCTAATTAAATAGGTAGAGCAAAGTAAGGAGCAAAGCACTCCATTTTGCTGAACAACTCTGTCCATCAAGCTCTATATCCATGTCTCATATTCATGTACAGCCAAGCCTGCATGTTGAAGGGAGAAAGAGCTTTTGCAACATCTTCCCATTTTTTTCCTGTCCAATCATGGGTCTATATTATAATAGGTCATATATAAGAATCTGTAAATATTCAGGGACAATTAATCTCACCAACTTTAAATGCCTATCAATTAGTTGGTCAAGTCACACTTATCTAAGCTCTTTTATAACAAAGGGAGAAAACTAGACACCTCTAGAAATAACGTCTAAGGCTGTGAGGTGACTCAATCTCAGAAGGGGCTCTATTTTATTAAGGGGCAGTTCTGGGAACTCTTACTCACATAGGCAGTCAATAAAACGGCTTACCACTCCTATGTATTATTGAAACAATAGATTTTCTCCACAGTATGCACTTGTATAATGTTCTATTGTTTGTCCTGGTTTTGGTGCTACAGAGGGATGCAGTCATCTCCAATCATCGTGGTTCCAAGACAAAAAGCAGACTGAAAAACACCATGGAATGAAAGCCTATTTTCCCTATAAAGATGCAATTTGTACTTTTGTAGAAGTCACATTTTAAAAGCCCACACTTCCAGTTGAGTTTCAAATCCTCAGACTGTACTAATTTTGAGATTCTCTGCCTTCAACAGCATTTTTTTTTTAACAAATCTGGCCTGCAGAGATGATGTTAGATAATTTTATTTTAAAAATTACTAGTATATATGCACATATGTATCTGCATGTATATAAAATGCTTTTCCCATTTACAGAGAAATTAGTGAACATTGTAGACACCAATGAAACAGAAATCTAAGAAACAGTACCTAGAAGTTGTAATAATTAGCTATCTGAAAGTTACTTCCATCTGCATGAACAGTGGCCCCTTCATTAACAAATCATTTGACTTGCATAAAACCAGTAAAAACACAGAATAAGAGAGTTTAATTTCCTTATACTGACAGAGTAACCACACTTAATACATAGGAACCTGGATGATTAAAGAAATTTAAAAAAAAATCTGCTGCAAATATGAACAGATGGAAAGTTAAACCTTGAAAGACATTTAAAAGACTCACCTAAGGTTGCATTTTTGATTTTAACAGGCTGTTTCCTGGCAGTGTGAGCCTAAGTACTGGCTGGATCATTAGAACCTGCAGCTGCTGTGAGCAACGCATACCCCAAACCAGCACACTGCTGAGGCACTAAGGACACATTTCCCAGCTGAGTGATAACTGTGCTGCCACTGAAAGGGACTGTCCTGCAGTGTTCCTGTGTCAGTGTTGTGCTCCTGGTACTCACATAACACACAGTTGGTACTGGCGCTGGCACAAGGTGGGGCAGGGCAAGTGGGAACGCGAGAAGTCAGGATAGGGACCAAACGCAATGCAGTAAATCCAAACCCTGAAGCATGCATTAGTTGAGGACAAGAGGAAGATATTCTTTAGCCCATACCTTCAGCAAAATGGAAAAACACTTGCATTTAGAAGCGAACAGTTCACTCCTTATTCTAGCACATATTCTAACGAGATTTTTTTATGTCCAAACTTAGGTTAATAGTAAGGAACACAGAAAAAGCACATGGCTAGTCAAGTTGACAAATGCCATTTAAAACTCATGCAAACAGTAATAAGAAATTGCTTAAGTATTGTATAAAATAGGGAGCTTCTTTTATTATTTAACACTTGAAAAGCTGTAAGTTTAATGAATTGTCTCTGCTTCAATACGATTATCTCACTATCTCTCTGTTCACATTATGTGTGTGGTTTGCCTTTCTTCCTATTAAAAGATAAAATGTCTTATGGCTGTACGCAAAGGCAGATTTTCTCAGACTGTCTTTTTTGCACAAGTTCATAGCAGTAGATATCTTAAAATTCTGTCCACTACCTCCCAAGTCTTCCTTGGGCTTGATGAACTATCTATCTGCATAGGAAGTGTCAAAGATCTCATGCAAATGAGCTGCACAATTCCTCTGCAGCTAATGTGAAGCTGGAAATGAGCAAAATCATTAAAGAAGATGTTCCAGAGAGCCAGGAAGTCCTTATGTGAGTGGACAACTGAGACACTTTTGATACCAAAAGCCATCTTCATCTACCATTTGAAAATTAATGGCATTTCTCCACTTGGCTGCATTACTGCATCCGTGTTTTAAGATGAGCTCTTCCTACTGTTCAGTCACATAATGTTGATAATACTGAGGTAAACAGAAGTGGAAAAAGCGTGCAACTGGAGACTATAGCATCTCTGAGATCTTGGGAGAGCTGTGCCTAGCACTATACTGAATGTTACTTTCCTACCCTTCCACTGAACAGAAGCATTGCAGATACATAACAGATCACAAAGGATACTGGATGGAGATGGGTTGTTACATGTAATGCAGAAAAAGGATTCTGTATTTCTTATTACATGTTTCCTCTAAATGTTTCATTAGACCTTAAACCAGCTAGCTTGCCTGGCATGAGAGAGCAGATTATCACTGGGCATGCAAAACAATTAATTTTGCTTTAAAAAAGAAAGAAAAAGCTTAAAAAAATGATAGTGACAACCAGAAATGTTATTATTGGCTTTGAACTATTATGTGAATGTGTATTCTTCTTTTCTGCCAATGTAAAAGGCTATCACAAGCTCTTGTCTACAAGCAACAAAATCAATGCCCATGTTTTCATGACTATCAGCAACACTTGGACTTTCATAAAGGTGAGAATGATCATTATGGTCATTAACGTGACAGACTTAAGTTTATTTATCATCTTGTCCTGGTGCTATATACTTTCATCAGTTGCTCGGTGTAACTCAAAAACCAAGGACAGGTTCAAAAAGCATTCTGTAGTCTGATATCAATTCCACGTCTGTTAACATAATCATGTATTGTCAGAGAAACACCTATTGCCAAGATTGGAGTGCAGGAGTTTCATTTACTGAGATATTCTGGGTAGCCCAGTAGGAAGCTGTGAGATGGAGATCTGTGAGCTACCAAAGCCCAGGCTGACAACTAGTCCAATGCACCTGCAAGTAGCCACTCTGTAAAGTATGTGTATAATGAACACAGGTTTCCAGACCCTGAAGACTGGATAAAGGATATGAAACCAAGATGGAGTCACCAAACATAACGTACTTGTTGACTTTCAGTAGCTAATTGCAACTGCAGTATCCAGAAACCCAAGGGAATCATGAGCCATCAAGGTCCAGGCCTTGGCTGCAGTCTGGCAACAAACTGAAACTACCACGTAACAGGAAAAGCCCTCTGAGAATAGCTTCCAGAAGAGAAGGACATATGCTGTCCTTCCAAAGAGTGAATGAGTAATGCCAATCCAGTGCAGGAGCTTTTTTCTTTTAACAATTAAAAATAACTCTACAGTTGAAGGCAATTATCCATTTCCTCCTGTTCCCTAGTGTCCTGGTTTTGGCTGTGATAGAATTAATTTTCTTCCTAGTAGCTGGTATAGTGCTGTGTTTTGGATTTAGTATGAGTAGAATGTTGATAACACACTGATGTTTGCTGAGCAGGGCTTACACCCTCACAGTCAAGGACTTTTTCAGCTTCCCCTGCTCTGCCAGGTGCACAAGACTCTGGGAGGGGGCACAGCCAGGGCAGCTGGCCCCAACTGGCCAAGGGGCTATTCCAGACCATATGGAATCATGCTCAGGGGGAGTTGGCTGGGGGGAGAGGGATTGCTGCTTGGGGGTGGGCAGGGCATCAGTCAGCAGGTGGTAAGCAACTGCATTGTGCATCACTTGTTTTGTATATTCCGTATATTCTCTTACCATTATTATTACTATTGTTATTATTTTCCTCTGCTGTTTTATTAAACTGTCTTTATCTCAACCCATGGGTTTTACTTTTTTCCCCCCGATTCTCTCCCCCATCCCTCTAAGGGAGAGGGGGAGTGAGCGATCGGCTGCGTGGTGTTCAGCTGCCTGTCCAGTTAAACCACAACACCTAGTAAATAATTCTTCACCACCCATGTAAATGCAGTAGCATTCCTGCCCCCCTCATTCTCACAAAGGTAATAAAATCCATGACCACACAGAAACACACGGCTTCAGCTTCTCTACTACAGGACACAGTTGCGAACTCTGGAACTGATACCTGGATCTTATTTCCAATAAACTCAACATAATGCAGGGAAGATCAGAGATACTGAGCCTGGCTGAGATTTCAGCCAGTTGAAGTTGGTATGTACATTTTTAATCAGTTAAAGCCATGATGGGCACTGATATGCATGCTATGCACCAGTCCGATACCACATTTTGAGCTTGAACTTCTTTGTTCATTTTTTTCCCCACAAAGTCAACAACAAGTAGAAGAATTTTAAAGTCTCCATTACCTCTGTGAAAGGCAGAACCTGGTTATCCAAGCCATGTCAAGAACAGTAACAGTTGTATGATAGTAACAAGCCCAACGAGGCTTCAGCTGGACTAGCTAGAACTGTAGCAGGTTGATGACTGAAGAGCTTAATTACAGCTTTGCAGTTTGTTTGTCAGACTCACCTAAATATAGCCAGCACACCAAAGTCTTCAAGCCCTCTGAGATGATTAACTGTGGGATAATTCCAGGCTTTCAGACTTTGTATTTTTAAGCTCTCTCTGATGACTCAGATTAGTTTAGAGGAGACATGGAAGGAAGGCAGGAAAGAATTAAGATACTCCTCCAAACCCAGACACAGCAAATACTGAGCTCATACTATGGGGCCAAGAGCTGGCTGGACCTTTATGGAGACCAGGTCCCTGCCTTGTCTATGGCAGATAACTGCCTCTTCCTCACCAATACAGGTGACATGGGGATCTCCTAGTGATCAAAAGGGCCTGCCCAAAGGGAAGACATTGGAGAGGCATGAATACTGGAGATATTCAGAAGCTGTCTGGACATGATGCTGGGCAACTGGCTCTAAGTGGCTCTGCTTGAGCAGAGGGGTTGGACCAGATGACCTCCAGAGGTCCCTTTCCACTTCAACCCCTCTATGAACAATGTGAACAATGCACAGGGAGAGGTACGTTGGAAATGGCCAAGGAGATGACAGAAGCCAGGATGATCTTACAGCAGCTAAAGAAGTGGATGCGTCCCCTGTGCAGAATTAATATGAAAGGGGCAAGACTAAATCATTCATGCTCACAAACTCAGCCAACCAACTTCACATAGACTAAACCCCTCAGGTTTAGAGCAGGCAGAAACAGCCTCATTTGCACTCTTTTCTCACATCTGAAATTTGTTAAGGAATGGTAAGGGGACACCAAGTGAAGCAATGTCTTTGGGGAGGAAAGAGACTAAAGACAAGCCCTACAGTAGTGGGAGACACCATTACGGTTATAACTGCTTCAGGCACATGTACACCATACGGTTGAGAACAATCATTTCAAGGCAAAAATAAAAGTTAAATACTGCCCATATTTAGTATCATCACCTGACTTTCTGACCAATGATCATGTATAATTATCTAGGCAGTAAATTTTTATGTCAGTCTCCCAGTGAGACCTAGTCTTCGCTTCAAACTCTAGTTCTACCATTTTCATGGCTATTAAGGTTAATGCCTATTCATTAGTGTCATGTTCCATCTTCACTGGTCATTGAGATCTTGAAAGTTAATGCCAACACAAGACTCCACCCTGGAGTACCCTCTTTATATTCTGGGGATACCAGGCACGATGCTAGATACCACCAGATCAGAAGATGCTTTGTGGAATTTTCTGCCTAGTTTTACATGAAAATTTTACACATAATTATCTTGTACAACAACTAAGAGGAGTTTGATTTTTGTGGTGTCAGGAGTAACAGGGGTAATTAATTGTGGATATGATTCCAGGAAAATCTAGAAATAGTATTCAGCTGTTAAAAGACCATACAAATCCCTTAAAGGAAGGCCTTTTACAATTCACTTAGATGCATTAGCTTAAGTCTATTCTCAAGTGAGACATGTCCAAGACTGCTGACTGCTAAAAAAATCATTGTTTCATTCTTCGCTTTCATTACTGCAGACACTGCTATTATAAATTAAGAAAACATACACACACCAAGAAAAAAAAATAAATCATGTGTGGGAAGTCAGATATCCTTCAGGCGAGAAACACCTTCCACTACTACTTGGGTAATGGTAAAATGCTGGACTCAGGCTATGATGTTTCAACAGCAAACACAATTGCACTTCTGTGGAAGTGTTTCTATACTCTCGATGCCCATGCCAGAAGGCAGCTGAACACTGAATGAAGCAATTTTGGTGTCCAGTCATACCCTAGAGATTTGATTTTTGGGTGTATACTTATGAAAATATCCATCTTTCTTGCCCTACTTTTAAATTGGTATTTAAATTCCTAGGAACTTGACTACTGTTTTCAACATCTAATTATTTTTTTTTTTTAATAGGGTAACATAATTTTAAGTAGTTGGAACCTGTATCTTGAGTAGGAATTTGTCACATGTCAAATAATTTTCAGGAGCAATTTCCACCTAATAAATTTCTGATACAAGGATGTTAATAACAGCATTTGTATTTTTTGTGTTCAGCAAATGTGAGGAACATCATCAGCACGTGGAGGAAAAATGAGCTCCAAATACTATGTCAAAGATTTGCAGAAGGATTTTTTGAGTCTTTTTCCTTAAACTCTAAAGTTCCAATATTAACGTTGTGTTTGTGTAGTCTAAAGATTAGCATTTCTGCTCTGCAGCCATTTCCTAAGATGACAACAAAGTCAGAGAATTGAACATGTCAGGACACCTAGGTTCTGGTCAGAGATGTAGCAGCAGCTTTCCATGCTCAGCAAACTTGGACAAAACACTGAGTAAGATATGTTATTTAACCTCCCTTTACCTAAGTTTACCTCCATGGGACTATTCCCCCTACATAAGGGCGTGTGCTAAGTTCATGTTTGTATAGTGCCTATAACTTTTGAAGGGAGTTTTTTCAGAATTGCTAAACATTGTCACTATTATTGAGTAATAAACAAACAAGTTATTTGTGCCGACAGTTCAAGTCCTACCTGGGCACTATTTTGTACTATGGTGTGAGGAAATAGTTTAATTTTCTTTTATTTTCTATTAAGCCTAGAGCAAAACAATTAAAGCACAGAAAAAAGACTGTGCTTACAGAAAGCTTTCTGAATTGCAAGTGACCATACAATATTTTAACACACCCAGTCAGCAAAATTTTCCACTCTAGCTGTAATATAATAAACCAGGACACTGCCTCTGCTTTGGAGCCTTCCCTAATGGTCTCATTTCCTCCGATCCTCCAAAGTCCTGTAAAAAAATTAAAGTTTTCTGTAGCAGAGAAGGTCAGCATAGACCTCCATTTTCCCCTATGGCCCTAATGAATATCAAAGTTTCAGTACTTGGACCTTTGCTGATCTTAGCTGTGCCTCAGCATCAGTGGCAGAGAGGTGGGCTGCAAGCAGGCAGGCACCAGAATAATTTGGAACTAATACCCTGCATAAGAGTAGGAACTACCTGACTGTGTTCATAACAACATGGTCTTCTCAGCGATTTCAATCCTGCATCTTTTCTTAATCAATTCCAGCTTTCGACCATCTAAAACTTAAGTCTGTGGTAGAGGAAAACAATGACAGTCAAACCCAGCAGTAATGCATTATTTTGGCACAATGATAAAGCAGAGAGATGCATTTCCTTGGATGCAGACCTGTAAAAAAACCTCTCAAACAATGAGCAATGGGGGCACAACCTCCATCAAGTTAGCTGATAAAATCTTCTCCACAGATGTCTCTTCTTTGCCTCGTAGTACCAGAATGTTTTACTTTGGCTACTTTGCTTTGACCTGAGGGCCAGACTCCACCAGAAATCAAACAATGTGCAATGTATTTCATACAGAAACTCCAGTGAACAAGATCGAACCCCATCTCAGTGCATTATAAAACTGCTATGCTCTGATTTAATATTTCCCTGGTTGTGGTTTTGCATATTAAGAGTAACTTGTGAACTGTGCTTGTGGCCTTACTATGTTGTTTTGTTTTGCTATGAGCAGACACAGATTAGATTTCTGGTCTTACACTCTTTACCCTTACTGAGTGGTAAAACAAGAGCAAGATCAGAGCCCGGGGGGACAAGGACATGTCAGCAATCTGGCTGAGTAGTTAAGCAATGAAATGATAAGTATGACAAGTAGTTTCATTCAATTCTTAAAATTTAAGTACAGCAGCTCCAATACAAGGCAAAACAGAAGATAATATGCATAAATTGGGAAAAATGTGCTGGAAGGGAAGCCTTCTGTCCTCATCTTCCTACCCTTCAAAAACAAGCAGTCAGCATGTATCAAATTAATTTTTAAGAAGGGCCCATTAACATACACTATTAAATGCTTATTTTGTTCAAAAAAGCACAAGTGGTGCTAACTGCTGAAACACCAGAGTTGAAATACACTCCAACAGAAGTTAGCTGTTGTAATCCTAGAATACCTACACCGCACATTGATCTCTTCAACAGAAGTTAACTCATATTTTCCCTCGACAAACACAGATGTATGTGCATATATAAGTATGCTTAGTCTGGATGTGCCTAATAAACAGGTAATCTGATTTAAAGCAGACCATCTTTTATAAAATTACTTTGACATACCTGTGGAATTGGACATATATAAATCCCAACACAAATAAACAGTATCCGGTACTAAGCTCTTAAAATCCAGATTTATGACAGTAATGTGGAGATGGACTCTTCAACAGGGCAAGGCTTAGCAGCATTACAATAGATCAAGACAAAGTATTGTTCAACATGATTTTCTCCCTTCTCAATGGCATATCCAGCTGTCCCGTAACACTGAATTGAATCGTAACACGAAATGTGGATTTGCAAGTGAAAGTGACCCCGTTACAATAAGAATTAGAACTTAAAATTGGTATTCTCATCAGTCGGACAATTTATTCAATTATGGTTTGACTCACTGATCTTAAAGGTCTTTTCCAACCTAAATGATTCTATAACTTGTTACTAGAAGACTCTTTTCTTTGAAACTACAGTTGCTGTTACTGTTGCCATTAAATCCTTAAAGAAAAAATACAAGCTCCTACTGCTGCTCTCTCCCTATGAGCCAGCAAGTGAACAGAGATGAGCCAACACCTTATTAAGTACACGCAAAGCTTTTAAGATGGCCTGCAGAAAAAACCAGGATGTCTACAATACACATAAAACTACTGTTAATAACAAAGACAAAATTTTGGTATGAAAAACTTACCTTAGGAGAAGAAGAAAGCTCCCTCGATGCAAGAAGAGCTGACATGTTCTCATTCAGGCCTATCTCTGTCTTTGGCAAGAGGTTTGGTGGTTCAGGAGCCTTTCTTTTCATCTTCTTTTCCGGTTCTTGTAGTGGAGCAGCTTTAATTAAAGCAGGGCTTGATTTTGGTTCATAAAATGGATTTGATCTAATTAAAAGAAGGGAAACATGTATCTTTGCTATCTCCTTGGAAGCAAAACCGAAAATAAGACCTGTTGAGAGAAGCCAGTGACTAAAATGCTTTTATTATCCCACATAAGAATATGTTTTCCCTTTCCATACTACTTTTTCATACGATTGAAAAATGAGTTACAACAGTCAAAACTGCATTAGGTCAGAATTTCAATAAAATTCTAAAGTCCTCTAAATTACAGAATTTTTATCAATTGCATAAAGCTAACTCTTCAATTATCCTTAGCTATATATCAAAGAGTGATCTGATTTACAGACAAGCTTTATACCAACAAATTTGAGTGAAGCTGCTACATGTTTAATATCCTAATGAACAGAATTAAGAATGCTTCATTAGAACAGAGTTAAGAATTTGGCCACTTTTACATGCATGCTTCAACATGGCTTTAGATGCCCCATTCTTGGCTGTCCAAGTCTGAAAATTTTGGCCTCCGTAGGTACACAATCCACATCAAGTGTATTTTAAACTCTGCAGCATACAGGCACCCACCCCTTCAAGAACACTCTTTGGATAAGAGAATACTGTAAGAAAACTACAGCTGACTTGCATATGCCTCTCTACAGATACCAGTAGCCATCATCTACCTATTTTGAAAGTGCTTTTTATAACTAAACCTTGTTTAAGAAACACAGTAAACTTCTTCCACCAAGTGGATGCAGTCCAAAGAATTATTCTTAACTCTAGCGTTCATGTTCCAACTCCACATTTGTTCCACTCTAAGGAAATACTTCCACAGCATTTCCAAATTTTATCTACTAGTTTGATGCATCAAATACCAATCAATAATACATCAAATAATGGCTTCTACTATGCACTTAGAAAAGCCAGCAATTTTGTATCATGCTAAGGATACTTATGGGAACCTCCTTTGCACTGGATTATTTTATTCATAATCTTCACTTTTCATATTTAGCAATCCAGAACTGGATGGCAACTGACATGTTAATTAATTGCTTTCTAGTCCATACTTCTCCTGTAAGATATATTTATCACATACCTCAAACAATGTTTTTGTAACTAAATCATTGCAATTCCCAAAGATCTATCTGCATACAGTTATATAAACCATAACTAATCACAACAAATAACCTCAGTCCCTTGAATTTAACTCTAGATGGAAACAATAACACATATGGCATTAAACAAAAGCCTACCTAGCTAGATCCACTTACAAATTTCCTCTCAGGATAAGAATCATGAGCTGGTACACACTGTTTTTAAACAACTACAACAGCAAAATTTGGGCCCAAAAAACCAACTATGCATGCAGTTTCCTTTCACACCACACCAAACTTCTCTGTTTTGTGTACTTTCAGTATGAAAATATGTTTTTCAGTCTCATGGACTGATTTTAGAATTTATTTTAATGCACTTCACCATCATCCTCTTTTCACTGAGAAAAAGCAAGCAATTGGTAATCCACATGACAGAAAATAAGTCTGCTTCTGAAAGGCAAAGTTTACTGAAGCACATAAGCGAAGACCAGGCATAAAACCTCCAGACCTTTTGGAGAATCTGCGGCTGCTTGTTACAGAGAAAGAGATCTAAATTCAGATACTGAAGCAAAAGGAAAGACTAACAGTAAAATAACTCAGCTGCTGACTGCAGGCAACTTTCAGGTGTTCCCACTTTGCTGCTCATCAAGCGCAAAGCCACCAGTGCAATCAAAACTAAAGGCAACATCAAAATAATGAGCTAAATAGAAATGGATGGGTGTTTTCCGTGGAAGGCAGCAGAAAAAGGAGGGTATTCAGGCTGGAGTAGAGAATGCACCTAGCTGTCAGTAGCTCTAATTTAGCTGACAGCCCAGCTCAGCTGTCTTCAGACACTGGAAAGTTCAAAGGGAGGTGAAAATGAAGATAAAAAGAGATAAAGGCTGAAAAACAATGTATTCTAAAGGACAGCACAAGGTTTTCTTTAGTTCAACAAGTTAGCCTTCTGAACAGCCAATAGGCACAGCATGTTTGGCGGGAAAGTAATTTACCTCTGTGCACTTGGAATTTCTAAGGTGTTAAAATGAACTTGGTGCAAGAAAAAACCCCCCCACCTTATCAATGAGACAAAAAAAGTTAGGAAGAACCATCTTTTGAATTTTTATGCTCCAGACAGAATTGTCTGCGATGTATGCGTTATCTTGAAGAATCACACCCTACTGCACACACCAGAAGGAAGTGCTAGGAGACAAGTGACTGCCCTTTTTTCCTGGAGAAGAACTTGCTTGAAAGCCAGACTAAACCCTCACATTTTCATCATAGTATGGGCAGAACACACGCACACTACTTTCCACCTTCCTCTCTGCACTGCTTTTAATTGGTCTTACAAATATTGAGAAAGATTTTTAAAAAAAGTAAGTTTAATACAGAAAAAAACACCAAACATTTCTTGCCCCAAGAGGCTATACATTTTGAAGTCATGGAGGTCTGATATGTAGCAGTTTGGTCCAACAGCTTCTACATGCCTATACAAGAAACTAAACATGGGAAAAGTCTGTCTGAAAAAAGCCTTAGCTGAAAAATATTAAAGCTCTTTTCTCTGAGGTCAGCTCCCATACCATTTGCTTCTGTGAAGTTATTCAATTGATCCATGTAACATGATCTGCTTAAAGAGGTACTAGACTGTCCACCAAAAAATTAAAAAAACCCAAACCTGACAAACTACCTGGCATTAAGCTGTCACTGGCTTGTGGCTTCTTGTGCAACAGGCAGCTTCAATAGATGGCAGCTCGGTAAGTCTTTCCAATTAGCATTATTCTGAGCCATGCAATGATTAACGAGATAAGAAGCCACAGAGCCAAATAATATCTGAAAGCAAGTTTTATTCTGACCAATTTAAAAATTATTTTGATCAGCATTACTGGTTAACTGAAAAAAAAAAAAAAAAAAAAATCAACATTTTATTGAGGAGGAAAACCAAAGCTGTCAGTGTGGTAGGGCGAAAAGATCAATATTACCAATCACAAGTACTAAGGTTGAAAGCATTATACTTTAAATAGTTGTGAGCTATGCTATTTTTAAATAATTAAACTTAACTTAGCAAGGTGTGTTGTCCTTTACTAACAGGTGGCCACCTACCATTTTGATTTTAATGTATAAAATTCAAAAGCAAAAGCAGAATTTTACACTAACATTCAAATGCCCAAACTAACAAAAGGCAAATGTGTTCCTTATCTCTTAGCTAGGTATGAGAATTTAGCCAGAGGAAGTATGTTTTGAGAGCATAGTTTAACAGCAGAATACATGTACTGGATCATCCAAGTCCCTCTGTACCATGCAACGCCTCATTATGCTTATGCTTGTGACTGTGCTTTGCTTATGTGTGTTGTGAAATCTTACGTTATCTTCACAACCATTAGTGAAATATGTTTCAATTAAGCCAATTACCCAAGGTAAATCCTTCACAGAGGTGCAGTGAGGGTAAGTACCTTTTCCAAGATTACAATGGGAGTCTGTTACAAAACTGGAGTCAGAGTTCAGATCCTGGAGCACTTTGTGTAAGCTCTGAGTCCAGAATCAGAACTAGAGATCTGCCAGAGTAGAGTGGGACAAGGGTCCTGACAACAACTGATGTGTCCATGTTCCCACAACACATCATCGCATTTCACACATGACACAAGAGGAAAATGCCAAGTGGTGCATTAAGTGAACTCCAATGAAACAGTTAAGACGCAGCGATAAAAATACATTGTCTTTCCTAAGCAACAGTATGTGTCTTTCAGGTGCCTTCTATTTCTCATACCTTCTATCTATCAGGTTCAAAACCACTCCTGGGGAAAGCACCGGACCAGCAGTAGTCAAAAATTATTAAAAACTACCCAAACCAAAACAATCAAAAGACAAGATGTTAGGAGAGAGGTTGAAAATAATATGGAAAGTTTTCTAATGCTGTTATATGACTGAGGTGGTCAGCCTTGTCTTGAATACACTGCTCAGGCCAAGTCAACACATCTTAAAATAGATACATAGCAGAAGAAATAACAGGGTCCAGAGACGTGCGGTGAAAATGATTAGAGAGATGAAGAGACTTCTGTATGAAGAGAGATTGAAAAAGTTAGCACCATTTAACTCAGACAAGTGACAAGTAATGGTGAACATGCTAGAGATATACAACACAGCAACTGTTTATGGAAGATAAATCCAATACTACTAATTGTTGTTTTGATAAGCCAGCAGAAGAGATAGTGTATGGGATTGGAAAGGTAACTTACTTACATCAATAAAAGGAAACACATTTCATGTAAGATCTTGGGGTTTTGTGGAACTCTGCCTCAAACTGACATTGAAGCCTAGACTTTAATAGGATTTGGAAGAAGATTAGCCACTTACATAGATAATAAAAGCATCAATATTCACATTAGATAAGAAACAATACACATCTGGACATAAACCCTCATGATTTAGGGCACACAAAATCTACCAGCTGGCACTGCCTATGAAAATCTTTCCTTTGGTGCTCACCGTACAATACCTTAGCAGAAACTTCCTACTGAAAAATTTGAAAATTAATGACATGCGGTAAGCATAATAGTTCTTGTAGGTGTGAGTTAATATTACAAGTCCTGTGTTCCTAGACTGGAATTTTATTATTACACTTATTCCTCCTGTGTGTTTCAGTATAACGATTCAAAGGTTCTTCCTGCCACACTGCTACCCAACACATTTAACAAATGGTCTCCATGTCTTTTTCAATGACATGGCGCTCCTGTAACCCAGGAGGAAAATGTGGAGAGGAAGCTACTTTGGGGGTAAGGACATGTGAAAGTTATGCAAAAGATATAAAAACCTATTTTACAGTATTTTTTGACTCCTTATCCTTCCATCTCTCCATGGGACGCTGCTTTTATAAGGAAAACACAGATCAGATTTATGTTCAAGTAGAATCCACCTATGGGGAGTTTATTATTATCCTTAAAAAAAAAAAAGGAATAAAGCAAATGGGGTCACTACAATAAGAAGGTGGCTGTTGTAAACAAAGGGCTAGAGAAATCTACAGTACAGTGCACAGAAAAAATAAAGCTGCCTGTTACAACGCTGCTGCAAGCCCATTTGGCACAGATTTGCTTAAGGTGGAAGTGTGAGTATAAATATAAACCAGAGAAAATTCTTCGCTTGCCCATCCACGTAGCTTTTGCTCTTTCTGCTCTTCTCCTCAGTCTTTGCTGTCCTCTATACCCATATCTTTGTGGGTGTAAAGTACATATATTTTTTTCTCCCTGAGAATTCTGGTGATCAGTGAATGATCAGGGATGCCTGGTGCGACCATCAGTGTGCTCACACTGTGCTCTGAAGACACAGCAGCCAGTGCTGTTTGTTCAGGCAATGCCCTGATGAATGGAGCTGGCAGAGATTATATTCCCCAATGACTTTTTTTTTTTTCTCCACAGAACAAACAACAACAAACCCATGGCCACAGAGCTTTAAAAGGAAAAAAACCCTGCAGAGTCCTGTATACATTTCTATTAGAGTGCATGGGAATCCTTCAATTTCCATCAGCTATAAACAGAGAAACTTAAAGATGATATGACACCTGTATTAATATTAAATGAAAGCAATGCAAATGTCATGCCATGATAAATCTCATTAAATAATGTAAAATTAAACGTTAATTACAGTTGTTGTCTGTAAAATTGCTCACATGTAATCACCATAAACTGTCTCATGAGTGGTGTGGTTGGTGACTAATGACCAGAAGCAAGGAGTTAGCATATACCTTCAAACCTCCCAAGCTGCACAGCTATTGCAAAAAGCTCTCACTCCTTGTTAGGTTTCTATATTATAATACAAGGCAGTCAAGTGTGAGTTTGTAAAGTTTTATGTATGGTTATGATAAAAGAAACAACCTAAAAAAGTGCATATGGTGTTATCTTTCCCATGTAGAGATTCAGTTTTATGAGACTCTCAAAAACGCGCTATGCAGACTGCAAAACGCCCTTCCTTTTTATACACTGCACCAATATAAAACAAACTCATTATCATTAACAGAAATTATTATTTTATGTAGTAAAAATAATGGCAAAAAGGACTGGAAGGACCAAGCTCTGCTGCTCCTTAATTTTTGGCTCATTTGCAATTCTCAGGGCATGAAGTGCCAAAAAGGTACACAGACTTGTTCCCTATCAAGTAATTTGCTATCAGCGAGGCAAAGAAGTTTCCTAACTAATCACGTTCAGCTGAATTAGCATGACTTGGGGGTATAGTATTTCCTGCTGCTGAGCTGCCTAGGGATCAGGCTGTCCTAAGGAAGTGATTAAGGATCACCATGGTTGAACCCAATATACCTCAAGATTAAGCCAAGGATCCCACTAATGCTTCTAAAGCTGCTGAAAGATGAAGAACCGTACTTACTCATCTAGCTCTTCCTCTTCAGCTTTAGAGGTATCTGCATAGAGGTATTTGCTCATATCCACTGGTCTGACATTCTTCCTTTTTGCAGGTTGTGGAGGAGAATCTCTTACAGTTACAAATGTTTCAGGCTCAGGATCTGGCTCGTCAAATGGGTTCAAGGACTCTGGGGCATCTTCACCCTTGAAGGGATTGTAATTGTCAGCATAGAAACTTTCTTCTGGCTTTGAAGATGAAGCTATTTCAGTGTCCAGTTCTACCAAACAACAAAAAAATCATTAAACAGATTTAACATAGAAAAAATGTGAAACCATTTTATCAGATCTTTATATTCTGAAGGCTTATGAAAAGGTCTGCTGCTTCTCTCAATGAGTAGTTCTAGCCTTAGATGAATTTTCACGCTTTATTTACAGAGTAACCTTGTTTGTTCAAAAATAGGTCATTTAAAAGGTCATTTCATCTAGAGTATATTGAATAGGTTTCATTTTCTCACTTACTAAAGCTCTTTCAACCTTATTAGTTACGAGTTTTCTTATTTGTCATATAAATGGTATTGCAACAGATTTTAAAACATTTTCCCAAGCTATTAGCCAATTTTTATCCTAACAAAATGTTCTTAATTATTTATTTTGACTTTTAATAAAGAAAAAAGATAACCTGTATTTTACAATAAAATTACTTTTACTGGATATTAAAAATGGTGATAGTAAGTAGGCAGTCTTTTAATTTCTTAAAATGACTGAACTAAAAATCAGTTATTAGGTATGACCAGTAATTACATTTCAAAACATACATATTTTCACTGCTAACTGCTCCTGGTAACAATACATACTCTCACAGTAAAAATTAATTTAAATTAACCCTAAAGAGACAGATAATCAAATTACTCATCTATTATTTGGGCTGTACAACAAAAAGTTATTAGCAACCTGGAGCTGCATGCAGTTCTTTAGAGTAACAGACACTACAGAAAGAACATTACACAAATGGCTGCTGGATACTGAATAATACAAATCCCCATACAGCAATACAACATTTCTTACTAAGACACTTAGTAATGTTAACCGTACTCTTCCTGCAGCATCAAATGATCAGAAGCTCAGTTCAATAGTGGATTTTATGTACTTTCAAAATCAATGCAAATAGGAACGTCAATGTAGTGATTTTCAATAACCTGATTTTCAATAACCACTCTCAAATGATTATTAACAAAAAGTGTTTCTTTTTCAGACTTACGGTTAGTAAATTGAACGAAGCATACCGTTTAGTTTTAAAAGAAAAACTCTAAAAGTTATTTGTATCCAGGCTCTAAAAATGAAAAGATGGAGTTCCAAGTGTGTTTGTCACTAACAAATATTTGGGAAGACGAAATTGCTAGTCACATCACTAATGAAGGGAAGGGGCAGCGAAAGAAACAGCACTGTCATTACTCGGTTTTGGATGGATGATGTACTGAAGTTGCTAATTCTGCTGAATTGCTAGAAAATAAAAGTGTTCTCTACTCTGCCAGTAAACTTCCAGTTCACCCTGTCTCCAGCCATTAGCACAGCCCAAGGTGATAGGAAGCCCTACCCCATGAAGCATGACTGACTATAACCTACAGTTTGAACAAGAGCTACTCCTAGTTGGACAGGAGTATGGTCCCCAGATGCAGGTAGCAGCCTCACCTACCTGTGCATTGGAGTAGTCAGCAGTCACCGGACCAGGGCAAAGGCTTGGAACAGGAAAGGTTTTAGTCCTTCTTGGAACAACTAAAACCTATCAGGGACTGGAAAGATTTCATTTTAGGAAGAACCTCACATTTCTAGTGCTCCTCCTCTTCTTGGTTCTTCACATTTGTACCTCAAAGACTATGTTAACATATTGCCTTCTACATTTCTAAGGGTCTCTTTCTGAAGTAATGGATCATTTCTCTATGGTCAGAAAATAGAAATCAAATAGGTTTGTCTGGAAAAACAGAATAAAGTAATCAAAATCTTACTTAAGCCCAATTTGGACCCTCAAGAGATAAATCACTCATCTGAGACTGAGGGCGATTTCAGCTGGGTGAAACAAAATAAAGTTGTACTTTGCCAGACAATACTGCCGATTTTAACTGGCAGATACTCTTACGACTACACACAGTGCTTCTGCCTGTGGGATTTCCCTATCGTGATTATTTGGAAAATTACTTAAAAAAATTCCTTTAATTCCAGGTAAGGTTGGCAGTTTCTTTTTCCCTCAGCAACCTGGTCCAATTTAGCATTAAAGCAGCAACATATACAGCACACATTTCTCTATGTGTCTCATAAGTTCTTATATTAAAATTCCATTTCAGAACACAGCTAACACTGTTTCAAGTCAAAAACTGGAGTGAAAAAGGAGACTGAGAGGAAGTCTAAACTGGACATTGCACTGAAATGGGATGAGACAAAGGTAAAGTGAGATCACAAAAAGTTATTATGCTTAATGGTCAGTCTTTACACTACCAAACTGTGTTCTAAAAGAACTAATTGATCACAATCCTTGTGACTAACAGTAAAAAATCCAAATAATCAGGCTTGCAATAATAGTCTTAGGTAAACCTAAAAAAGAGGTTCTGTTACTGTTTAAACTAGTTAAGCCTCATCTGAATGTCATAAAGCAACATTTCATCTGTGTCTTAGGAAATGGACATATAGACAAACTACTGCAGGATAAACAAGGGTGTGTATTTGCAGAATGTCAGCTGTAGTGTATGTGTTCGCTCCTACTCCAGAGTAAATACAACATGCTTATCCCTTAATAAAAGGGAATAAACTACTGGGCGTTTATCCTGGGAGAAAGGGTAGTTACTGCACAGTAGGTGATGCGTATTAAGCTCACACTCTGTTTTGTGTGTGGTTATTTGTTCATAAGCCTGCATCCTTATAAGAAAGATGTTTCAGAGAAAGCCACAATAAAATATTTCAGGTCTACATTTTAACTGACAAGGGAAAAGAAATCATTCAAGGCAGAAATTCTTAAACACAAATATGATCAAATCAAGCAAGAATCCTTTGACAGTATTATAGATGAAATATATCAGAGCAGAGCCCAACATTTGATATGTATTTTTTCATTTATTTTAAGCTAAAACTGGAAAAGAGGTTCTACATCGACTTACTTCTATCACTCTAGTGTGCAGTGCAGGTGGTCATGGCAAGCTAAAGTTTCACCCTGAGATGTCTTCAGTGTGGGTATCTGCAGCTGAGCTAGACCCCTTTACAGTCAAAGCTTATAGGTATATGTTCAAACTGTTAATGTCTAAAATCAGGTGAGCCAAATCCCACCCTTACTGCATAGGTATGCATGACTTGAAGGTCATGGTAGTCAGAATACTACTCAAATGTTACCCACACATTTAGTGATTTGATGAGTTAGGCCAAACCAAAATGCTTTTGACATCTGCCTTCAAAAGACAGTTTCATAGAAAAAGCACAAGTAACCTAATGAAATGTAGAAAAATGACGCATGTCTTGATCAAATTATGCAACTTATTGATGATATTTTAACCAAAATTTTTGCTACTTTAAACTCTGCTCAAATCTTAAAATATTTTATCAAGAGAGTGCACAACTATGAATACCTGTTTCTGCAACTCCATATGATGGATGACTGCACCTGCACATGAATCTGTTGATAAATACACATCATCATATCTGAGCAAAACTTGCTGATAACTCACAAGCAGCATTTAAACAAGTATTATTAGAAGGAATGTCAGTAATATTTCCTGAAGTTAAAAACATTCAGGGAAACAATCTTGTAAAACTATACGGTAAGCTTTTATTTTTAATTTGCTTTTAACTGTCTCCTGGAAACGATGAGTTAAATGCTTGTTTAAATCTGATAAATTTTAAGGGGTAGTGCAAACTTTTTTTGCAATTCTTTCTATTTCAACACTATGGATCAAGTGCTGTAACCCTAACTAGGACAAAATTCTCTCTTGTTCATTGGCTAAAGAGTAACTACAGGTTTGGCCTTGGACACACAGCATTGCAGATCAGTGCTCCAAGACTTCTGGCTTATTATTAATTAAAAGTTTCCACAAAATCCTACACACAGGCTATTTATCAACCATATATATCAAATACATGTTCCTTAGATTAAGAGAGCTTCTAAAAAGTATAATTTTCAAGAAACTTTTATAGGCAGAATTTTATAGGGGCTCAACTAGAACCCACTTGGCTGCTCATTCTCTCTCCTCCTGTCATCCAGGGTACTATTTTTTTCCCCTCTGCTTCCTTCAATGTTCCCACAGGAGGGAGGGTCCCCACAAGGGTCCCCACCTTAAGCCAACCAGGCTATCTCCCACAGCATCTCTGAAACCCTTTAGGACTAGCTTTTATATCAAGTCTTGGTCATCACTTCAGGAGCCTCTCTACAACAAATTTAATTGCTAGGACAGTGACTACACAACACTGCTCTTAAAGCTGCAGCCACTGTTTCTTTCTCTGTAACAGACACTCATATTTTCTAAGGATCCAATTGTGTTGGGAAGTGCATATAGAGGGACTGAACATACAACAGCTTAAAAGGGGCTTATTTCCCTCTTCAAACTGATTTTACACTAAGGAGTCATCACAGATTTCCCTGTCTCCCCCTAATCACTAATCACAGCTGAAAACACAGGACTCCAGTTTTTACTGGAACTAATTCTTTCAATTGTAGTTCTCTACAGTGACAAAAACCAAAAAAAAGACAGACGCTTACAGTTTGGCAGTCCAAGGGTCAAACACACAATAATTTTGCATGGTTAAGTAATAAAGCCACAGGGGTAGGAGTGACAAGAGGAGAGGTAGAAGTATGACTACAGCAGAAGCGCCAGCTGCTCTTGTGCCAGATTCTGGAAACATTACTTGCCCTAACTCCACTGAGAAAGGCTGCTTGTGATAGTAATCACTCTGGCACTACCTTTCTGCACAATCAGCCTTCTAGTTCCCAGAGGATCTCCAAAAATCACCCTGCCCTTCAACCCACTTGCCTTTTGTAACACAAACATATTGTGACACATCCCTTAAAACCAAACAAAACCCCCACCAAAACATTACACATACCACTTTCCCCTTGGCAGAGGATGAAAGAGCAAGCCACATGTGAACGATATTTAGTTATGCCATTTACTGCACTACTGGCAGACACACAGTCACAATGGTGATGTGAGCAGCGTAACAAACTGCACAGAATAAAAATGTAACTTCCCAGTACTTCTAGAAAGCATAATGACTGGCATTCCTATAAACCACTGATGATTTTCAACTACTTTTATTAATACTCACACAACACATTGCATTTCATTAAGAAATATAAGGAGAAGGGACAGAGTAATTTTTTTCCTCTGTATTGGTTCTTGTACTGCCCTCCTTACAACTGTCCCAGAAGGATTCTGGGGTTTGGTACTGCATTGTAGCACTGTTTTCATTTGCAGCGTAATACATCCTGCAGGGAGCTCAGAAGTCTACACACGAGGTAAAGAAACACACTGGTAAAGTCAATGATGTTTTAAATGAAAGGGCGGGCAGTGCCAGCAAATAGTTACCCTCACATCTCAGGTGTGCCACAGGGAACTTGTCATATGCAACTTCAAAATTAGCATTCCCCACCTAATTAAAAAAATATCTGGAGCACTGAAAGTGTGTCGTGTTTTCTATTTGCATTTGTTGTATATGTTGACTTCCCCAAGAGAACTATTTTGCACAAAAATTAACTCATTTTAGAGTTCTGTTGTAATGTGACTAAAAGACAATCCAAAAGGCAGTCCCCATATGATCACCTGCATATTGTCTAGCATAAAGCTGTAGAGATATACTGTTCAAAGATATTATTTTTGATTTTCCATATTTCTAACGTCTAGCTGACCTACTAGATTCAGAGGGAATAAGGCTCAATTTGACATGTCAACCAATAAACACAGCTGAAGATTTTTTTTGAGGGGAGTTGTTCATACACATATTCACTCCACTGTGTGTGTAAGGTCATTTACATTAGGGGCTTTTTAAACCACAGCAGCATCCAGAGGGAGCTTGCTGATGACCCTCTGCCATGCACCACACCCACAGTGTGCACGTGGATGCTGGGACCACTCACATCTTTAGTTTCTCTCCACCCCGCATTCCCAGGGTTAGATGATTATGGGATTAGGAAGACAGAGGGAAAGTAGCTGGTTTGTGAACAGGCACAAGAAATATCTGTCTAGGAAACAAGTATCTACTGGCAAGTAATCCTCCTTTCTCTTTGAGTGACTGTCAATACATACACATTCATACCCTGGTGACTCTAAGCACTCTCTCGCTAAGCACACAGGTTACAGGCTTGATAGGAATATCGCTGGAATATCTCTGCCAAATGGCACATCGTGTCTCCTAGCATCTGATGGCAAAGTACTTGGGAAGGGAGGCTCCAGATGGCTGATGCTCTGCACATCTTGGGGAAATTAAGTAACAAATTCTACATAAAGACTGAACTTCCAAAGTCTAAATTCAAGATTTTGCCTTTTCCAGATAAAAAGATTAAGCAGACTAACATGTACAGAATAGAAAAACATGTCATCCCTGCATGCATAAAAGGTTAATCTCTTGATTTAAGCGATCACAAGACAAGTGAAACAGGTAATGTGACTCTCTAAGCCTTTAGGAGAAAGTCTGCCTTAAACTCCTGAACCTCTGTCATGCTCCCAAGCTCCTGGTGTGGCCACCAAAAAGGTCACATTCATGTAAGGACGCAAAGGCAAACAAGTGGGCATAGTCTCAAAGAGCTTCCTAAAAACAGATGGCAGCAATGAAAGTTCCACTGAGGTCTCAAAGTACAAGAAATGTCCTAAACCACGAGGGAATATACCTGTGGCCAAACGGGAAACAAACAGGGCAGCCTTCTGCAGTAGAGCAACAGGGTAAGGACAGCCTTGATATTGTGTAGCTTCAAAATGTAGTCCAACAGTCTCCCCAAAATGGTAAGGCCTAGGTGCACCCCATGTAGATATACTGATCCAATTAGCCAAAGACATACATAGCAGATTCCTGATGTTGCTGAAGACCAAACCTGTCTTAATTTGTCTCAGCACCTTTTTTTCCTCCTCAACTTTCTGTGAGGATTGGAGGAAAGACATATGTCAAGAAGGCCAAGCAAGGGAAGACGAACACAACCAGTGCCCATTATAGGGAGGAAGACACCTCTGGAGTGGAAGAGCCAGCACTTCTCAGAGGTGTCTTTTGTGACTAGAAGAATTCCTGGGGAGCCACACCAGATGTCCCACTCTTTGACACCTGAAACGCCTCAGATCTTCCTCAGTGCTCCAGGAAGACATACTCCTGTCACATGAACCTGACATAAGCTCCATCCCTCCCAAATAAAAAACACCTTATGACACAGTAGGAAAAATCTAGTGACACCCTGTTTATCAAAATCACTATCATGTTGTTGTACATTGACTGCTGGATGATGGCGACAATGTGTGGGAGGAATATTTGGTACACACACACCCAACAACTCAGCACTGCTGCCCACAGCCATATAGATGGGATTTCTTTGGGAATCCAACAGTCTGAGCCCTGAGACTGTCCAAAGTACACAGAACAGACCCAAAGGAAGACAGAAGCGTCCATAACTGTGACTGAAGATGGCAGTAAGGGCTAGATGCCACGAAAGGGACCAGAATCGACTGAAAAAAGGTGCCCCACATATATTGGGAGTCTTTTGCGAACATAAGCAGGCTTGAGCCTTGGATGCAGGCTGCTCATAGGGAACTTGACATGAGGTGTCAAGCTACTCCAGCACTAAGAAACACCACCAGTTTATAACTCCTTGGCCCTGAGCTGAGAAGGAACCAATTCTTAGTCGTTCTTATTTTGTGGTCAGAAGACCCACTGCTTTCTGCCAGTGCAGGTTCTTTCTGGAAAGGAAAGAAAAGCCAGGTTTGGAAAACAGCAGTTTACATAGGATGGGACTTGTACAGCTCTCTCCAGGGAGAAGGGAGCTTTCCTTCCTAGAGTAGAGAAGGAAGAAAGGAATACAGGCCAAGTCTCTTAGAGGAAACTGTGTATGGACAACTAGATGGATGAGAATAGGTGGTTTATATCCCTGCTTATTCTGCCTCCTTCTGTCATCCTAGGGGAATTCACAGCCAAGAAACAGACAGGAAACAAAGCCAAAGATCTAGACACCAGAACCTAATCCATATATATTGGTATCTACAAAGCTGAAACAACTCAATTCTGCTGTTCTAGAAGCACCTCACAACTTTATAGGAGGGACAAGGGGCCTGGGATTGTGGCTTTATGGTTTCAACGGCCAAACACAGAAGATAGCGCAATGTCCCTGTTTGAGAAATACAAGCTATGAGACTACACCACAGCCAAAGTATGATGGGACTTGGATCACCACCCACATTGGCCTCTGGACTCAGAAGGCAGAAAGGCCACATTGTGAGCTTGTCCAGAGAAAGAGCGTAACCACAGGTGGAAACTGCAGCTCAGAAATGCATCCTCATTAGACCTGGCCTTAGAAATCCCATGGCTGTATCCTGGGCTGCCCTGTTCAGTGTGGTTCTTTTCCACAGCCATTACAGAGTGGCTCCTGGGGTTTGGTCAAATGTGGGAAATGCTCCTTGGTATTTTCCGTGGGAAGAAAAGTCTTGGAGGTTTGAACAGGAAAGGTTGAGTACAGCTTCAAACTTGGGAATTAACTATGGATTGGCATTTTGAGCAGCTGCAAACTAAGGAAGTCATATACTTTTTTTTTTTTATGGCAGCAGATGGAAGCCTGCATATCTGGACATGGAGTTGGGGACAGCAGAGATGCCTGCAGTCTTGGTGCTCCTTTCTGGCCTTATGGACAAAGTCTTGTCAAATTAAAAACTTACAGGGGTTGTATTTCTCACTCAAACAGAACAAGAATGGGCACGTCTGTCTGGAAAGGGGATTAACACCTACCATGTGGTACAAGACGCAATGCCAGAAGGCTTAACTGAGGAAGCCATAAAAGCAAAAAAAGAAGAATGAGAGAGACACAATTAAATTATAATAATGAAGATTAGTGCTAACCAGGAATAGCTGTGATGCAGTGAAGGAAGTTCTGATATAAACCAGTATCCACATGGAACAGGGGCACTATGTGCCCCTATGACAGTATGTGTTGCTCATTTATACCACGAGGTGAGTACTAGTACCACACCTGGTAGGTCGAAAAGTCTCTGGTTCAACTCTTAGCTGGTAGCCCCCAGTGGCAAATACATACAAGGATGTGACTCAAAAGATAAATCCATTTTCTGGTGACAACTGGATCACTGTTATTGCTACCTCAGTCCTGCATGCAGTATTTAATCAAAATAACATTTTTCATTTGTAGCCTTACAAAAAAAAAAAAAATCATGTTTCATTAAGCACTTGCATTAATGATGAATTATGTAATACAAATCTATTACCTTCTACATCAGGGTCTCCAAATGGATTTAAGTCTGCTGTGTCAGGATCACCAAAAGGGTTTGTACTAGAGTTCGCCAGGTCTTGCTCCTCTTCGTCCAGAAAATTAAGCTTATTGATAAGCTCTAGAAACAAGTTTGAATATTGTTTTAATCTAGACACAAACTGTTTGTCTAACATATTTCAAGCTCAAAAACCCCTATATCAACAGTCCCTCAAAACACTGCACCCAGGTATGGCACAAAGGTACACCAACAAAGGAGAAAAAGTGAAATGAATGAAACTTCTGTTTGCTGATCAGATCAGAATATTACACAACAGAAACGACTACTAAGAAAACCTTCTATTATCTTCATTAAATAAATGTTGCAGAATGTCTCACAAGCTAGATACAGCAATTTATTTTAGGTTGTTCACATACATGTTAACTATTGGCAGGAAATTTAAGTTTTGGATGTAACATGCATGTAAAATCAGAGGGCACATTTTGTCAAGTTAGAAAGGTCACATTTTATTGCCTGCACAACTATGTTTTAGGTTTGGGGGTCTGGGTTTTTTTTTGTAATTTTTCTTCTTTCTTGTTCATTATCAGATGACAACTGAGCTGTAGAGGACACAGGCTCACTCTCTATAGTGTTGTTACCTGTTGGATGCACTACAAATTACTGAGAGTCATGCTGGATGGAAGCACAGAGATAAAACTGACAGCTGAATACAGGCAGGAGCCAAAAGGTAACAGGTCACAGTAAATACAGACAATCAGAAACAGAAAGAAAGGAGGAAAGCTCATAAACCTTCAGAGGAACTGGCTGATTTAGCTGAAGGCATATTTGCTCGCTTTATGCAGTCATCTTGATCTTCATCTAAGCTGCTCAGAGCATTCAACTGGTTTACAATTTCTGTAAATAGAAGCCAGTCAAGACAAACGTAAGGCAAGGGCATTTAATGAAAAAGAAGTGGAATGAACACTGTTACTAGAGAGAGTGAGGGAGAGAGAAGGTAAAAGAGAAGAGAGTTAATTAAAATAATACATTTAGAACAAGTCCTTGCAATGATATACCCACAGCAAAGTACCTGTGTAGTTGCTTCAGTGATAACAAGAAACACAGTTAACAGATATAAACAAAACCTTGCCAGATTCCTGGTGTCAGCAACAGTAATTAGTTTTATGAGGATGAGTACACGCATCAGTTCAAAACCTAGATGTACTAGATATAATTTAAAGACTTTTCCTGCTCATGAAGAAAACCTGAATTTTAAACCATTGTCAATCAACACAAAACAGTCCCAGAACAATTTACCTCCCTCCCAAACCCTTAAGGCTACAGAAAAATAATACATACACATACATTTTATAGTTATTTATTTATACACACACACTGTGAATATTTAACATTTACAATCAGTCACCATTAAATTCTGACCTACAACAAGTTGAATTTATCTAATAGTTCTAAAAGATATGATCAGTAACTACTGTGCTATGAGAATGCATACTGAATGAATACATTGGTTGAATTTGCCACTGGAATGCTATGCAAGTAACACCTTACTGTTCAGTAAAATTCTATTTCACCTTCTATCCATAGTGGAGAGCTCTGAATTGCCATTAACTAATAATTTTTAAAATGTATTAATGTTTAATTCTAGCCAAGACATTGGTGCATCCATAATTCTGTAAGGGAAGAAAGAAACAAAAACCAACTAGGTCTTGGTGGCTTCTGCCCCAAAGGGGAAAAATCCCACTCTGATCCTCCGCTGAAGCAGTCCTATCCGCAGCATCTGACAAATGCAGTTTCTGTAGTAATGGGGACTGAGCCTGGGGCATCTCTGAAAGACCTCAAGCATAGGTTTCTGTGGAGAGGGGACAGCCTTCCTCGGCCTTCCAGCTGACAAACAGGCACAAGAAATCCATGCAGGAGAGCTGATCCTGCTTGTTCACTATCATTGCCTCTCTGACAGTTTTTTTTCGTCTCCTGTCTTTTCCCAATGAAATAAATGGAGGATGTCTTCTGGTGTCACCAGTGAAGCTAAAGCTACGTAGATGCCTTTACCACACACTTCTCATGCCAATCATTCCTGGATTTCCCTTAAACTTCAATTTCTTGTGCACACAAGAAATTACTTCTTCATAACTCTCTTAGTTTGCTGCCATTTTTAACTTGACTTTTTCTCATATGGCTTTTGTTTGGGAAAGCAAATGTTTGTCACTGACTCTCATGCAGCAATCTTTGTTCTATGAACTAGTTACAAGGAGGAAGACATTGGACTGAGATGAAAATTGAGTAGCACTGTGATTGTCCCAACTCATGTTGGTGCCCACAGCCATTCAGAACTTCCTAGCAGGGGGGGGACTCATGCTTTTTCACAGGGCCAACACCTTCACCAGTTGACACACTGACACACTCCTTAATTTCATGCCTTCACAGACAGCATAAAGAACCTGAAGCCAAAAGCAGAGTCCAGAAGCTGAAAATATTTCAGCTATATGGTTAAAAACATCTTTTCCAAATTTAAACTGCTTTGCAAAGATATGCCAATCTGCAAATTACCAAGGTAAATGATCTATTCTGCCATAGCTATTGGATAAAATCTATGCCGACAATGATAAAGCCACAGGAGAATTCCTCTTAACCGCACCTCCTAAGTGATCTTAACCTTAAAGCAAAAATCTACTTAGATGGGATTGCATTTATATCTATCTTCACAGAGTTAATTTCACCACCCTTACTTCCTGATTTTCAGGTCCAACAAACAAGACTCTTGTCCTAAAAAAATAACACCAAAACTGCCCCAAAACTCTTAACTTTCTCAGTATAAAATCATATATACACTTCAGAGATCTGAACAATATAATACTATCTTCTGGGAAGTTTTAAGACTCAAGATACACAATGGAAAATACCTTGCTGTACTCAAATAAAACAGAGCTGACCTTATAAAACATTAGTACAACGAATTACTAGTTTAAAACAGGCTGAGATGCTGACATGATTTACAATTTATTATGCCAGCATGTGAAAAAAACCCAAAACAATTACAATTCTGTTTTTATTGTCAGAAAATAACAAATTAAGTTCAGAGCTTTAAAAAGAGGGAATTCTTTGATGTGGTCTGAATCACCTGGTCCCATCTGCCAACCTAAACACCCGTATGCACTACAATGTTTCTCATTACAATATTAAATGGTTTATGTCATATTTTGGAGTGTGGAAATGGTAGGTTGGAGATTTATGTCCTATATTATCTTTTATAAATCTCATTATCTACAAACGTATATTAGCTTGTTCTACAAGTATGTCATATAAATCACTGGTGGTTTTTTTTTTTCCATTCTTCTCTCTTGCTTTTTTTTTTTTTTTTAAAGCAGCTTGGTGCACTGACAAAGAAGATAGGTATAGAAGTTTACATACAAGGTATAGTTTTGTAAATGGCAAGAAAGGATTACACATACTGTTCTCCAGAAGCCTGCTCTTGAAATATACTGGGATTCAGACTCCTGCAATAGGTAGCACATGGGCATGTTGCTGAGTCCATGTGGTGCCCCAGGACAGTCACTGTGCTCCTGTGCAGATGGAGCAGGAGGCAACTATCAACTTCAGCATGATACTCGAAGTATCAATTAAAACATTAAGAGAAGCAATGTGTTTATTACTACCCTAAGTTTGTGAGTTATGAGCCACATTTCTTCAAGTACACTAGGATGCCTTGTCTTCAACTGAAGACTAAAGCCAGGACCATTCTGGGAGGTTTAAATTTATCTATATTAATAGGGTAGAAGTGAAATATTTGAAATGTATTTCATGGCTACAAACATCATTTTCACTTCACATAAAATAGTTAGGTGGAGATACAGCTTTTACACATGAAAAATTTAAACAAGAAATATTGGGAAGATAGGGGAAATGTCTGAAATGGAGGGAGATTTTTTAAAAAATGAAAGTGGTGCTTTGAATGGGAAACAGTCTGATCTTAAGGTCAGTTGTATGGCAACAGCTCGTGTGTTGACCACACCAAATTCCACAGTGCTTTTGAGGTAGGTCAGTATTGCGCCACTTATTTCATAGCTGAAGAAACAGAGGCACAGATACTTACCCACAGTTAGGCAACACATCAGGGAAGAAAAGCAGCATTTCCTAACTCACCTGCACCATCTAGAGCCCCATTCAGCAGGTTTCTTTTGTTCTCCTAGTGGTGGATATATTTATTCATCTATAAAACTGTAACTTTGGGCCCAATAAAAAAATTAACTTCGGTATGTTGCAAAAAGGAACAGTGTCTGTGATAAAGATTTGCAGCATCTCCTGTAGCTGTGGCTTGAGAATGACAACATTTCAGTCATCAAGTCATTCAATATTTCTGTGAAGAGACCTTGAGTCAAAAGTAAGATAATAATCCCTTCTGCTTTACTACTTGCACTTTACTTTTTCAAAGCTCGCTCACAAGCATTAACCATGTAATACTCCCACCGTTCCTGTAAAGTAGTTATAGCCAGTATCCCCATTTTACAGTTGGGAAAACAGGCGCACCAAGACAAAGCAATTTGCCGCAGGGGACTCTGAGTCAGTGAAGGCATTCCAGCTCACTTGGCTGCCAATACCCTAACACAACTGATGAGAAAATGTTGGGAGCAGCAAGCTTTCAAAAGGGTGACGCACTTCCTCAATTAATTTATGGGATTCTGTGAACACAATTATTTTTAAAAGAAATTTTAGAAAGAGTACCTTATTACATCAGTTTTGTTCCATTTCCTTCTTTATTTCTTCCTATTTTTCTACAATGATTCCTGCCTCTTTCTCCCTTGGTTCCTCAGCTCTTCTTGTGTTTTATTAGTTTTTCCCATTCATTATATTTATTACAGGAGTCACTCCAACTGCCAATGAAATCAGTCTTGAACACATGTTGAAATAGATCCTTTACACTTTATTTATGAATGTTTACTTACTGCCCTATGTTTTATATTCTCTCATTGGCTTGGGAAACTACATGCACTCATTCTCCTTCAATGTAACCCTCATGCCTCTCCTTGTCTAACGTGGCAAAAATTAGCCAGGCTAACAAAGTAACTCAGCTGTTGTAGCCACAACCAGAAGAAAAAGTCCAAGGCTGACCTTTCCCCCTTCAGGTTCCCTTAATGACGCATCTACAAAAAACCCAGTCCAACCTTCCCATCTTGTATCATTAGAAAACAGTATCAGAACAGACTGAATAATGAGCAGATACAGTGTAGTTCAGAAGTATTTATTGCTTCTGGCTTTCAAGTAGGTATTGTAATGTTTGCTTAGAACAGATAATTTGGGCCTCTACAACAACAGATGGAAAAGCTGAGATGCCTCTAAAAGAACTCAAGCTAGGAACTTGTGTTGCACATCAGATAGCTCACCCTTCTCCATCTTCGTCCAAGGATGTTCACTATGTAGCCAAAGGATAGTGGGCAGACTAGACTAATCTACATAAGCTTTTTGCTTGTTCAGGAATAGTTTGTTGGCTTGTTTAGATGCTGAATGCTGCAAAATCAATAAAGTCAAGGAGCAAGATTGCTGCTTTTCAACCACTGTCCTGCACATGGGTTTTCCATAGCAGTCCTCAGTGCAGTATCTAGGCATATCTTAATAAAACATGTCTGCACAATAGTTTATACAGACTTTAGGTAGCCTCTCCTTTATCTGCCTTTGTCTTCTCTGTGATTACCAGATGGTCTGGTGAATATGTCAGGTTTTGTTTGGTATTCTGACACACACCTGAATTATTCTGGTTACACTGGTAAAGGAGAGGAAGACTTTGCAGAATGATTTCAGTGTGACCAGTCTGGTATTTCTTCACCCTCTGATGAAGAATACATTATCTCTGCATCTCACATACTTCATTCTGGACTTTCTAATCTGGTCTGTGTCAGACATATACAGCATAAGGAGAGATTTGGTCAGGGTACAAAATGATTAACTGAATATGTAAAGCATGGAGAAAATATATTTGCATCCTTTCACAACACTAAATATAACTAAGTAATAAGCGCTTCAGGCTGAACCTTTTGATTGCAATGAAAGATCAAAAAAGAAGAGATGTAACTAATGTTTTGTAACATCGAATCAATGTTCCTCAGGATTTTTAAGAACAGATTTGACAATTCACTTCTCTGCTTGGGCTGCTCCTCCCCACCTTAGAGAAGGATCTCATCATTTCAACAGACAATTTTAAAGAGCACTGACAGGCTTGAAGGCTGGCACCAGAAGTTCATCTGTCTTTTCCTGATTTTTTTTTTTTTTTTTTTTTTTTACACTAAGTTCCTACAGAACGTATCTGGAGCAGTACTACATAATGATCGCCACCAACAATTTAACATCATCACATCCTGAACTGACTTGCATTGATTAGTTCAGCTATCCTGGACACACTAAGCATTTTCATCAGTAAGCAATTCAAATGTAGTTATACTACCTCACTTCAAACAACCTTACTGTCAAATTCCGTTGAAGTCCTTTAGCAGACTCCTGAATTCACTTCCACGAGACACCCCCAGCCAAAAGGCTGCCTGTAATTACCATGTGATTGAGCAGAATCTCGCACCTACCCACAGCACAACTCATCTCACAGTTATTCTCACAAACTCTCTTCATTATTTCACTTCAGCTTCTTGCCCACTGACCCTTTCCCTCCATCTTGTTACTTCTCTGTTCACACTGGTTCTCTGCCTCCCAAAATGCTACCTACTTAGTGTATTCTCTCCTAAAAAAAGGGCACACACACACACACACGCACAAATCAATGCTTTTAAATTCACAAATATTAAACTTTGTTGAGTTATGGGTCCCTCTTCAATCAAATGATCCTAAATTTTGTTTTGGTTTGTATTGTTTAAAATGAAATACAAATATAGCATAAGGATAAAATCCACAAAACACAGCTGGCAATTAGCAAAGGGAACTATATTTTACCATCCGTATGACAAAACCAACCTGTAATTTTTGCAGCCTTCTCCTCCTGATTCACTCTGTTTTCTTCATCTTCTTCATTGTCTTCCTCAAAATCATCTAGATTTCCAATATCAGCTTGTTTCATACTCATCAAACTAGCCAAGCTTTGCATGTCTTCATCCCTAAACAACAGATTTCAAACCAGGCATTAAAGTGCAGTCTGTTAATACCACATCTGATACTGCTGCATTATTAAAAATCCTTTAAATATTTTTATGCTTTCTTTTCTTCAGGGAGGTCTCTGATCTCAGATCTGATCTTGAATATAGTGAAAGAACAAAATGAATACACTCATGTATATTAATTTCTGAAGGGAAAGTTTTCTATTAACAAAATTCTAAAGGGTAAAAACAGTGCTGCTGTGCATTAAAAGTCAACTTAACAACTGCTTCTCAAAATTTTAAACCAGCCTAGAAATGCTAGTAAATACTTACCTGGTCTCTTTTGGTTGAAGTAAAAATGCTTGGTCAGACCTACTGTGCATATGCTGCATGTGACACCTACCACTACATTCATTCAGAACTCCTGGCACTGTTACAGAAATTAAAATCCCTTTTCTAAACATCTGAATTCATTAACAAGATAAAAAAATTACATAGCAATCGCCAATTTCAATTCTTATTTGATTGTATCTCATATACATATTTAATACCTTTCATATCAAATATATGTTTGATGAAAAGATGAAAGCAAAGATTCACAGAAATGGATGTTCTACATTTGTTTCATAAAAACCCCAAGATTTTTGAAGTACACTGTCATTCTTGAAGCAATAGCAGTCTTACCTCTTCTCTTGTAAAACCATTTCAATAGGTTCACTGTAACGATTAATCACATTTTTTTTAGCTCCTTGCAATAAGACAGACTAGGGATTGCCTGGCTAGGGAGCACCTCTGTTGAAAACACTCTGGGATCGTGGTGGAGAGCAAGCTCAAGGAGAGCCGAAACCATGCCCTAGCAGCCAAAGGAGGCTAACAGCATCCTGAGATGTATTAAAACAGGACCACAAGCAGTAGACAGAAGGAAGTCATAAACCCCATTTATTTGGAGTTCACTGACTGCATCTAGGGTACTTTGTCCAGTGTTGGGTCCCACAGTACAGGAAAAGGTGTTGATAAACTGGAACAAGGTCAGCAGAAGACCACTGAGATGGCTGGGGGCTGGAGCACTTGACCTATGAAGAGAGGCTGAAGGAAATGGACTTGTTTAGCCTGGAAAAGAGATGGCTTCGGGAGGACCTAGCAGCAGCCTGACAGCACCTATGAGGATGTTGCTGAGAAGACAGTGTTGAAAGGTGGGAGGATGACAGACAGTGAACAGGCGGGGTAACAGGTGGAAACAGGAAGAGCAGTGGGATGGGCTGCCCAGAGAGGTTGTGCACTCTCCATTCTTGGGGGTTTTCAAGCCCCAGTGGGATAAAGCCCAGAGCAAGCTGGTCTGATGACACAGCTGACTACTGTAAGTAGGAGCCTGAACCAGCTACCTCTATAGGTCCCTTCCAACCTGAATTATTCTATCTTCTTTGACATTGATCGTGATAAAACTAGATGCACAGATTTTGTGCCTAACAATGCCAAGAAAAGTATACAAATTATTTTAAAGGTACCACTTATAAGCATAGAAATAACACACTAATTATGCCTCAGATCTGCACACAAACACAGAGGTGCTTAAAACACAAGAATAAACTCAGTGATTTAACATGTTGTTAAAATCAGAAGTTGTTTGGGACAATAATTTGCTACTCTGTGCATTCAAAGTAATCAACACCACAGAACCCACAGTTACATAGGACAACTAAATACTTCTATAACATAAAAAGTATTAATAAAAATAAAATAAGTAACTATCAAGAAGTCAGAAAGCCCTTTTCATTCATGCAAAATTATCAAGGTTTCATCTTCCTGTTTTGATAACCAATAGGTTAAATCAACTCTTCAAGCACAGAAGAGAAAACATGGCACCCTATAGCAGCATTGATGGGCAGGCTTTTGTATGCACTGAAGACAAAAGGCTGGGAGCAGTTAGCACTCAGATCTTGTACATCACTTGTCCATGTGAAGTTCAGAAATTAAAAGGTCTCCAAAGTACTATTTATTTTTACTGTCCTTTCTGTATTCCTACTTTTAATACTTTTGTTCTGTGTTTCAGAAATAAGACTACTTTTGGTACTGCACAGCAACAGGCTGCACTATTTTCTTTATATAGTGCATAAAATCAAATTAAAAGTGAGTCTCACTTCATAGAACTACTACAGTTTGTAAGAGATGTAAATAAACCTTGGCCTAGCTACCTTGTCTTGCATGTTCATACATGTGACATCTAAATTCTCTATTTTGACTAGTAGGACAGTGTCTATTTACACATACTGGAAACCAATGCTTTCACAAACAGCAGGTTGGTTTTTTTTCAGGTCTCTGGTTCAGGGGAATATCAAAGCCCTGTTGTTAACTTACAGTCTACCTACCTGACTTACAATCTTCAGTCTCAAACCTATTGATTTCAACGGGAAGAAGGTATAAGTGATCCTAAATGGATCAGCTTTTACAAATTATGGCCTCAAAACACACTAAGAGCCTAGTATAGCTACTTACTGTATAGTTCATGGATGCTGGTTGTTCCAAAAAAAAATCAAGAAGTTACCAGATACTGACTTTTTCATTCCCATTTTCAGCTGCAATACCATGTTAAAGCACAGCTAAGTACCTAAAAATATCATTCTTATATGGTAGGTCAAAATGTGGTTCACAACAGGTTAATCAGAGAAGGGAAACAGTAACAGTAATTAGTAGTAATTCATGAATCTGTGGCTTTCAAAAAGCCTTTTTGTGTCAAAATGTATAACTTAACACGGCAGTCTGGAGAGCTGTTCATGCAACAGTGTTGGGGCACTTGTATTGCAGCGGGCAATGTCTACAAACTGCATTCAGTACTGAAAGCTGAAGTAAACTGTTAGCCTGAAAATAAAAAAAGAGGTGAAAGAACCTCTAGAGCAGTAGTTTCCCCATCTACCCCTTTTTGTTCTGCCATTTGTATCAGAAATGGTGCGACCGGCAGGACCAGGGAAGTGACCATGCCCCTGTACTCGGCACTGGTGAAGCTACACCTGGAAAACTGTGATCAGTTTTGGGCCTCTCACTGCAAGAAGGACATTGAGGGGCTGGAGTACAAGTCTTATGAGGAGCAGCTCCCAGGGATGTTTAGCGTGGAGAAGAGGAGGCTGAGGGGAGACCTTATCAACCTCTACAACTGCCTGAAAGGAGGTTATAGCAAAGTGGGGGCTGGTCTCTTCTTCCAAATAACAAGTGAAAGGATGAGAGGAAATGGCCTCAAGTTGCACAAGGGGAGGTTTGGATTGGATGTGAGGAAAAATTTTTTCACCTAAAGGGCTGTCAAGCATTGGAACAGGCTGCCCAGAGAAGTGGTTGAGTGAACGTATTTAAAAGATGGGTAGATGTGGTGCTTAGGGACATGGTTTAGTGGTGGACTTGGCAGTGTTAGGTCAATGGTTGGATCTCTATGATCTTAAAGATCTTTTCCAACCTAAATGATTTTATAATTTTATGATTCTCACATTATCATATTCAGAGACAGAAAGCAAAAGCAAAACAGGATGGATGACAAATGATCCATCCTCCAACTACAAGAAGTTGTCAACATTTGACATCCTGAATCTGACAGAAATTGCAGGACAGGTAAGAGCTGCAAAAATAATCTGTATCCTCTGTCCTCCAGAGGTTGTTGAAATAAGGGACAGAACCAGGTGAGTAGTAATCAGTGCCCAATTGAACTCTTTTCACATAATGTCCTTGTGTTCAACCCAGAATCTTAACTTCTGACTCCACCCTCTCTCACCTTACAAATGGCTTTGTCCTTCTTTCATTCTTTGTGAAATATAAATAGGTGAAATAGAAGAAAGTTCTCCCTTGCAGTCTGCTAAGGGTATTGTTGGATGAACACACACACAAATGTACACTCCTGCTGATTTCAAACCTGTAGATGTTTTTAAGCTGCTGTTATTTAAAATGTCTGTAACGGTAGACATTTGTCTCTGAAGAACACAAGACTAAAAACAGAGTAAGAAACGACTTTTACCTAGCTAAGAAACTAAGTAAAGCAGGAATGATAGGTATGCTGAAGGATACTATCAAATTCTTCCATTCTATATATTCTATTCTTTATCCAAAGAATTCTTTGAAAAACAACACAAAGTAGGCTATCTGGTATAAAAAAAAAACCCCACAAACTTACGTGGCTTTTCCTTCCCTCAGGAAAATACAAGATAAAGAGAACTGTAGTGTGGCAGATACCACTTTCTTAGACAAAGGCTTGAATTTTAACTTGACATCTGTCTGTGTAGGCATGGGGCTTGCATATTGCTTCATGTTGATGCTGCTGGTGGCAAGCGCTTTTCTGCGTCCAGAAGGAGATTCCTGAAAGCAAAGAAAAAACAAAACTAATGTAAAAGGTGCTGTTACATTAAAACGTGCATGTGGATAAAACAAAACATATGCTTATTAAACCCCCATCATTCTTTTTTTCAAGTACACAGATAGCAGGGATTGCTATGGCCCTTTCTAGAGACAAACCCATTTCTTAAACTAGGTCAGCCACTAATGGTGGCTCTTTGAACACCTGCTTATTGCAATCAAAAAAAAAGGTTATTCATTGTGATTAGTGATCTTCCATATGAGATCTTAAGTCTTTAAGGGCTTGAGCTTGTAGTAGCATCCACAGCATACATCTGTTTAAGCAAGTGGGAATATATCAATTCCTTCTGATAGCAATCTAGACTAGTATTGTCCGAACTTGAGGATAGTCCTGGACTAGGACTCCCAACCTATGGAAGACATGGGTTTCAGTTATGCATATATTTATTTACGTAATGTCATGAGGCCATCAAGTTAATATGTTGAACTTCTATCTGTGTTCAATGCTCAAATATAATGCCTGAATAGTCTTCAAAGCAATGATACTTCTCATTAGTGTTGTACACGTACTATTAAGAGTGCCAGGTTTCTGAAATTAAGGTTGACAATGCTTCCAAAAATATTGATAAAAATTTTGCAAGGAAAAAAAATATAAAGCAAGAAAAGAGAAAGATAAAAGCCTAAGTTGTATTTCAAGATAAAGGTGTTGCTCACAGTTTAACAATTCAGACAAATTAATCTAAAACGCATCTAAGAATCTACTCTCTTGTTCCATCTAATATCAGCATCAGCAGTAAAGAACTATTATCTGTAATAAAGCTCCAGTAGCAAAAATAAAACAAAAAAGCCCTGCTGTTAACTCTTTTGAAAAATGTTCTCACAATAAGACTACATTTTACTGCAGTTGACAATTTGTGTTGAATAAAGAACACTAATTCAACCAAAACATTCAAGCATCCTTTTTCAAAGTACTTGACGTTTCTGCCCAGTAGAATAAGTCAGAATGTAATATGTCATCCCCAAAGAATACCTTGTTTAAAAAACTAGCCTTATCTGTCAGATTATGCACAGCAATATTATACAGAACTATTAGTGCATGTAGATACCTTATGAATGAATTTCAAAAATGCATCAAACACTTGAGAAGGATTTAGGCCCTCTCAGAAAAAAATACTTAAGAATATGCAAATACTCTCAACTGAATCAAGTTGAACAGATGCGACTATCACAAACAATAAGAGTGCTCTTTCCCTGGCTGCGACTGTCAATCAAAGAGTGAGATTAAGGTCCAAGGTTCTGACAATGTGTAAAATGGAAAGTATGATCAGGGAGTTTCAATTATTACACAGATATGAACAACAATAATCTGTTATTGTACCATACCTTTAGAATAACTAAATATTACAACTCATTATACCAAATGCAAGATTTACTGCAGTGCCTGTTCAGAAAGCAACGTGAGAGACATAGCACTTTTTTCTGCGTGTTCTCCAGGTAAATGCAGGAAAGAAGTTTGCATCTTAACAGCAACTTGTCTCATAAAGCTAATTTTCAATAGTCATATTACAGTGCAAAAATGGTGGTCAAGGTGAATAGAAAGAAAGTTTGCTTAAACCTCTTCTAGTTACTTTTTTAAAGTATTTTCAAACTGGCATATATAACATGGTGTGCAAATACTTATGCAGCTGGCATGGTAAAAACTGCTTGCCAATTCTAGTGCACCTGTTTTTCTGCCAAACAGAAAAGGAGCAACAAGAAATTACAAAGTAACTTGTAGCCACATGGAGAAGACAAGGGGCAATGGGTACAAGCTGCACCAGGAGACGTTTCCTGTCAATATAAGAAAGAAACTTTTTACAGCAAGAACAATCAATCACTGCAACAACCTCCCTAGGGATGTGGTAGAGTCCCCATCACAGGAGGTTTTCAAGATGCAGCCGGGCAGTGGTGCTAGATAATCTCATCTAGGCTCCCTTTCCCAGGTAAGGTTGGACCAGATGATCTTTTGAGGTTCATTCCAGTCCTAGGCTGTTTGATCGTTCTACAATCCTAACTTGAATATGCCCTCATCTGCAGTCTGGCCAAAGGAAAACATTCCACCCATGGGCTATGACGACTAGGAAACATTTGTCACACTTTGGACTTGACTCTCCTTTGGTTGGGATGAGCTTATGCTTGCAGACAAAAACCAATTATACCCTAAGCTGGTTTTAACATCCATATTATGGTAACAGTGTGGTAACTTACTGAAATGATAGTTAGGAATGTAACTTGAATATGTGCAAAGACTTCATTTGTTCACTATTCTCAAATTATGCAATTAGGTTTTACTTTTAAAAAAAAAAAGTTTGGGGTTGGTTTGCCCCCCCCCCCCTTTTTTTTTTTAAAGATGCATGTCTGTTGTCATGTCCTCACTCCCCTTCGTCAACAAAAACATACCAAAAAAGACCAGGTGTGTCTACACCTGGTAAGAAACAGGCATAGGGAACAAATCACAAACATGGGTACTTGCTTGCAATTTTCCGGATGAACCTCTGATCAGCCATACCATGCCGGTATTCTGATGTACTCTTTATAGTTTGACTATGAAAATCACTTCCCAGCAGCTGTAAACATCCCCAATTTAACAAAGACTTAGATTATTTCCTTGTGTACCTACTAATGCCTTCTCAGTGCTGGCTCACCTGTTACACTCTATGCTATGACAGCAACACACAGACCTCCCACGAGGTCCCTGCGAGGTATCATAGGGAACACAAATACGCTTTAGTGACCCCGAGAAACAGAAAGTGTATTTGGGTGCAGAGCTACTTTCTCTTGTTACAAACACACCATCTTATCTGGTAACATAACTAAGATGCACATTGTCTTTATCAAGGTGATTTTACTAAACAAGTCAAAGCAAACAAGCAAAGCCAACCCAATGGTGAATCTGAAGAGAAAGGACAGAGCACTAAACTCGCAAGCATCCAAAAGCTGGACATGGACATCAAGGCAGGAGAATTTTGGAATTATGTGGAATTATATTTTCACTTAACATCTATTTATTGTATAAATTATCATCTTGACGTTTGCAGCTTCAAATGATCTGGGGACCAGAGAGCAAATAAGAGACCTGAATCAGGAAGAGGTGAAGTTCTCCCAGGGAAGATCATCATCAGCAATTCCTTGTGAAATCTGCTGGGGTTAGCTGGTGTAGAGGAGGAGGGAGACAAGAGTGCAGGCAGCTGTCTGCCAGTACAAAGGGGAGAAGCCAGCCATGTGCAAGAAGATTCTCTTAGCACTAAATATCCTGGGGTGCTGTGAAGAATAAGACATACTTGGCAACCAAGTTCAGTCTTCCTGAGAAAGGAATTCATTTCATAATCTTTTTCTGGGCCCAAGACAGAAGTTGATTTTTCAGGTTCCCATTGCCTATAGAAATCCAAATTTGTAAATATATTAAAAAAAAAAGAAAAAAACCAACTGCAAAATAGACAGTCTCTGATCTTTCAAGTTTTGTTTTCCTTAAAATATAAGTTTAAGTACATTCTCCTCCTCTTACAGAAAATTGTGCTAAAAATGTTGCAATGTGTTCTCCTTTTAAACTTTATAGGTTTGGCCTTACATGGTTTTAGCTAAATAAATAGAGGGGGGAAACTTCTTTTTTGCCCCCAAAAAGGATATTCTCAAGGTACTTAGGTCTATGACTGATTTCACAATGGATTATGTTTTCTACTCTGACATAGAACCAACTTCTAAAAAATTGTTTTTAAATGTCAGAACATGCTAATAACAACTTCTTACAATGGTTGTAAGATTTTCTTCAAAAAAACCCTACCTGCTTTGTGTAATACAATCTGAGTTATCGCAGAACCACAGAGAAATTTTTGTGCAGAAGAATAAATAATTTTTAACCAACAGAGACAAAATAACCTAAGAGAAATACCTAAGAGAAAGTAGGGTATACAGGAACAGCTTCAGCAGTAGGTTGGAATGAGTTATTTCAACCAGAAGCACACTTTGGTAAGATACTAAATGTGTAACATCCATTTAATAGTAAAAGTCTGATCTGGTGTTACTTGTGTCTTATATGAGCATTATATTATTATATTAATTTGTGGAAGGTAAAACAGGAATCCCAATGCTCAATTTTTCTGATTTTAACTACATAATCAAAGTTTTAATTGTGTAGGGCTTGATTATCCCTCTAGGTATTTTACATCCATGTGACCGCCAGAGTTGTCACATCATGTTTTGTGAAAGGGTGCATGGAAAAGTCAATTCTGAAATTACAAGAAGGAAATGATCCATGGGATAATAAAGAGGTGACAAAATACTCTACACCACTTAACTATCAAGATGGACTTAACTATGTAAAAACTGAGTATTTTGGAAACTCTTTACTTTTTAAGAAAGGCAATGCATTATGCAAATAAAATCAACTATGGTATTTTGAATACCACAGAAAGATATAAGATAGCCTACAATACTGGTAAAATACAAATACCTCTAGGTTATGTTCCAGCTCAAACATACTACCATGTTTGAGAATGGGCACTGTTTGGTTCATAAGATAATATGCGGAATACTGGTTAACAATCTTTTTTTGTTGTTCCATGTTTGCTACTGTGTGAGAAGCAGCATACTGGGAAAAAAAGGAATTCTTTCAGAAATCACAAACAAATGATTAGAAAAGAACTAGTTGGTATGTTAGCAGAAACTACTGAAGCTTGCATAACAGAATAATGGCTGTGCTGGGTCAACCAAAGGCTCTGAGAAACCTTTACAAAGTATATTGTTTACAAAGTGATCATTACAATTTACTTGAGAGTAAAAACTACATGTAAACATATAGCAATACTTCTCCAGAATACTCTCCTGTGTTGAGGAATTTCTGCTTTTGTATTCTACACATTTATGCCTTTCTTTTGCAAGCAGCTCCATCCCCCTTGACATTCTCATCCCACTACTCCCCTTGGTCCCCGAAATGCTTCTAGCATACACCATATTTTGGGTGGAACAACCCTATCTGTGCACTACACCAAGCTGTATCAGCTGCTCACAGCTGGGAAAGCAGCAGGATGTGGTGTGTGCCTGGCTCTACACCATAACTGTCTGGTTGGTACTTGTGCATCCTTATACTTTAGGAAATCTGGCAAAATATTAAAAATCTGAACTAAAAAAAAAAGCTAGCAAAGCAAAAATGAATATAGAAAATAAAAAGACTTCCTAATATCCTGGAGTACTTTGATTTCTGAATTCAAACAAAGAAATATGTAGAGCAAGCAATAATGTATTTTTAATGACCTTGTGTCCCATAATTGCCAACTGCCTGTTAAGTCTTCTTCAGGGTTAATATAAGAACTGCAAATAAGTAAGAAACAGTTTTGTATTTTCTGTTGAACTAGCTTCACTCTTCTAGAGTTAGAGAATCAAAACATTGGCCAGATTTTGTTCATGGGGTACATTCCCCTGGGTTATCTGGGCTGGGGAATGAGTCCCTCCACAGAAAACAACATTTTACCTCTCCACACCTGAACTCAGCTTGCCTATACAGACCTTCAACCCCAGCTCCACTGCAGTCTTTAATCCCCAAGACTCAACTGCCTTCCTGTCAATACACACATATTGAGAAAATACAGTAAAATATTTCCATTCCGCAGAAACTAGATCAAAAAGTACTGTGCTTCCTAATTATTTAGATACTAAATGGTCCCTCTCTAATAGAAATATACTAAGTGATGTGTAAGCACTGTACAAACACAATCCAAAAAAGACCTAACTGGGGAAGACAACATGTTTCCTAATCGGATATTCTTATTTTGTCAAAAGAAATAATGAGGTTTTTGACTATCTTTCTCCCAGAAAAGGAAGACATATAGTGCAATGTTTTTAGACACTGCCTTTTCACGTTTTATAAAAGTGAATTCTAAAAAGCCCACAAAGATATGCAGATTTGAGAGGAGCATTCTGCTGCGCACTTGGGCATAAAATAATTAGACAAAGCAATTTTCCTAGCTGCAAAAACTCATTGAGAGGAACAAGTTTCAAAGATTTCACTTTCCTTTTGCTTCAGAATTAAATGGAGAATGTTTTGAAGGAAAACTGTCCTCTGGCACAAACCTCACCACCCCTACAGCCACCACGCACTGCAGGAGAGGAAATCAGCAAGTTCCCCCTCTCCTGACGCTGGATGCCAGCCCTGCCGGCTGAGTTGCAAGCGCCATCTTGCTTAGATGAAAAGATCACTGCTTCACCGGCAGAGCAAAATGGATCACTACAGAATTTAATTTGTGAGAGTATACAGCAATTAAATGCTGAAATAGACAAGCTACAGGGAGCTCTCTCAACTGGAGAGAGTAAATTAGAAACTATGTCAGTTAAAATAATTTAGACAGTTGGATGGGAGATTTGGAGGACCGAATGCAGGCAGCACGATCTGTGCTGAAAACTTGCTTAAAAGCAAATAATGGTTCAAGGTATCCAGAACATTATTAAGAATTATGATGCATTCGAATGAGAATTTAATGTTTAAAAAATTCTGCACATACCAGAAAAGTCTGAGCCCTAGACACGAGGACTGGGAAGGAAATGAAAGACATGTAAGTGTTGAAACAGCTACACTTGGTTTTGTTTTATATATATTTATTTGTGATGCTCACGAAGTGCCCATTGTCCTTGCCAGATTGGTCAAATTATTTATCATATTGGTAGTATCTTAGGTTTAGGCTAAAAGGCCACTTCAAAAACACCAACATGATGGTTTTTCTAGCACATACGGATTAATGAATCATATTGGAAGGATAACACACCATTTCTTACTCAGCACCAGTGGAGACAATACTTGCAGTAAGCAAAAAGAAAATACAATATCCTACTACAGCTACTCTCTTCTTGTGGTCTGCTCTTAGGACAGCCCCATGAGGTATCACTAGCACCCTGAGAGGCTGAGGTATTTAGTGAATAGTTCTTTCTGACCAAAAATCATACCTGTGGGTGTGCTCAAGTAACCTGCTGTGGGTAACAACAGACCATTCATTTTTACAGACTAATCCCTTGCGTTCTGGAAATCTCCAGAGATTAACATCAGACAGGAAGTTCAGAAAGTGAAATGAAACCTATTAAATTGAGGTAATTCATCTACACTATGCAAACTACCACCAAGAAAACATACAGGTCTTGTTTTGCTAACAAAAATACTATTAAGCTTCTTAGACAACTACTGGACAGATGGCAAAACACATGCACGACCAAAATTTTAATCAAGCAATCTATTAATAGGCCATGTGTATGAGACAGGTATCCCCTTCTAAAGCAGGCTTGATGCTTACTAAGGGCAATATAAAAAAGTTTACAGGTGAGCTGGACAGTTTTAATAAGTAGCAGGGAGCTATTGAACCCTGAAATAGTCAACCTTGCAAAGGATGTGTGGTAATTTATGTGTCTCTTTAAAAAGTCTTCATTGCTTCCTCCTGTTTAGTAAAACAGGAACACTTCCTGAACACTCTTAGAAGGATGTGATTAGATCAAGAACTGATTTTTAGAAACATTTGCTCTAATAGTTGTAGCCTTTTTCCTCCTTGCTCCTTCAGATCGCTTCCTCTAGAGATGCTGCATAAGTTCCTCTTTTTCCATTAATTACAGATTAAAACTTACTGTTAGATGCCTTCAATCACCTGCTAAACTGTCTGTCCTTATGCTCTATGCAAACATTACTGCAGCTTTGTAAACTATGTGAGTTTTTTCTTATTTGCAGAGATACAGCTTGTGTTGTACTGCTCAGGAGCCCTAGAATATTTGACTATCCGGTATCACTCAGCAGTGACAAAAATCACATCCTTTCCTGCAATGCCTAGATCCCAACGTGCTGAGCTCACTAACACCCTAATATTGTCTGGTATTCTGCTTCCCTTTTGCAGCCGTTTGCTCTCTGCTGTTGGGATCACTGCATGGTAGGGGCTGTCTATTCCTTTCCTGGCCCCAAATGCTATAGCATCCAGTTACATGGTCACCTTCCCTGGGCCTGCTAAGGTACATGGTGCAGCTACATGCAAGTCTGTGTGTATTACTACATAAATCACTAGTAAGCAAAAGCCACTGAGATTAAATCATTTTTAGACAGCAAAGACTCTAAGCATAAGTCGTACTGTAGCTCCCATACAGAATTTTAATTTTGCCATGGACACAGGACACAAGCTCACGGAGGCTTGGCCAAAGTTGGCAGAGAAACTTGTTATTATGCACTGGCTGTTTAAATCCTCAAACCTTTGTTCTCAAAGGAGCAGATTTAAAGAATTCTGGGCTTGAGCTGCTGCTGATACATGGCAGGTGAGGCTGGCTGTTGGGAAAGGCTCTGCGTGCAGGACTGGCAGTTTGGCAGAAAATAACACTCCTTCATTTTCTGCAAGCTCTGTGCTGCTGAGCTGGATTCTTCACAGGTGCTGCCCACCTCTGAGAGCAACTCCCTCGCTCTGCTTCGGCTGGGACACTTCCAAACAGTATTCCCCCTGGTTTGGGTTTATTTTTCTCCCTGCTTTTGAAGAGTTCATTATATAACTGTATAGTATTTCTGTAGAGTTAGCTTCAAAACAAAGTAGAAATACAGATAATTTACCTAATGCTAGAAGGGGAGAAACAGCAGATGATAACATTGGTTCCTTAATTTCTAGCCGAAACTGGAGTAAGAAACACGTACTATGTGAGACCTTGTCGTTCCAGGGGGAGGACAGTGGAGTTGACTTGATACACATGACTTTATTTACTGCTCAGCAACTCGTAACTCCACATTTTTCCATGTGTTTACTAAAGGGACTCACATGTTGTTTTCTGGTTTTTGCTTTTGCTTTTAAATAATAGACAATAGCTGTTAAAAAACCCTAGATTTAAGCTTGCCTACCAGTGCCTGGCACTTCAGCTCTAATTTGCCTGGCAGGAAGTCTCTCTCCATTTTTATGATTCACTCTATTGCTTGCCTGCTCTATGCAGAAGTATCCCATGAACAGTGCTACTGAACCTACAAATAGTTACACAAGAGAGGTGTCCAGTTAATGTCCCCTAACAGAAGACAGTCTTTAGTAGAAAAAATAAATGTTTCCTAAAAAGAGGGTAAACTAGTTACCTATTTATTGTTGGTTTCAGATGTGAAAAGCCCTTCTGTTGCTTATAGCTTCTTTTCATCCATCCTAGGCTCTAACTTTGCTTACTCTCTCAGTGTAACTTCAAGACAAAGACCCAGGATCTTTGATATTAAAAAGGTGGGTTTGAAATAGTATCTCAAGCTCAGTAGTGAATATTTAACATGAGTTCAAGATAATACTAAGAACAGTCACTGAAAGGTCTATAGCTCCGTACAACAGGTCTTGCCTACCTCCAAGCCTTCTCCTGAGGAAACAAATGCCATGCAGGAAGACACACATGATACAGACCCCAGAATTAACTTTGGATTATTTAAATAGACTCACAAACGTAAACACATTATTCACCTCCTTTGTAATCTCCATCAAGGAAGCAAGTCTGAGGTTAACACTCATTAAAGAAGAAACAAGGTCAAAAGATTAACTGCTCCATCAACCTTATATACTTTCATTCACCCTTCCAGAAAATACTGTATTTTAAGATGGCATATAACACTGTCTAGACTTAATTATCTAGCACAGATAAAACCTGTTAACATGGGCTTTGTAAAAAACCAGTTGTTACTATCTGAGGATAACTTGCATAGAGAAAATTAAATGACATAAAATTTTCAAGGCTTATGACACAGAAAACCTTTTAACAGTGTCAAAAAAGATTTTATGTTTTTTTAACTTAAACATAAAACTTGATACATGATCTGTTATACTGTTTCTGTACTGAATGTTGGACCTTAACTTGAAAAGCACAGAATGAATGGATATATGGTCTGTAATGCCTGATGGCTGTGTGGTGAGCAGCAATGCTCACACAGCAACTGTTCTCCTTGTCAGAAGCAGAGCCCTTGGGTGAAATTATTTATCATATTGGTAGTATCTTAGGTTTAGGCTTAAAGGCCACTTAAAAAAAAAAATCAGCATGATGTTATTCGAAGTGAACATCTCAGTTGTTGGTGGTGCACCAATGTATCTCCATTATTAAATTAACAATTGTGCTTTTTTTTCTCCTCTTCCTTCTTTGCTCACAACTTCACTTTAAGCATGTGCCAAAATCACCAAAATACATAATCCCCAGAGGATATAACACAGTGGAAAAGTCCCCAAACTACAGAGAAATTACTGGACCTGCTGGTGCTCATCCCTTTCTCTATCCTTCCGTCTCACTGTATTTCCCAGCTACCACCCTGGAGGATACCTTGCAAGACCACTGTAACTCATACAGCTCTTACACCAATCACAGAATTTACTCTGGAAGAGTTGGCTCCTCAAGAAAGTGTCTTCATACAAACATGCAGTTCTCTTGCCCGTGCCACTTTATCACTGTTTCTTTTATCCAAACCTGCAGCTCACTATTAAGGACAAAAACTTGGTGAGACAACCTTAATACACAAACCTACTCCAGGCTGCTATTTAAGAGCAGTGCGCTTTGCAAGTGATGGTTCCTGCACGCAGCACTCCCCTCTACAGAAAAAAGGAAGAAAAAAAAAAAATTGAATCAATAGATCTAGCCAATGCCGTACCTCTGACGTGCGATTTAAATCTGACATATGCAGGAAGAAGCAGGGGGCAAAGGGTAGGTATATAACCAGGGTAAAAGGGAGGTAGCTGAAAATTAAGATCTGTGTGAAGCTAGAATAGGGGCATGCTCATGCACGTAAGACATGTCAGCTGTCACACCCTGTGCACACACAAAAGTGAGAATAGTGTGTGGTGGAGGTATAGTTACATATTTTATATATTTTTTTTAGAAACATAATCTACACATTTTAGCAGCAAGGACAAATGCAAAGCATTCCAAAATGCAGCTCTGCAATAAATATAAGCCTCAACTTTTTAAAAGCCCATCCATCCCTCCAAATTGGTTTCAATCAGGGAAACAGCTATATGGATTTCTTCTAACTTTGCACTTAAAGTAAAATTCACCTCAAGGCTGACAAGCATAAAAAATTTCAGTCCAATGGGTGATTTTTTTTTTTTTTTTTAGAGCTGCAATAGCCTGAAAACAGGGGCTTGTAATGAAGCTGCCCCGTCAACCATAACCACACTGTCACTAGAGCAACACAATCATATTGCCTGTGCAAAGAAGCAATGCATTTAACATTTTCTTCACTGTGTATTATCTATTAGCTGAGTTTGTCACAGAGATATGTGGCAGTTCCCTGTAATACTTATGAATATATGGCAAGGCATACAAGAACCCATCCATGTCTGCATCAGCACAGGTTTGTCGTCTTATATTTTGGCAAACAATTTAAAAAAAATCCCTTCTCTTATCTTAGGTTTCTGTTAAATGCTGCTACTATCAAGAAATAGAAGTCGTCCCAGGCAAATGTCTCAGATCTCCCCATTGCTATTCACTATTACTAATGCACATTACATGTTCAATTCTCCCTAGCTGCTTCTATGAAAAAACTCTTGTCAAAAACAGATTTCATTTTTTCTGTGTATGCACAAATTAGTTATGGATGATTAACAAAGCATTCATTCTTTTATTTGCTTTGGCTGAGACTTGATCTGTGTTACATTCATGTGAGGGAAGCACTTCATTTTATGTTGATTAAATATGAAACACTGTACTGTTGATAAAAAGAGTTGTGTTCAGGGCTGCGTATTGTACTGACAAAAGATGCGTGTTCTTGGGGTAACGTTTTCTTAAACAAGTTTTTCCAGGTTTTTAATTGCAAAAAACTTGATACACCATTTTTTTTTCTTCTCACCGAGTACTGGGCAGTAAGAGCTTTATGTCCCAAAGCAATCTACTGCAGTCATAAAACCCATCAATAATTATTGTATACTTAACATAATAAAAAGGTTATTTTCAAATTCTGTCCCACAATTTGATTTCTTTAAGTAAAACTTGCGTTATAAACTTATGAAAAAAAAAAAAAAGACTGCAAAACTAAGTAGGGCAGGCACCAAATCATAATTACAGGGTTCATCTCCTATTACATGAAAAAGATAATGAAAATGAAGATGTGTTGGAGAAGTCTAATGGAAGCTTATAGCCAGTTGCAGCTGAGAGTTTGGCCCTGATCTGGTGTTACTGACTCCAGCTATCAGAGAGTAACACATGTGTAAATGCTCGTCTATAAGGCCCATAAATCCTCCATGTCCATTAAGCACAGTGATATAGCGACACCAGATAGGATGCACTTCAGTTCAGGAAGGTATTTAAGCGCATGCCTGACTTCAAGCATATGATCTACTTGTAATTAAATCAAGTTAAAGAAAGGCATGTGATTAAGCACCTTGTTAAATCCGGGAACAAATTATTAGCCCTTATAAAACAGGAGATTCTATCTCAGGGTTTACGGCACGTGAAAATAAACACGTGCATGCACACGCACACACACACAGAGTATTATGCATACTTTTGCAAGAGGGGATTTATTTTTAGTGTAACTATATAGCAGTAAGAGCAGCTCTTACTCAGCTTAGGAGGAGGTCTGGCCACAATGACTTCTAAGCCACAAATCTCATCCAGGCAATGTGGTCTCATTCTTTTCTACACTTCCAACAAAGATTGATGGTATCACACCTTAATAAAACCTCCACTAACATCTCCCTGTCACAAAAATAAGTCTATTAAGTTTCTTAAACATCATCAGAAACAAAGCATGAACTTAGGGTATTCATCTTACTACCAAGGAGAGCGAGTCCTACTATAACATGAGGCAGGAAACAGCCCAAACCAAGGGAAATTCAACACAAGGGTTTAGAAAGGATGGCTAGTGCTCCATGCAGAAGGTGGTGATTTCTTGGAACACCCCTGAAATACCACAGTGCTGAACGAGAGGAGAGATGGAACGCTCATTTTGATCCAAACAGGCTACCGTATGGTCTCTTGAGCAGCAGGTCTCTGCTCCCCATGAAGGGACATGGTTGTTAGCTGGCAGCTGTTTGAAGCACCCAAGACCCATCTGGAGGAAGGTCCTTCCAGCACCGATATGCTGCAGGTAGGGCAAGAAAGGGCCAGCACAGGCAACCAGGCCCATCTGGAGCAGCTGTGCTGAAATGCAACTTGTGAGCTCCTGCAAGGCACAAGAAGCACAAGGGCTCCTGGTTATACCCACTTCTCCTCATCTCCCTCATCCAGAGCGGAGGCACAAGGTAACTCCTACCTGATGCTGTGACTGATCAGATGGTGTTTGAGTCCTAACTCAACTCCTACCTGCATCCTACTTTTCCAGCCACATGCTCCTGCCTTGCACCAGCCCTGGCACTTTGCTGGCTCTTCTTTCACAACCCAGTTCCTCTCAGTAAACCAACAGCAAACTCATTCAGGAAAAAAAACCCAAACCCCCACAACGTTTTCAGTTGGGTCAGGTTGATGAACGAGCTCTCTGAAGGCCAAGTGACCACCAGCGTCAGTGCACTGAGGGGGCAGCAGCACGAAGCAGGGAGCAGAGAAGAAGGAGCAAGAAACCACCCATTTTGACAGCAGCAAACTGAGAATGGTTCAGTCATCCCATGTGATTGCATTTTCAGGCTCCCCAGTGTTCTATGGAGATTTACTCCTTCCATTCAGCCTGTGTATATTCAGCTCCCTATCTTTGCAGATAGGGAATGGCTGAAGTGAAACAAAGAATTTGTTTTTTTTTTTTTAAGGTTCCCCAAAAAGATTTTTTTTCTTTGCTTCAGGTCACGTAAGAGCACACAAAAGGACAAAGCAATAAATGCTCACATGCACTTTCTTGTCTTTATTTCCACTTTCTGGAATAAAGCCAGAGACATCTAAGTAGTGCACTCTGTTCTCTTCCACTCCCTCTCAGAAATTATGGACTCTTTCTCCTCTGCAGCCAATTTCCTCCTCCATCTCTGTCTGGGCCCAGGCTTCAACTACTACAAAACAATATTCCCCTGTTTCTCTCCTGGGACCATTCTCCGTGCTTCTACACCAGGCTCCCTGAGCCCTCCCAAATCTTTAAGGCTTTATGTTTACAGATCCAGGATGAAAACCTGTTCTCTCTGCTCCGATTCTAGGAAAATTCCACTCTCTCCCCATTTTGCATATGAACTCAGCTGCACTCATTTTCTTAAGGTTCAGCCACTCCACGGGTCTTAAGGGGCTCTTGAGGTACATTATTAGCACATTATTAGCCCCACTCAAATGTACTCGACACAATCGTACAGCTGACTCCAAAAATACTTAATGGCGCAGTCTCCCTAATCTAAACCTGAAACTTGAAATTGGGCATTGGCAAGTCAAACATCAAGTATGTCACATATTATACAGCTTCCCATTTATTTATAATATCTACATATATTATTATCAGACTTGTGCAAATTATAATTCACAAAAGTAAGTGTTACAAAGTAAATACCAGTTTCAAATAATTGGCTTCTATACATTTTAAAAAAAATATGTTATTCTCCACATTTCCAGCTACATCAGCAATGTTCCTGGAGCATTATAGGCACAAGGACCGTCAACATTTCTAAAGCTCCCCTAGAAACAAGTTCAGATGTGGACAAAAAACAAAGATGTGGTAATGGTTCATTTATTAACATATCATGCTGCCATCTAAAAAAAAAATACAAGAATAAATTAATAAATGCAGAGTCTCTCTAATGAAAATATTTTCCTCTCTACTTCTTGGCTGTGAAGTTAACCTAACTTACAGAACTGAAAAAAATCTCGATGTTAATTAACTTAATATTTGATCCATCTATACTTAAAAATATTCCATAATAAAAGGAAATGGAAAAAAAAACCCAAACTAAAAAACCCAAAACATAAGCAGACTTAATCTCATAATTATTGCAACATAAAAGCACTTACGAGACGTCTGCATTAATCAATTATCAGAAAGGAGTGATTCAGTTCCAGGTAGTTAGCAATAGCCCTCATATAGTAGTGCAGGGAGCTTGATGTTTTGGCAAAACTAGAGCAGTAAAAAATTAAACTAAAAAGCATATTGTACATGTGACCTACAGGACTTGGATTATTACCTCTAAGCTTATTAAGAGTAAAAGCTGTCAGTCAGACCACCCCACAACCAGGGAAGAAAACTAAGATTACTCAGCAGTAAAAGGCATAAAAAGGAGACGTGTATTCTCAGAACAGACGCAGGCAGAGAGAGTGAACCACAGACCTGCTTCAGCTATCTAGAGCAGTAATTGGCTCACAAGAGCGACTACCACGTTAAGGCATTATCATTATCTAGCTCACATAACTGGAAATTCACGCTCTGTTCTTTAAATTGGCTTAACCAGCAGCATCTGCAGCACTTTAATTAATTACAGCAATTGGCATACCTTAAAAGTAGATGCACAGATCTGAAATGATAATGCCCTGTGAGTAATCATTGCAAGCCAGCATTAATCCACATCTACCCTAAACAAAACCAAGGGTACACTGTTGTGCTTCAACTCCACAGAAAACAAGCTTCAATGCAGTAATTATTATTGTCTGTCCAGGTCCACCAGCAAATACTACAATTCTGCATTACACTTTACATTCAATTAGCTCGAGAATGCAGAAGCTCACGATGTGCACAACAAAAATCTGTTCAGGTTTGATGTCAAGTCAAAATTCGGTCAGGCACTTGGGTTTCCTTTGAAAGATTAAGTCAAAGTTAAAATCGTAACAGAGACTGATTGCCACTGTTTATTTTTAGTATGCTCCTTATAAAGAAATATAGAAGCCAGATATCACAGTAAGCTTAGAACAAAGTTTTATTGACAGCCATTAGCTTCACTGGATTAAAAAAAAAATCCACAGGCACTGTAAACAAACGTGTATTTTTTTCCTGATATTTGCAGCTCTGAAATACAGTAGAATTACTTAAAAAAAAAAAAAAAATCAGAGACAAGAAGCTAAAACCTCCTTTTGTTCTTTTTATGTACAGCAACTCAAAATCTTTACTTAGAAGAAAATATTTTTTAAAAGCTTGACAGTGAAATCCATGCACACATCCTGGACACATTTAAAGGCTGTTCTTTAACAGACTTCATACAATTTCCAGCCAGAACGCAAAACAACACTATCAAGATTTGTTGTGACTTGCTTCTGTACAATTTCTGGTTTAAAGACAGATTTTATGTTTAATTACCACGATGCTGCAAAACGGGACACGAGAATCTTAATCAAGCGTCTCACATGTCATGAAAGTTTAAACAAACACACACTTAAATAGCTCAGTGTTACTAAATAGATCAAATCTGATCCTCAAATTCATACATAATTCAGGATCAAAATACCTGGTACAAAGGTTATTACCAAACCAAATTTGAACTCCCCATTTACCAAACACAAGTTTTCTCTTCCCACAGCAGGATGAAAGAATGAAACATAACTTTCTTGACTCTAGTAAACATGTAGTAGTTTTGAACACATTTTTAACCAAAAATACCACACAACCATAGACTCAATTAAGGGATGACTGGTTTTAAGCTGCAAAAACTTTAACCGGCTAATACAAATAGATGCTACAGCACAAAATATGCCTTTGTGTGATTTTTGTCCAACACCAACTTCTGAAAGCACGCCTGTTTTCAGTGTAACATACAGAACTAACAAGGAGACAGAAGATCAGCAAGGAAACAAATGCAAGCCCTAACAGCTAAAATACCAAGGCTGATGCAGCAGCAAAAACCAGAAATAGCAATCTGATGTAGCAACTCACACCACAGGAGACATGCAAAAGGCAGTCAGAGGAGAAAAATACCTTTTCTAAAGCAGCCAAACTCCAGTGACAATGCTTATATACTCTGTGCCTGGTGTGTTTGGGCTGGGCAGACAGCGGTGAGGCTTCACTGGTATGCGTAATTTTAAGACATGAATATCTGTGCTCAGATATACACCGGTAACATGTTTATCTAAGGTGCACAGAAAACAACTGCATGCACAAATAAACAGCTGCACACTCAATGTAATCATGTTCATCTCCTGAGTATCCACTTATAAATATTAATCTAGAAACTACATGTGCTACTAAGGTGCCAGCCTCCAAGGAAAAAGGCCACAGTGCAGGAAAAATATAAAATAAAATACTAATTCTTATTTAATACTGATACTTATTCCACACAGACACTCGTTTCTGATGGAGAGGGATCACAAGTGTACAATACAAGTTATTCGTTGACTAAATACCATCACAAAATGCTACGATATAAAGGTTGGAAGGATTAACACAAAAGGTCCCACTCCAAGACAAATGTCTCCTTCATAGTTCAGTTCACAGCCATCATGACTGCTCAGTCAGGCCTACGATTCCGAAACGCTGAGTATATACCTGCTAACCAAACACCACCAAAAGGCTTTCAAAATCTCTTGTTGATACTGGCATATTTTTAAAGAAGACTTTAATTACCACCAAGCTGAAAGAGACTTTTAAGCACGAGAAGATCACCAAATAGTTTCTGCTTCAATCTCAGCGCCTTCTGAAACAACTTCTACAGAGGAATTACGAATTTGCCAGGCTGGCAGTGTTTACACTCCACTTCCTCCCTTCTCCATCAGTCTCTCACCTTTCCCAAGCAAAAAATGGCAAGACTTGCAACAAACCCCCCTATTTTTAAGTATTTCATATTTGCAAATGCCTCACAGAATCTAATTGCACATTTATGTAGAGCCCACTTTTAAAAATAAATGCAGAGAAATTAATTTATTAGCATGCACTAAAACACATTGCATTTTGCTGTAACAATAAAATTACATAGTGATTTTCAAACAAGCCGTAAGACCTAGGGGGAAAAGTGCAGTTCATATTTCTAAATATATCTTTGGATTTAAATAGTCTTCTCTAATAATTATGCTATTTCACATATTCCTACATTTCAGAAACTAATTGGTCTGTGTGTATCTTATCTTAATTCCATTTTCTTAAGGTACTGGATCTTTTACTCTCAGTAACAGACTACAGTACAAAATACTATGATTTCTAAAGAAGAAAGGGCTGAATTTTAGTGCAGAATGTTTTATCCTTACTGGGATGGTAATTTTTCTACTCCCTCTACTGGCACACTTTAAAAGCAAGGAAAGAAAAACCTGAAGGGTATTCTAGCTTGTAAAACGTAATGAGAAAATATTTTTTGTAACCTCAAAATAATTGTTCACACAATTTGGCAACACATTAATCTCAAATCCTGGGGATTTTTAAGCCATCAGCAAATTTTTTCGCAGATTTCTTCACTGTAAAAATTAACTGAGCACCTCAATATAAACATCACGGACCACTCTGTGTTACAATTACTATCAAGCAGTCCCATCACCTGTCACTGCTCAGATAAAAACAGATCACTCTCTAAAACTTCCTACATGGCTAGTAAAAGACCCTAAGAGCGATCTATGGAATATAACTCTACATGATTACCATGGGTCTACAGAAACGAGCAAAAACATCCTGAGCTTAATGAGTTGCTACTTAAATGTTAAGACAGTGCTCTGTGAACCATTTTATATTAAAATTGGATAGTTCTAAACATCACACATACAAGAAGTATTGTTTGACACAGTGCCATTTTGATGATAAATTGCAATCTACAGCTCAAATAATTCTACCCAGGGATTAACATTTCAGAGGCTGAGCCAGAGATTATGTGTGTGGATCTTGAATTTCATCATCTCCCTTTGGCACAATAGCTTATTATTCCTTTTTTCATCTATTCTCTCATGAAGGGTCAGGAAAGCTTAGCCTTGCTGTTTCATTCATTTCATCTCTACATTAACCAGATACCTTGCAGTCTTTAGTTCTTACGTGTTATTCCATTACAAATACTACAGCTACACTGCACTATGCTATGGCTAATGAAGTATGTACCAAATCAAAGGGTGCCATCAAGTGGTTGTAGCACACTACCGGCTTTATAATAAAGTTAGTGTTCTGCAAGGGGTTTCACCAGGACACACTGTACAGGGTGGATTAAACTCTGCTGTAATTTAAAGTTTTTGGAAAAATTCAGACACTGAGAGACGGTGGTCCCACACAGTTTCATTTCTTTCCTTTTAAATTCTAAAGCTCAGCCTAACAGCTGGCACCACCACGCAGGAGACATCCCCGTCTCATACCATATGGGTCAGTAGGCTCCAGGATTGTTTCAGGCGTTGAATGCTCAGCTACTCACTGTGCACCACAGGACAAGTTAAGAATAGCCTTAATAACCTCTAAAAAGCCTCCCAACTAGGGATGAGACAAGAAGGGTGCTGCAGGGTGAGGGTTTCACAGAAGACAGGGAGAATAAATACAATTACTTGTGCCACCACACCCAGTTTCATATCAGCCTGAGTCACAGATTACTTGTTAATATATACTCATACTGAATTTGAAGACAATGTAAGAGCTCTTCCCTGCAATGACAGCAACGAGCATCTTGGCATTACTCAACAATTTGAAATAAAGATGATTTGATAGATCATTCTCTGGCACAAGTGTTCAATCTGACCCAAACAATTGGCTTTCTCAGATTAAATACTCCATAGCCAAAACCCATTTCATATTTAATTATGTTCTTCTAATCCTTATACTATCAGCTCTAAACCACAGCCCATTACTCCAACTCACCTTGGCCTGGTCAGGTAAAAACCAACCAAGCAAAACCAAAACCCACTTCCCAGTGCACTGAGACAGATTTTTTGAATGACAAAGAACAGTGTATTTCTAAAACCTGTGGCAACTTAGTTACCATAGGGAAAAAAGTTTTGCACATGCAATGGGACACAGAAGAGTTTTGCTTGGTGGGGGTGAGTTGAGACTGAAGATTACCCAGTAGTGTCTCACCAGATCATGACCATCCACACCATGACTTCCAGAAACTCAGCTGTCACTTAAAATAACACCTTCAAGCTTGCACTTGCACAGAAAATATCAAGAAAATGTGATTTGAATGTAACTGGTGAAGAGAGACATAATTCTCTTCATTTCTGAAAGGGTTTGGCTCCAAAGTATAAAAAGCTGAACAGCCATGACCACACCAGCACAACAGCTGACTTTAAGGATGTAACTTCAACCATATTTTTCCTGTGGTAACGACAAAGAAATGTCCACACTCAAGAAACACTCAAGGCAAATTAAGTCCAAATTCTTCTGAGACTGTTCCCATCTGCCCAAAAATTAGCAGCAATGTTCCCACATCTGTACTGTCTACACAAACTGTGCCAGCTCAGACAACCACTGATCATTTAGGATGCCTAACACAGCCACTCTGAGGAAGCAGTTAAGACCAATAATAAATTTTCATCAATTGCAAAGCAACACTCGTGTGGTGGACCAAAGACAATTGGAATTTGTAATGCAGAAAGAGGTCAGCCCTTAAAATTCCCGATGTTCTCCCTCATAACTGACTTCACACTTCCCGTGTTCCTCTTACACTTGCTCACTTTCATAGGTGAGCCAAATTCCCAACTCTGTAATACAGACCCTTCATGAGAAACCTGTGCACAAACTTCCAAAGCCTGAACTAGAGGTAGGAAAAAAAACACTTAAGAAATTACCAAGAACCAACTGAAAAGATGCTAAGCTACTTCCCAAAGTATTTAATAATATGTAAGAGTTACAGGAAAAAGAAAAAAAAATAAAGAGCTTGCTTTCCATGAAGCATTAGAGCTGCTTCATCAAAAGGGGAGACTGCAGAGAAGGGATGCAGAGGTAGTGATGGAGTAGGCTGCACTAAAGCCAGAAATACTTCACCAAGTCCAGGTGAAACACCCAAATTGTTCCACAGATCTTGAATATCCTTCGAGATAACACCCTTCCTCAACAGCGTCAAGTTAGTTACCTATGCACAGTCTATTTAATACCTCAAATCCTTCCTAATAAATGAGTTTCATTGGTTATAATATATAATTAAAGATATATAATATGAATTAAAGGTAATTATGGGGAAGATTTATACAGATGATTCATGGAACAACAAGCACATAAACTTCATAGTAATTCTTTGCTGACAGATTTTTTTAGGGTTATTTTCCAAGTATTCCATTTTATCCTTTCATTGACAAATATATAGACAAAATCCCCCCCCTAACTCATCGCGCTCCTTCCTATGGCTGCTCCTGGAAGCAAGCAGCCGATGCCTCTGTCACTCAGGGTTTTGGCACCTACCAGAGCTACTTCCACGAGAGCATTTCCCTTGCTCTTATTCCACTTTGGCCCAGCTACAGCTCATTCTCTATGCTCCTGTTTTCCCTGCTGTCCCCATTACCCAACCATACAGTCTCCCTTGGTCTCACCTTTCTGTTGCAAACAACAGTTCCTTATGCAGCAACATTAGCTATTTCTTGGGTCTTGCACTTTTCATCTTCAGGGAAAAAAATATATTAAAGGATAAAGAACAACAATAGGGTTGGGGGAAAAAAAACAATACAAAACAACCCAGGGTGGAGAAGAGAGGTGAAAAGGTCTAAGATTTTGTCAGAGACAGATTTTGATGGCAGGTGATTTCTGTGTTCTTGTTTTCTTTTCTGAATTTATTTAGCCCTTAAATGTGGAAAGAACTGGCAAATCTCTCATTCCAAGTAAATGCTCACTCTTCATCAGGAAAAAATGCAAATATAATTCATTTCTATTTCAGGGATCTACTTTACAGACAAAATTAAGAGAGTTAATTCTTCACCTAATTTTCATCGTTACTTCTGATTTGATAAGTATTGTACATGTTCTTTGATTTTTGTGCTGTGCCTTCCTGCAACTGGTGACTGTTTTGTTGATTTTTTTTTGATTTAGGGAGGAAAGCATCAGAGAGTTTCCCACATCTTATTCCTTGCTGAGTAAAACACTCTTATGGTATAAATCATTAAAACAATGTGCAAAAACTGAGAGCCTTTAAAGAAAATCTCTGAAACCTATTAAGTTTGTTTATCTATAGCAAGCAAACCCCCCAGAGCCAGACCTGGCAGTTTCCTATTTCAGGCAGTGCACCAACAGGATATTAAAATAAGTGTATAGAGCCTGGTGCCCACCATGCTCAGTGTGCCGTTCTGCCAACCTGCTACACTCCCAGTAAGGCCAGTCCAGTTAGTTCTCAGCTCTGGTCTACAGAAAACACACCGGAAGCAGAAATATTACTATTAACAACACAACATAACACACAACTGTATCATCTTCAGGCTTTAAATTCATCACTTTTGGTATATTATTACATTTTATTTTTCAAGCCACTGGAAAACATAAGATACAGTGCTTAAGTATAGACCACTGTGCTCAGAATACCAGTCTCTGGGCTCAGGGTTGCAACTTTGTATGAGTCATAAATTTGGCAGAAATTCAGCTTAATCTTGTATTTATGCTAGTATGTGGAACCACAGAAAATACTGAACAGCTACAAGATGTCATTTTATGGCACTTTATTCAATGCCATTTTACTCACGCAGTCTTTCCAACTAGTCTCAGGTTGCCACCACACCTAAGCTAAACCAGAAAAAGGTCATTTATGCTGCTTGTCAAGATTCAAGAGGCAATTTGACCCAGATATAGATAATGCAAAACAATGAGAAAGGAGAAACTTCATGTGAAAAAACAATATGACACTGCAGTATTAATTCAGAATGAAGAATATGCTGGGAGGGAAAAAACTGAATGAAATTGCATCAATTAAGTTATGGAGGTCAATTAATTTCCATTATATTAAACTCTATTAAGACAGCTAACAACCAAAGATAAGAGGCTGAAGGCAATAACTCTCAGTGCTATTACACTGCCAGATGGTTTTCCTAATAACAAAGGTTTTCAGGAAGCCAGAAGTCTAATTTTTCTGTCAGCTGGCTACTGTTCTGCTGGTGGTCACTATTTTGAAATAATATGCTCTGAGTTAAATTACAACTGCTTGCATGTACAATCCTATCCAGTTACTTAATGCAGAGCTACATTTTACACAATAATGGAGATTTTAATTATTTTTTGACACATATTTCTGTACCTTGAGCACATGCAATTGCAAGGTATTATCTCAAATCAACCAACATATTCAATTGGATCCCAGATTACCTGCCTTTGAAGGTGACTTATGACAAAAATATTTTTCATTAAATGCGTTGCCACTTTTTCCATTTTCCACACTGAATATTTTGTACTACATGGCTGCAACTTATGCTGTTTTAACACTGTTCAGCTACCAGGTCAAAAATGAGATTTATCCATCATAATATTGCCCCAGACAGTGGCATTTTACATAATGATATTCTGAACTGCATCAAGAGTGAACACATATCCGTGACTGTATGTAAATGTAAAAACACATTCTGGCACATAAAACCGGAAAAAAAAAAAAAGTGGCAAGCTGAACAAGCTTAAAAGCAAATACTTTTCTATTAAAAGGCAAGTTGCTCGGCTCAGCTTACACCTAGAGTATGATTAGAACCCCACTGTAAAACAATTACCAAGACACTCTTCTGTATTTGATGTCTGAAAGAGAAACGACCTCATGCAGACTCTGTCTCTTGTGTGTACTGGCAAGTATATTTTACTGCTGATTTTCTATGAATAAACATATGCTAAGAGTGGCTGAAACACACTGCTGGTTTTAAACATGCCTAATGTAGTATTAGAGGCTCATTTCCAAAGCTGTCTGCCTTGTTTATCAGCTCCTCCCTCCAGCTGGCAAAGAATACCACTGACAGCAACTCCAATCAGCTGTCTTGCACAGTACACTCATCTATAGGAGACATGTTCTTCTAGCAGGAAATAGCCTTCCCCAAAACCTAAACAAAATCGTTCTAGCAATTTAGAAAACAGTTGTACTTTACTATAACCATACAAATTACATGTCATCAAACTCGTTCCATTGTAAATGTTACAGTGTACCGCATGTACTGAGCTTATAAAGCTGGAGCCTAATACCCTGGCTGTTCTGCCCAACGCCCAGCAGCCTCCTGTCTCCATCTTCCACTTGCAAGACCCTCTGGCATAATTGTAGCATAAATATCAGAAAAGAAGATGTCTCCTTTTTTAGAAAATGTTAAACTGAAATGCTGTAATATAGTTTTCAAAATGGCCATATCATCTGCCGAATTATATTTGATACAGATCCACTTAGTGCAGTAATTAACACAGCATCAGAAACAACATTATTTAAAGGACAATTTGGGCACTGCATTTCATTTGGGAGATAAAGATCAAATAACAAAAGAAAATCTTTGTAACTATTTTTGAAAAAACACAGTAGAGTTGGATGGACTCATATTTCATACTCTATTTTACTGATTCAAGATAAATAAGTTATTAAAAGTGTAAAAAGTTAATATGAAAAGCTCTTTCAACAATTAATCTAAAATTCTCATTTAGATAAGATTTTTGTCATCTCACAGCTCTGGTTTAATAGATTATTACATATTAAAGATAAAAAGGATTAGTGGTGGCCCTAATTTCAGGTGATCTGGGCACAGTCTTGTTTTGGTCAGAAGTAAAATGTCCATTGCAAACAGCAGAACGGCATGAGAGAACATGATTTGAAGGAACTAGCAGGCTTTGCTTGGGGATACAGGGGTGGCTGTGGGTCAGAATACAAATGAATGGACAGAGCTGTTCAGAAAAAGCTTATACAGCACTTACCCTCATGATGCCTACCTCAATCCAGGACTGCTGGTACCTCCTGTGTGCTGAGGGGAAACCACTCATACACATACACCCCCCCTTACTCAGTCTTTCATGCCTTGCTCACGTAACACTGGCACTAAATACAGGTGGTAACTTACTTGTCCTACAGCATTTGGTGTAAAATTTATCCAGTAGAACTCAAGTGTGCAATCCGCTTCCGTTACCCTCTGTAATTTTCAGAGAAGGTGCCTAATCCAAGGGGGTTGTTGAAATAACTGACCCACGTAGGGTCAGTGCGGACAGACAGAAGACTCACCCACCTGGGCATCTAAGCTAAGCCAGGGCAATTTGCTTTGTGCACAGGCCCTTCTCCCACTCCTTACCAAAGCCAAGCCCCTGCCTCTGATTGTGTTCTACTTCTAGTTAAAATTGCACAGAAACACCATCGTGGTGTGCACAAGAAACAGCGTGTTACTAAATAAACACAGGATCAGGCCTCCTAGAAAGATTTCCTATCCTGTCTCCTTCAGAGCCAGAGCATCCAATCAAGACTACGATTTCTGCAAGTTTTGCTCCAAAAACCTAATCTCAGAGATTTCTCCACAAGAACAAAGTGCTAAATATTTAATGTAAGCTAACTAAAAGTAAAACAAGTTCTCTGATTCTCTACCACATTTAAAGCACAGCAAGAGCAAGATGGCTGACAAAGCAGCATTTAATTCCTAGCTATATCTAGACTAGAACACCCAGCCTAATTTACAGACAGACAGTCACAGTTCACATAATCACATACAGCAGAATATGACAGGGGAATTAAAGGACCAGGAAAGCATGTCTGAACTATGAGCTTCCTATTCTAAATGTATTAAATGCAGGCATTTAATTCAGAAAAAGGCTAACCTGGTCGGTTCTTATTTTAAGCAAAAATTTATTTCAAGCAGGAAATACAAAACAAGTTATAGAGCTTTTTTGATTGCTTTTTCTTAAATAAAGCAAATAACCAATTTAAACTTAAGCTCCCACATGCTACAAAGATGCACTAGAAGAGATAGCCAAGATTTTGTAATAAATTCTGGTATAACAACTGATCAGCAAATAAGCAATCACCTTATTCCGTATGCCAGTCTTTTTCCCCAGGTTCTTTCTGCAAACGGCACTGACACTACTCAGAATTTCAATTCACTACGCTACACTGAGCATTTGCCTCCCAAAATTTATTTCCAGAAACAGGTGGAATCTGACATCTAGACTTGGGCTTTTATTCTGATGTAAAGCAAAACTTGCTCTTGTGAGGTTAGTGTCACATCACTGCTGTAGTAAAAGGGATTTAAATGCCCAATATAAAAGTCTGATTTTACCAAAATTTTTGGGTTAATTACTATTCAAATTCAAATGAGCTGCTATTTCTTCAAAAGCCTCATTTGGAAAAAAACAACATATTCAGAGCTGTGTCTGATGAAAACTTAACTTCTTGCTAACACCTCATTTTATTGTATCACATTTAAAATTGGACACCTTTAAGACTAGAAGCAAGTTCATTTCTACATCCATAGGTAATGCAGAGAGGAAATTAGGAAGGCAAAAGCCCAGTTAAAACTCAGTCTGGCCACTGTTGTAAGATATAACAAAAAATGGTTTTACAAATACATTAACAACAAGAAGATAGCGAAGAAAAATCTCCATCCTTCATCAGATATGGGGGGAACATTGCCACCAAGGATGCAGAAAAGGCTGAGGTAATTAATGCCTTCTTTGCCTCAGTCTTTAATAGCCCAACCAGTTGTCCCCAGGGTATTCAGCCCCCTGAGCTAGAAGACAGGGACAGAGAGCAGAATAAACCCCCTACGTCCGGAGAAGTGTAACGAAGCTGGTGAGGGGTCTTGTGAGGAGTGGCTGAGGGACCTGGGAGTGTTTAGCCTGGAGAAGAGGAGGCTGAGGGGAGACCTTATTGCCCTCTACAACTGCCTGAAAGGAGGGTGTAGCCATGTGGGGGTCCGTCTCTTCTTGCAGGTAACGGGCAACAGGATGAGGGGAAATGGCTTCAAGTTGCACCAGGGCAGGTTTAGATTGGACATCAGGAAAAATTTCTTTACTAAATTGATCAAGCGTTGGAACAGGCTGCCCAGAGAGATGGTGGAGTCACCATCCCGAGAGGTGTTCAAAAAATGTGTAGACATGGCACTTTGGGACATGGTTTAGTAGGCATGGTGGTGTTGGGTTGATGGTTGGACTTGATGATCCTGGATGTCTTTTTCAACCTTAATGATTCTGTGATTCTATGATCCACCTGCTCTCTCCTTTCCCATTACTTTCACATCATTGATCACTCTTATTTGTGCTGTCATGCCTAAAAATAACAGATAGGACATTTTAGGAGAGAGAAATAACTTCTCCAAACCTGTGAGTGATATAACATTAAGGGCATTCAAAATGAGAAATTATCATAAGCAACTATGATACAGAATTTCGGGGTGGGGGTGGGGGTGGTGGTGGAAGCAAAACAATGCACTTGTACCAATGAAACTAGATTATGTCAAATGTTCTGTAACTTTTTCTAATGTTTCTTTCACTTTAAGGCTTTGCCCACATTTGAGCAAAGACCAGTTCAGAACTCTTTTTGAGTTAGGGTTCCTGAAGTTATGCAAGAGCAACAGACAAAAGGAAAAGGCAGATCTCATTTTTCAGCTTAAACTTGTTATTCTTCAAAAATGTTTGCTGTAGGCTAGCGTGAACACCAAATACTAAACACCTTTCTTCTCAGTTCTGCAACTTCATTGGACTTACTTTCCTGGAGAAACCACTTAAAATACCCTTCTTATTGGTTAAGGTATAAAAAATGACTGGAAGCATGGATGTGTCTCTCAGTACACCTGACAACAAATCACTGTCAGACTCGAAAAGTTGGCATGGTTTTCTTCACCATTCATTCCTTTAATATTCAAAGAGGCACTATTAGAAAACAGTGGTGTAAAAAATGGAGATCAAAACATTTTGGAAGGCTCTCTAGAAAGGATAGAGGCAGAAGCGAGTTCATTTTTCCAAGATCTCAATAAAAGAACAGCTTGGAAATTCAGGGCAACGCTTCACCAGGCAGGTGATGGTGTGCAGGCAGAGCTGGGTGCTGTTAGTTCCTGAAAGCAATGGGCAGTGCAAGCGGAGCAGGGCACTGAACACTTGCTCATACAAATGAGTCCTTAGAATGAGAATGCTAATGATCTGCTAATGCAATCAAGGGAAATGAAATCCCACACGTAACCACTATCACATTATTGTGGTTGATTAGTCAGAGGCAAGAAGAAACCAGCCACACAGAAAGCAGAATATGTTCTCCAGCTGTAATTGGTAAGACAAGAAATAGCAGCTTTAAACTGTACTAACAGAGCTCTAGGCCAGAATGATTCCCAACAGGAAGGACAATGGAGCACTGGAACAGGCTGCCTGCAGATGCTGTAGGGACCCCACCTTAAAAAGTTTTTAGAAACAGTTTAGGCAAGTGTTTGCCTGGAATGATGCTGCCTGGAGGCAACAGGACAGGCCAGGTGAGGCTGCCTCTAGCCCCAACCTAGATGAATCTATGAGCAAAGCTTCAAAAACTGGTGGGACATTTTTCTCCATTCATCTGCCAAATTAGTAGGTCTGGGAAGTCCTCTTCTGTCGTTAGCAAAGAACATGTTTTAATAGGCCTGCCACATAAAAAGAAGAATATGGTTAGTACCAGGGATACAATGGTGATTGCCAGTACCTTGATTACATCAATGCTACTGGAAAGGGCTCACTCTGGGCCCTGTGAATAACCTATATACAAAGGTGAAACACAAGACACAGGAGGGAAGATAGAGAAGCCTACTATGAACCCTGGAATATATTAGTATGCCATTTATTAGCTCTTAGGGATACAAATCTGGGCTCAAAAAACATTTTCAAGAAAAAGCTGGAAAAGTGGTTTCATAGACGAAATCTTTTACCCTCTGAAAACACACTATGAATTTTTCAATCTTATTTAAGAATGTAGGAGGTAGCTGCATATGAAACTGTCAGCAAGCAGGTAAATGTGACTGTCCATCCTCAATGGATGCTACGTGCTTTTCTATGCTTTGAGCATGCTAGGAAGCAAAATGACATTTTTCCCATCACTTCAGCTACCTTTATTTTAGACAAAGTTCTTGTACACAGAATCAGTGAAATCTTCAACGTATTTGGACCAATTCAAATCTCCACTCTTCCCTCCTATCCCTTTCTTCTTCCCATAGCTAGAGAATCTGCACAGATCAAGGAACATAGCCCAAACTTCAGGTCAGCTGAGCTCTTCTTAGAGATGCAGTCTTCATTTCAAGCTGACTAAAACTCACCAGCTGCCGTCCTCCTGGCACCTCTGAGGGGACACTTAATGACTGCCCCAGCACAGACCACTTCTCTTGAAAACTACTTTATTGCTAAAAGACAAAGATGTATTTAGAAATATGCTCTGTTCTTTTACTTAAATGGGAGAGCATGGAAACCCTGCAGAAAGTTTGATGGAGGCATTAATGCTGTTTGTGAGAGTTTTCGCTGGTACCTACAGAGTCTCTTGCCACACAGAAGCTCTTCGTTGAACACTGGTACACAAGAAACCCCCCAAAAAAACAGCCAATCTGAACATCTGATATTATTATTATTCAGAAGAGAGCACAAAACCCAAGACAACTTCAAGAACTGCTTCATAAAAAAAACCCCAGATAAGCAAATACACAGACTGTGGTTAAACAAAGATGAAATTAGAGACAAGAAAGTAAATAAACAAATAATGCAGCTGTGAAAGACGTAGAGACATGGAAGAGGCTGATGGAAAATGAATACATTTAAATGTTAAGAAACTGCACTGATCAAATTATTTATCAATTAGCAATACAGTAGATGAAGGTTCACTTACTAGCATACAAATACAGAGTGACTACGACATTAAAAATAGTTAGAAAAGAATCCTACAATAAACAAGGTGATGGATCACAAAGTACATGTATTTGCAGAATTTAAAAAAAAGACAAACCAAACCAACACAACACACACACAAAACCCAAACCAAACAAAAAAAAACCCCAAGTATCTTGCTTCATTTTAATTTACAGCATGATGATCTTGTACAAATCACCTCACTGCTACTTAAAAACTCTTCTGAAAGTCCAGAACGATCTTGTTTTGAATTTGGTAGCATCTTCCAGCAGAGGCATCAAATGTTAGCTGAATGTCTCTTAGTTGATCTTTGCTCAGCCATACTGAAGCATTACAAAATTATTTTGGAGATTGAATTTTAACAGCAATAAAAAAAAAGCTGAAAAAAAAATGTTTTTAGCAGAATTCAAATTGCTTCATAATGAAAGAACGTCCATAAAATTTTCAGGCTTCAGTATTTTACGTTCTGAGTGTTGCTAACCAAGGAGGAAGGGAAACCCTGCAGCCTCTACAGGCAGAGAACATACTTGGACAAAAAGGAAAAGCCCCCAAAGGACTGTAAATGTCCCCACACTTCCCAAAGGTGACCTGTCCTTGTCAGGTTCGATAAGTATGTTCCTTTAAAACCAGGAAAACCAAACGTTAAGCCTGAAAGGGGTAAGTATCAACAATTTAGGGAGGGAGGAGATCAACCTCCTGCTTCCCCAGCTCCCAGGATTTTAACTATCAGGTGTTTTGTGCTCTGAAATGTCAACCTGGCATTGGATCATTTGTTACTTGCTTGAACAGATGAACATACTTTCCTCCACCACTAAGTGGGCTGTTACTCTTGGAAAAATATTTCTCCAGCTCTTCAAGTGTATTTGCAGACCAGATTTTTTTGGCAGCATCTACAACTTTCAGTAGTGTCTCATCTTAAAAAAAAAAAAAAAAAAAAAAAAGGAGATTGAAAGCAATCAGTTTTATAGATGGTTTAGCTCCCAATAATTTTTGCAGTAAAACTATTTATTAATTTTATTATTCTGAGGATAATATTTATATATCCTCTAATCCAAGGATAAATATCTCCCTACCAATGACTATTTGGCAGTTCTTGTGGGATGAACTAATGACATAACTGAGGTTATAAAGAGTAAGTTTGCATATAACAAAAGATTACTGATACACACATCACTGATACATACTGGAACCATCTGCATCTGTTTTGGCAGAGCCGTGTTTTTGGGCACAGCAACCAAAGCAACCTCCCACCCTGCAAGCATTACCGCAGCTAGGAGGAGATTTGAGGCAGAGAGCAAAGAACAGCATGCAGCAGATATACTACTGCCACCTCTATATATCATATGATGACATGTGAAAAAAAAGCAATGTGTTATAAAGCAGGACATGAAGTCTACATGCCCACTATAAACTTCTAAAAAAAAACGCCTGCGATTCACAGGAAATCCAACTATACCCAGAGGGGTTGGCTGAGAAATGCACTGACATTGTTTTATTCAGAGTTACTTGTATAGTGACAATTTGTGATGGAGATTTCCCTGATGAAAATAAACTAAGTGAGAAAAAAAAAAAAGAAAACTCCAGGAAACAGGAACTAAACTGTGTTTTGTGTTCCTAAGTCTCATAAATGAAAATAGAAACTTGACATTTAAAAACAAAAGTATAAATTAAGCACTTTGCTTTCAGCCCTTTTACATGTTTGGTCACTGGCAATCAGAATAAACCTTAGCTTTGGACATCCAAATCACTTCTGATATCAACAAGAAAGAAAATGCAGCATTTTTAGGCAAAAAAGATAACATGCAAATTCCATTGCTTCCCCATACTTCAGTGACATGTGGTATTATGACCCAGTAGAAGAGCTGTATTTTTTTGTTTAAAACCAACACAAAGAAAAATTAAATTATATTATTGAGAAACAGTCCATAATGAAACTATAGCAATAAGAGACAAACACACTCTCTTGATAGCAGAGTCCTTTTAAATGTATTTCAAAAAGAAGTTTCCTCTTCAAGGAAACCAGGTAAAGCAGCTCCCCCATTTTTCAGCCCTGGCAGCCCCAGAGCAGAAGCTGCAGCCCAACACAGAGAAGGGAAAGGGAAAAACTACTTCATGAAGCCCTTGCTCTATGTAGTGTTAAGCCCTGCTGTTTGGCAAAGTGTGTTTTTTGTACAGCCCTCAGGAACTCAGCTCTCCGGGAAGTTCTGGGAGCTCCTGACTCAGAGGAGTCAGGGATTCACAGGAGCCACCTTTTGAGTTTCACTAAGATGGCTCCCTCACACACACACAGTGAAACTGGGATCTCAGGGAACAGGAGGCACATCATGACTCTCTTGCTCTTCACTTAGGTGACCATGGCTGGTCCCACCACTCCACCCTGCCTCAATTTCCTCATCTATAAAATGCAGGTGATGAAACCATGCTCTTCGCTAAAGAGCGGCATTCAAAACTGGGAAAGGTGTGCTGCCATTTGGGATGTACAGATGTCATAACCCAGCTCTGACTTGTTCACTCCCCTGATAATAGAAAAATAATGTGTCATAACCCATAAAACAATGAGTCATAACCCAGCTCTAACTTGTTTACTCCATTGCTCATAGCAAAATAATGCAAGGAAGACTGATGCTTACAGGGAAGGAATTTAAGCAGTGTAGTATAGTACTCCCCCCCTCCTGCATTTTAATTGTAACGTAACAATAGGTATTTTAATAAGCCTTTTTTACTACACAGCAAGGCTTTACTGTGTTTCAGCATTTTTACTCTAGCCTTTTTCATCATTTGCACACTCTTTAATCATTGAAGTGATTAAGTCTTACACATATTAAAAAAACCATAACATTCCAGCTTACATTCTCTATGACAAATGTCCATTCTTTGTCTTCAAACTCTTCAGCATGGGGATCCTAGAAAAACAAACCAGAGACCTTAAGTCTAAAAATAATCCAGGGTGCAAGAAGTTGTAACTCAGCCAAGATTTTCATATACTCATAGAAATATTTTTACCCACTGAAGATGACAGATTTTAGCTAGGATGTAGTCTTCAATGGACATCAATAAGATGATGAGCAAGTTGGAGTAAACTGCCAGTGAGGATTAAATAAAGACTCCTACAGTTACAAACATGAGGTTGAATCTGATAAAGGCCTGTAATTCTATTTCCTTTCATCCAAAGGAAAAAAAAAAATAAAATTTTAAAAACATCTAATTCTTAAGTTCCACCTCCCAAGTAAACACAACAAATCTACACCTTGCAGAGAACAGTGGAGGAAGACACTGCTCCCATCCAGCATAAGAAGGCATACTCCTATAGCAAGCACCATCCCAACCTCCTCATGCCCAGACTCCATCAGCACAAGCAAAGATCCAAAGTCAGAGTTTCAGCATAGTACCTCATTTCACTGCAAATTTCTTAAATACCTATCCTTATTTCACAACATTTCTATTGCATCACACATGAGGATCAGAAAACGTTTTCACCAACAGGAAGATAAATAACAAGGTTCATATATTTGGCATTTGTTTCCAATTTAATGAGCTTTCAGTCTGGTGGTGTGGTCTGTATGGTTGTCTGAAATTAAGATAATGGTGGAGACATTAAGTCTCCCCTGCATGCCTCTATCAAGGATTCTACTTTGAAAAAAAAGTACTTTTAAAAGATAGATATCATTCATTTGTCATCCAGTCCTAGTTCTGAATAACTATAACAAAATAACTTCTTCTCCCTCTTGCAAAACAGCTTCTCCCAGTAAGAGAACGTGGCTTTAGGCTTCCTTCAGACATGAAGCCTGATTTTGCTATACCTAAATTTTATCCTATTATTTCTAGTTATAGGAAACCACTCAGTTACTCCTTTGCCTCTGATGCTTGCATGCTATAGACACTTGTAGATAAATATCACTTCCCCATAATCAGCATTTGCCATCATTCTATGAGACCCCTCACCACCTGCAGTTTTCTTGCTATTATTTGGAGCCTGCTCATGATACTACACACCAAGCACTGCACCAACTCCATCTTGCTGCTGTAAATTAATAAAATGGATAGAAATATTTTGCATCTACTTTGTTTATCTCCATTAGTACCATCTTTCCTTTCTTTCCAGAATGAACCTTCACAATCAATTTTTTCAATTCACTTTACCTTAGTTTTTGATTTAACCATCCTTTTTTCATTTAGGTTTGCCTTGAAGTCAGACACACAGTGGGTAGAGGTACTGTATCGCAGTGCTACAAATGACTTAACTAGTTCTCATCAAATACACAAAATAAAGCATTTTGTAAGTAATGAGCTTACAGCATAAACAACCAGCGAAAAGAATTATTTTTTTCTTTTTCCAGCACACAAAATACTTGGAAAGTGTGCTCTTAAATAAACCCTGTCTTTGAATGAACTACAATAACATTTCTAAGAGGATATCAGCCTATCTCCTCCAGCACAGTCCCTCCTAGAAAATCCAGCAAAGTGGGTTCACCGCTCTGCAGACCCCCAGTAAAATACTGGCTTTCCTTGCAGGAGTCCCACTGGACATCAACACGCTCACAGAGGAAATCCAACAACACACCATACTGCTGGCACCATCATTAGCTATATATTTAACAGCCATAACCACAGATGTCATATGCAACAAGCATTTTAAAATGCGTTACTCCAACAATGGGATGTAGGTTCAATGAAAAAAATGTTACTAGAAACTTACATCAAAACTGCTGGTTTATTTTGATATATGAATAAATCTTTATAGAATTTTTTAAAAAAATTAGAATGTTTTAAATACTGTAGATTAGCATAAAAAACATACTGTACTGTTAGCCATAAGGATAGAAAGGCAAGTAGATACATACAAAGTTATACTGAGGTATCTCTGTGTTCCAATTAATGTACTTGTAAATATCAGATTATGTAATTATACATCCATCACATTAATCAGGTTTGTGGAATTCTGCATTATGTAAATAAAGTACACAATACCTGCTGGTTTGCTGTATTCTATATAAATTCTAAAGATGTAATTTTCTGTAATCCAGCTATTAAATACTTATCATTTTCAAGAGTTAACCTGGGGCAATTACCTTTTTGTTTAATTGCTTCCTTTGATACAGCATAAAATGACATAATGAGATTTAATGGGATCATTAATCACTTTATGTTTTAATAAGCTACTCCATAATAAGTGACTAAACTCAAATATTTCATCCTGTTCAATTTTTATTTTTTTTTTTTTATAACTCCCCCAAAAGCTATTAATACAAGCTTGCAGGTCTACATAAAACGCTTGCAAAGTCAGGGCCCAGTATTTTATCCCATGTAACTAATAAAACAATCGTCGTTTTGTTCATGCAAGGCAATAATCTATAAAGAAAAACAAAGCAATAAAACTGATTCACACCTCTGAAGGCTACAGAATGAGGTGCTCTGCTGAGTATTTCTGGTAATCTGACAGAGCAAAATAATACCGTATAATTAAAAGACTTCTTAATATTCAATATTTTAGCATGTACTTTAAAGTGAGTTGTGAACACTTTTGAAAAATAAACACGAGTGTATTACCCCAAACTTCCTACCAACTACCCAGAGTAAAAAATAAAAATTAAAGGCTTCAAGGACTTCTCTAATGTGCAGCCTTAGCAAAAGTTCAAAGAGTATGAAATATGCTGATATGGGACACTTTGCATATGTGTAAGATATTTCAGATTTAAAGATAAATCCAGATTTTTTTTATTTTTTTTTTAAAAGCCACATTTCTTGTTAGTCTTAAAATGCCTCCAGAAACAGAAAATGCCAAATAAGGTTATACACATAATCCTCAGCATTTCCTTGCAACAGACACGTAAGTGGCTTCACTCTTCTCACTAAAATGCTTTTATTAGAAGCCCAGGGAGCAGCACGCAGTCCTATTTCCAGCTAATTTACAACTTAATTATGTGGTCAGCATTAACAGATACTGGTATGATTATAGTTGCAACATAGTTTCTATTGCAAACACTGTTTCATCCTTTGGGCTAAGATTTCTATGTGTCGTCTCCATAAAAAGTGATAATTCTATAAATCTGGCTAATCTTTCATCTTGTCTGGATGCGAAGAGGGTAAATATCAGCAAAAAAACCCCCTGTAACAACACATACATCCCTCACTGGCTAACACGTATTCTCCATTCATTTCCCACATAAAACTCATGCAGTGAATTTAGCAAACTATTACTTGAGGACTATACAGCTGACTACTCTTTAGGGGAAAAAAAAACACCACTGCAAAGAACAACCACCCTAGGAGTAACGGTTATAGCAGCCTTTTGAAATTTTCACTGTATGAAAGCCCTCCCTGATAACACAGAACACAAAACCTCATCTCCCTGCAAGCAGATACAAGCAATCGCTGAAAATGCACAGCTGGAAACACCTAAAGACAAGAGTTACAAACAGACCTCATTCCCATCCTCCTTCCTGAAAGCAAAAGGATAATGAAAATTACTTAAGAAGTCTCCAGTATTTTTCTCAGCCTGAAACTGCCTCGCTTTAACACAAATGGAGTTGGAAAGAGGTGTTTTTTTGATAATGCTCATTTTCTTTACCAACATACCACAGATGCAGAACTACACTCTACCTAACTAACATTCATTATGGTTTTACCTTGAATTGAAAACTGTATTTGGGCAAACTGATTGAACGGCTTGTTGTTCCTCCTCATTTTATTGAGTAAAAAAAGAATCATCATTCTTAGTATCAACTGATGGGCCTCATTTTCTTGTCCATATGCGTTCACCTCAGTATGACACTCCTTTTCAGTATCTTCAGCTAAGTTTTAGAGCAGCCTTTTTTTTTCCCTCTGGTAAAATGACTTCAGTGTTCAGAAGTAACTCTCAGGTGAGAAGCCAATAGTAGGGAACTGTGCAAAGGACAGGACATCATCTTATTGTTCTCCTTACAGTGAGAGTCTCAGATAATCATTTCTGCAGCTCTCAAGATCAGTGGAGCGCTTTGGTCCACCAGCAAAAACCTAGCCCATCTCACATTTTCATAGAATCATAGAATGTTTTGGGTTGGAAGGGACCCCTAGAGGTCATCTAGTCCAACCCCCCTGCAGCGAGCAGGGACACCGCTAACTAGTTCAGGTTGCTCAGAGCCCCATCCAACCTGGCCTTGAATGTTTCCAGGGATGGGGCCTCCACCACCTCTCTGGGCAACCCGTTCCAGTGTTTCACCACCCTCGTTGTAAAGAATTTCCTCCTTATATCCAGTCTAAACCTACCCTGCTTCAGTTTAAAACCATTACCCCTTGTCCTGTCACAGCTGGCCCTACTAAAAAGATTTTCCCCATCTTTCCTATAGGCCCCCTTTAGGTACTGAAAGGCCGTAATCAGGTCTCCCCGCAGCCTTCTCTTCTCCAGGCTGAACAAGCCCAACTCCCTCAGCCTGTCCTCATAAGAGAGGTGCTCCAGCCCTCGGATCATTTTAGTAGCCCTCCTCTGGACCCGCTCCAACAGTTCCATGTCCTTCTTGTGCTGAGGGCTCCAGAGCTGGACGCAGTACTCCAGGTGAGGTCTCACCAGCGCAGAGTAGAGGGGCAGAATCATCTCCCTCGACCTGCTGGCCACGCTTCTCCTGATGCAGCCAGGAATACGGTTGGCCTTCTGGGCTGCCAGCGCACATTGCCGGCTCGTGTCCAGCTTTTCATCCACCAGCACGCCCAAGTCCCTCTCGGCAGGGCTGCTCTCGATCCTTTCTTCCCCCAGCCTGTACTGATACTGGGGGTTACCCTGACCCAGGTGCATGACCTTGCACTTGGCCTTGCTGAACCTCATGAGGTTCACACAGGCCCACCTCTCCAGCCTGTCCAGGTCTCTCTGGATGACATCCCGTCCTTCTGGTGTGTCAACCGCACCACTCAGCTTGGTGTCATCTGCAAACTTGCTGAGGGTGCATTCGATCTCGCTAAGTCACTGATGAAAACGTTAAACAGCACCGGTCCCAGTACGGACCCCTGAGGGACACCACTCGTCACCGGTCTCCATCCGGACATCGAGCCATTGACCGCTACCCTCTGGATGCGGCCATCCAGCCAGTTCCTTATCCACCGAACAGTCCACCCATCAGATCCATAGCTCTCCAATTTAGAGAGAAGGATGTTGTGGGGGACCGTGTCAAAGGCTTTGCAGAAGTCCAGATAGATGACATCCATTGGTTTTCCCTTGTCCACTGATGCTGTCACACCATCCCAGAAAGTCACTAAGTTCGTCAGGCAGGACTTGCCCTTGGTGAAGCCATGCTGGCTATCTCGAATTATCTCCCTGGCCTCCAGGTGCCTTAGCATAGCTTCTAGGAGGATCTGTTCCATGATCTTCCCAGGCACAGAGGTGAGGCTGACAGGTCGGTAGTTCCCAGGGTCTTCCTTTCTACCCTTTTTGAAAATGGGCACAATGTTTCCCTTCTTCCAGTCACCAGGGACTTCACCTGACTGCCATGACTTTTCAAATACCATGGAGAGTGGCTTGGCGACTACATCGGCCAATTCCCTCAGGACTCTGGGATGCATCTCATCAGGTCCCATGGACTTATGTGCGTTCAGGTTCCTCAGGTGGTCACGAACCTGATCTTCTCCTACAGCAGGAGAGGTTTTGCCCTCCCGGTCCCCCTCATGCCATCCATCAACTCGGGTGGGGTGAGAAGAAAGGTTGCCAGTGAAGACTGAGGCAAAAAAGTTGTTGAGTACCTCAGCCTTCTCCTCATCTGCTGTTACCAGCTTGCCAGTCTCGCTCATCAGCGGGGGTACGCTTTCTTTAACCATCCTTTTCCGGCTGATATACCTGTAGAAACCCTTCTTGTTATTCTTTGCATCCCTAGCCAAGTTTAGCTCCAGCGGAGCCTTGGCTTTCCTGACCCCATTCCTACACAACCGGACCACATCCCTATACTCTTCCCAGGATGCCTGTCCCTGCTTCCACTGCCTGTGCAGTTCCCTCTTCCTCCTTAGTTTGACCAGCATCTCTTGTCTCAACCACGCCGGTCTCTTCCCTTCTTTGCCCGAAGTAACCGAGTTAACTACTTTTCTAGAAATATGCTGGCCCTCAACAAGCTCAGTCCCACAAACTTTCCTCTGCAATTGCACGCATCAGCTTCCTTCTGTGACCCCATTGTGCCCATCCATATGCCAACTACCCAAAACCAAACAACTCTTCTGTGCTTGGGCAAGGGAAGAGCAACAATGAATGTGTCTGTCACATTTTTCTGTTCTCTGTTTATCAGCCCATCATCAGCCCATTCCACAAAGAGCTTTGTCAAGCTTTTTTGTTTGCAGTGTATAAGGTGGTTTCAGAAGACTGAAGAAAGGTAACCCTTCTCCAATAGTTTAGATTACCTTTAGAGTTATTTCTGCGTATCTTGTAATAGGAATGAAAGACATATCAGCAAACAAGGGACTGCTCCTTCTCCTAAGCAGCATCCAGGGCGTGTGGGGAAGATCTTCAGACTGTTAGTCCCTTCCTCGCTTCCTTCCCTGTGCCTCCTCCCTAAGCTTTCCTGGCTTTTGAAGCTTGCCTTTCAATTAGATCACTTCATACCAGCCTTAATCTTTGGTCTTTCTTCTTGGGGAATAACTACTTAAAGACTGTCACATTGAATCAGATCAAATGATGACAGGGTTTGTGATCTTTCTCTACAAGTGACCTATAGCAGATGCTCCAGGTACTCCAGCATCTGTCCTCAGCTTTTGTACTTGGCTGTTTGAAGCTGCAGAAGACTCAAGGTTTGACCCAATTCTTGTCACTTTCAATACTGCTTACAAAGGTCTGATTAGTCTAGAAAAATCACATACAACTCTGGTTAGTTTTTGTTGAGCTTTCAGAAAGCAGGGAGCTCTGAGCAGACCAGCAGAACTGTCCCTGTACACCACCACACCAAACCCATGACAGCTCACACCTTCCTGTAAAGCCTCTGGGCTAGAAAGGCAACAAGGATTGATTTTTTTTTTTAAAAAAAAAATAATTTTTTTTAAATTAGTTCCCACACTGACCCTGGATACTTGATTTTTTTTAGTCTGCAAATGTGCTCACTTCCCCAAGCTTATGATTTTTATATCTGACACACAACACCTTGTCTTGTCTAGAGGGCCTTTTTTCCCTCCTACGGAATATTCTCCGTATTGTCCAGTCAAGCCACCAGTCTCTCCTAAACTGAAGCAATTACTTCTGAACCTGGGTCTGTTCTTTGCTTCTGGTAAATGGCTTTATCAAAGGGTCTTGGTTTGGGCGTTGGTTTTTTTTTTTTTCTCCTTTCCTGAAACAACGTATTGGCACTGCTGCAATGTTCCTGCTAGAGCATGGCCATCGATAATCAAAGCACTTGATTGACTTGGGCTTTCAAGAAAGATGATACGGGATTTATTCTGAGAGGTACGTGGGACAGGAATACTTTCAACAACACAAGTCTCCTTTTATTATCTATTTTATTCTTATTTTACTCATAAATAATTTTGTGTGCTTTGAAAGCTATCCCTTTAAAAAAAAAGTCTTTTTCAAACTTCGGAATGAAGAGCTGGTAATCTTCCCTGTTGTTGCAACAGTACATCAGTGTCATAAACCACGCATATTACTGACAAAACAAGTGGTTTTTGTAATCCAGTGAAGCAAAGTTCATGATTACTCCAGATGAACAAATATTTTTGCTTTGGAAGTTCACTTTGCTTTTAAGCTACATGTTGCAATTTAAATCCTCATAGTACAACTGATGTTCATGTAGCTTTGCTAAAAGCACTGGGCTTGCTTGGCAGTGCAAATTTCTCATTTAAAAATCTCTCTCAGTTGATGTGTTTGTACATAAAACCACGGAAAAGTACACAAGCTTTCATCTATGATGGTTAAACCTTGCTAACGCAGGGACTCTAAAAATGAACTTCTGGAGTGCAGCCATGGAAACAACAAAAAATAGGAATTCAGCTAGCTTTTCAGGCATTTGTGGATCTTTCCATGAAAGCACTACAAATCATGGACTTAAAATGCACAATAGGCTTATTGTTTCACAATGTTTCTTTCTCCCCGTTTTGGTTGAAAAACCCAAGGCATAACCAAATATCAGTATAGAGCAAGGCAAAGGAAGAAGTTAAAATTTTCAGAACAGATGGAACTTTTTATGTAATTAACACTTCAGCCGGCTGGATGGGCAGGAGCTAGAGCTAGTCAAGGGAAGCTGAATCGATATATCCATTCGATGCTTTTCCCCACATGACTCCAGAGCATTACGAAATTTTACCAGCAGCCCAGGATTAAGTGAAATGAGACAAGAAGTTTTTATTTTTTTGAAATGAAGGTTTTCTAAACAAAGGTTATAGTCTCTTCAATACTTGGCTCTGCTTGCTTAAGAATTACAAATATATTGTTGGAAACAAGCTACCACCCAAAATAGGGATATGCAGATAATGCAAAATATCTTGTCTGTTGACTGATCACAGACACTTTGCTAGCCAGCTCTCAAGTGTCCATGGGTGACTATTGGAGAGGATATTCTTAAAATTCTCATCAGCACTTGAAACCTCAACTTATCTCCTAATCCTACCAGCAACACATTTCAACAGCCACTTACGAATGCACAGCCACTACTGTGCGAATCATTTCCCAAAACACATAGCTGTCTATTCTGGAGTCCGCTCTTTCCTTTCCCTGCATTTCTGTTTCAAACAGCACTGCTGCACTGATTTGTTATCTGTGATTGCTACAAAGCTCTGTCAGAGCAACCTGCTCCCATCAGTGGGCTCTGCCAGAGTGGACATGGAGTCAGCAGCTTTCCTTAGCTTCTCAGGTTGTAATGAAAGAGGGCAACAGCTGTTAAACAACGCAACCACGCTAAGTGTACTTACTGCAAAGTGCCAAACTGTGCTTTGTAGGGGAGTGGCTCTGAAAGCATCTTTTACAGAACTGCAAGATGAGCAGTCTCTTTTTCTGAGCTTCACTACTTTCATTGTTTTTGCCTCCCTCCTTCCACAGGAAGGAACGATATAAATACCTGACTTGTAAGTCAGCTCCCAAACAGGCTGCTGCAGTGTGCTATTACATACTTTTCCCTCCCCACTACTCTAGCACTGACCATCCAATGCATCAGCTGTGCAAAAAAAAAAGTTCTTTTCAACTGCCTTTGCCCAGAACATACCAGCTACAGAAATATGCAGCTCTCTGGGTGTTAGGACATACCCCACACTACAGCTGAAGTGCCACCGTAGTACTGAGCCAACAGAGCCATCAGAGGACTGGGCACAGCATAAACTGCGCTAACACCATAGTCTGCCTGCAATCACATACCACTCACAGCTCATGCATCCAGGCAGGCTGCTGGTCTTGCACAGTCAATGCTCCTGGTGCACCACCCAACTTGTTCAAAAAGCTCTGCTTTGTACCACACCTGCATATCCTTATAGACAAAAAGGTGGTTTTGGCCACTTACAGGCAGTCTTGTTGGAGGAGCCAGAGGATCAATTAGATCAGATTTACATAAAAGCTGCCTGGCAATATGATGCTTTTTGTGTGATCTCAATATTTTGATTATGAAAGCCCGTGCTCATTCCCCCAGTGATCAGTGTGTACCATTCCCAGAAGGCACAGCCTCTGGTGTTATTCATGCTCCTTCCTCTCCTCCCAAAACAACCCTTGTGACAGGCAGGCTCATTTTTGGGAAGAGGAGGAGGTAGTCCAGCGAACAGATCTGCCTGCAGAGTCACAGTGCTGGGTAAAATTAAGGCTGCAGTAATACCTAACACTGGCTCCAGAGGCCCTTCTCTCCCCTTGCGATCTGGTCCTAGCCCTTACACTCACTTTCAGAAGCGCAACTACAAGTTTGTCATGCTGTACTACAAAATATAGCTCTGAAACAGTGCAGGGAGGAATAGAAAGGTAGTGTGGGGTGGCAGGAGAATGCTGGGAGACACTTTTACTTCAAAGCCACAGCATCACAGAGCTGCACCCAAAGGAAACTTAATTTCTCATTCTTCATGTAACATGTTATTGCATACACAATCAAGAGTTGCATACATTTCTGCTTCACTTTAAGTGTTAAAAATATTAAGTAACATTTACCACATTACATAACCATATTCAGATTATCCAGACACTCAGTGCAGCCACATAATGGCGTTAAACTTCTTAATCCAAATAGAGGCCCTTGAACCATGCAGAGACAATTTTTGCTAGTGAACTTTTCAACCTCAGTTGAAGACTATGTGTCTGCTAAGAGGAGACAAATTTATGATAGCATTGCTGGCAACCTGGGAAGTTTCTCTTTATTGATGATCCCAAGGACACCCACAAAAAAAAAAAAAAAAAAAAAAAAAAAAGAGAACCCTCCTTTTTAGGCTTAATATATTAATAAATTAAAAAGTAAGAAATTCACATTCTAAGGCCAACCAGAAGCCACTTCTAAGCAGTAATTGAGGGAAGTCCCCAAGACAAAGAAATATAAATATTACTAATTAGAAAAAAGTATGTTACTGTTGCTCTAAGCTGTAAAGGGAGCAATTATAAATAAGAATATCCAGAGTGTAGCTGGAGATACCAGAGTAAAGAACTAATGGAATGAAGAAAAAAAAACACAGAAACAGTCAGCCTCCTACACTGTCACCCATGCAAAATTGCATTGTTTATCTTTATGCAGAAAGGACTTTCCCCAATGATATTTGGGAGAAATTAGTTCTAGAATAACCTATTTCTCCTCCTGCTTCACAGCCACGAAAATAAGCTTTTTTTTTTTAATAGAACAAATGCAGTTCCTAAAAAAAAATCCCCTGTAAAATCTTATAATTCTCTGTACTACTCCAATACTCCACATTCACTCCTACAATTGCAATCATTTAAGTACTGTGATGTTTGTGCGGCATACTAAATACTGTGAAGTTAAGAGCTGGATTTTGTTTATTAGTCAATAGCGTAAGAAATAGCGTCATGCACTGCAACTCAACAAGGAAGTTTAGAAATAGCTGTGTTTTGACAACTTCTGGATTGCAGTATTTAAAGAAAACCAGACTATAACCCATGCCAAGCCCATACACATGTAGTACGTGCACAAGTTACACACGTACTAAATTCTATGCCAGTGACTCGCCATAATCAGCTCAATAGGATATTTCACTGTGTTAACTAAACTACACAAGTAAGCTTTGGCAGGGAACAGACCATCCTTCTGTCCAGGATTTAAACTGGGGACATAAATTTACAACTTAAACCCAGCAAGATTAAGCCTTTGTGATTACAATCTGACATTTCCAAACAGAATTTTTCATATGCTGTTTATGAAATAGGAAAGATTATGCTTTAAAAAACATACCTTAAAGAGCGTCACAGTAATTTCAACATTTTCAGGAACTGGCCATACCACCACCCCACGGTATGGGTTTTTGATTCCAGGCTGCCAGCTATGAGCCTAAAGGAAGAAAAGAAACAGTTGTCTTAAAGCCATTATAATAAGTGCTGACATGATTCCCACAGGACCCAGTGCATGTAGGTAGAAGAAAAAGGTCACTGACTCCAAAAAAGCTGCTTTCTTAAACCTATGACTCTGCTGAACACTATAAAGGACGTTCTTAATAATGAGCAGAACAGGTATTTTTTTCCACTGAACTAAAGCTGTTCCTCACAAGACCCTAAACTCCGCTTTTTTAAAGTACATAGCACAGGTCTAGACACTCAGACCCTTGCAAAAACTAAGGCCATAAAGCCAAAACCTCTGTAGCAAGCTGAGCTTTATTTTGTATCAATACAGATGAAGGAATGCTTTTATTTAAAGAATACTTAATGAATAGAGCACATAATACAGGCTTTACCATGCTTAGACCTAAATAGAGCAAAAAGGTATTTTTATTTAAGAAAAAACCCCACACAAACCAATTATTTATAATACAGATTAAAACATCTAAATTCTTATGCTTAACATGCTGAGGTACCTACACCTAGAAAAGATAACAATAAAAACACACTAAAATAGGCTGAGAACTTGCCTACCTTTGCGTATCAATTTGGACTGATGTATGGTCTGTGTTTACATTTTAATAGCTAGTTCGAAAAAACACTATGTGTAAGCATTTCTGTTTCTGAATAAGTATGCTTTTTTCCAAACTCAACCTAATCCATTTTGTGATGCTGTAAGAAATGAGGGAGAGATCATGATGCATGAGTGACTGCTGAGCAGCATGGGGGTCATTAAAGATCTGAGGAATTTTTCTTCAGGAAAGAATGTACAATCTATTTACTGTTATCTGAAGCCAATTAACTGGACTTTTTTTCTTTTTTTAATTCTAGAGCATCACTCACTGCAGTTTTATAGTCCTTCCAACACTCAGAACTTCAGATGAAGACTGCCAATTACAAGAATTTTTTGCTATAATAAGGTTAGCAGGACTTGTGCCTCAGGTTCTCAGGTAAGAGTACCCTAAGGTAACCTGGGCAACTTATTAAACATGACTTTGCTATACCAAGGTCAGAAAGAAAAAGATGATGAAACAGTCCCATGCAATCACTTAGAGGCAATCTCTCTCTGCAGCTCTGTACTGCAAGCAGTGTGTACTCCAGATACCAGGTTCGTATCTGACTGCCCCATTACACATGCCTGCTGCTTCATGAGCCCTTTTGCATTCAGCTGTGATTTCACCAGAGCCTGAAGTATCACAGGTACCTCCAGTAGACTCACTCTTACTCTAATCCCTCAATCCTCACAAAGCAGAAGTCTGCAGATTAACTACAAGTGAAAATAACTGCTAAGGCAGCAGTGGAAGGACAAAGGGAGAGGCAGAGGAGTTGGGAAGAGAACTGAAGCCGAGGAACAGGGAAGCTGCTGGCAGAATCCAGCCTGCGCAGTCACCAGAGAAGAGAACCCTACCTGCCTCTGCAGCTACATGTGCACACCATGCTCATTTCCATCCCATTATTTTTATTTTCTTGCCGAATATTGCCAGCTCTCCTGTGGTTTTATCACAAGTTTTTTCACCTTTGGTGTTCTGCTTAAACCCCAGTTCCCAAAGATGCCTAATTAGATTAAAAATTTCAGTAAGTTTCTATGCTTTGTGCTTGCAGACTAAACTTAAATAACATGACTAGGGGCATCTGAAGAAAGGAATTTAAGAAGGGAGCAACTTAACCCAATTTCTACTATTTTTAACTCCACAGATTTCAGCCTATTCTCATTACTCTAAAGCAGGCCTGGATGAATTCTTAATAACTGAGCAAGCAACACTGTTCATAGGTTTACTTCACAAGCATATTTTATAAGAAAAAGATGTTTTGTGAACAGCAAAACACACCACAGTAGTTGTCATCCCTACCACAGTCACTTGAACTCCCGCTTACATCTCCCTTCCATGGGACCTGCAGTCCCCCACATCGTTCTCATCTTGCCTGATGGGGATATTCAGCAGGCACAAGGTAGCGACCCACAGCCAGGTACACGTTCACCTGCCAGCTAGCCCATCCTCATGTAGCATCTTGTAAGATAAATCAACTTCTCCATAAAGGCACTCCATCCTCTTTCCAGATACCAATTTTCACAAAACTAGTAAGAGCTCATGGCTTTCCTGCTGATTTTGGCCAATACTGACAATTATGTCAAACTTCTGATGTCCAAGATCCAGGCACTGGCAGCCTGCTCAGCTGAGGATCATTTGTTCCAGTTATAAAAACCACAAACAAACCAAACCTAGAAGATGAACATTCACGGGTGCAGGCAAAGCCTTACTTCAAGCCCTTTATCAGCATTGCCTCCCACCAGGACAGTTAGCGAGACATAATAAACACACACACAGAGAGATATATATGATTTTCTATCACTGTGACAGGCATGTCACTGAAAGCAACAACCAGGAGAAAAGCCCTAGCTAATGAGCTTTTAAAGCAAAGCTGTTCTGTGATCAGCTGAATGTTATTAAATCCTCCTTTGGCTTTGACAAATAAACATTGCACCACACAAACAGCATGACAGAAAAAGATAACATCAAAACTACATCTGGGTTGTTGGGAAGGAGAAAGGGAAATGGGAAAGCAAAGGGGGGAAAAACACAGAAGAAGGGCTAACTATAATGATAATTTAACATGGAGAATGTTATTCTAACCCAGTATGTCTCATGTCAGGGACCTCTGTGCTGCAGTTTCTTGAAGTTACATCTGGCCTATATCAAAAAACCTTTTCAACTCCCAAATTATAAGCCTGGACTTTGAGACATGAGCTGGATCAGGCCACCTCTGCGCAGCAGAATTGCGAACAGGCGTTCCAGACAGGCGATTGCTGTCAGGGCTCAGCCAAGATGAGGCATTGCATCTGTGCAGTTCATTTTCACCGTAATCCTCACTAACTCAATTTCCCACTAGGCTGTGCCTTCTAGACCCATTTTTTCCTCATCTCCCACTAGTCTTCACTAGCTGTCTCCCCTTGTCTCTGAGGGCAAGGCGAGAGAAGCAGCCAAGCAGAAGTGACTACTGGCAGCGGGTGCCTCACCCACAGCCCTCCCCTTGCCAGACTCGTCTCCTAAATCCGAGGGACGAGAGCCATGGCCTGGAAAGAGAAGCAGAAATGCTCTGTTGCATTTCAAGGAGAAACTCAACTCCTCCCTTTTTCTGCCAGTGGAAAATGAGAGACAGCGACAAGGCGTGAAAGCTCTTAACTCAGGAAACAGGAGCTACAGGAGGGGTTGCTGAAATACCCTATAAATAGAGCAGGTCCACAAATGACATTGTCCAACCTACAGCATTGCTCTGGCACACAACCGATGACTGTTAAGAGGAAGAAAGCCGTTAAAGAAAGGACGTGAGCTTACAGACTCACACAAGCACTTCAGGCTACCCAATTTTGAGATCTTTCCCCAGTTTTCTCTCTAAAACAATCCAGACAGCCTGCTTTGCAATCTACCCTTCGTGATGATGTGAACAACACAACAACTGTTCCAATATGCTTGAGCTGAAAAGACCAATTTGATATCTCTGCAGTTTCAGCCTCTGGTTCCAATGAGAAGGGAAAAATCTTTAAAAATAGATTGAAATCAGCAACTTACAGGGCCATATAATTAAAATGTCCAGTGTTCCATATGATAATGCACATACAACACACCAAATGGCTTACAGACTGTACTCAAAATTAGTGAAACACTCCTGAAAATATTGATTCTGTTGTCAAGCAGCCTTCAATAGTCAGCTGAAGTAATTTCAAACACAAACTCTGATGCTTCTGCAAATTCTCAACATTTAGTAACGCTTAGGCTATTATCAGCAAGGTACAGTCTCTCCACTCCTGCTAAGTGTCCACTTTTTGACTGTCTCAAACAGCAGTGTCTCACATACCTCTCTTGCCTCATGCACAGGCTGGACAAACTCAAGTCTTGTTCTCCAGTAGTTTCTGCTGGGGAGCACAGAGTGGGCTTACTTTTACGAGTGGGCTTAATCATAAAAGTAACGTTTCCCAGCATTGCTGAAACTCTTGTACCAAATGGTGAGATGTTACAGAAAACTATAAAGCATCTCTGTCTAGTTCAACATATGGCAATATGTCGATTGAACGAAAGATGATGAGACTAGCTCACCTGAGGGCTGCCTTTGGTACACCACCTTTCCTTGTAATTACCCACCAGGGGCTGACCCTGACCATATGAAACTGCCTCCCACTCTGCAGGCAAACTTGGATGACGGCAATTAATAGAGGTGCTGGAGAAGATGACATTGCACAGCTTTCCAAAATACAAATACGTATCTGTGAAACTTGGAACAAACCAGGTAATTTTATAAACACTTATTTTTGAAGCACTCTCATCCAATCTAAAAAACAGTTACTATCAATTCTCTGAAATATAAGAAAGTGTATAAACATTTATAAATCCAGTGTCATCCTCTTACAGGGAGTAGGGGAAGGTAGGAAAAACCAAAAAACCTTACCAAATTTACACCAGAGTTTTTTAGCCAGTTCTGGGGCGGGAGGACATGACACGCATGGATATGACATGGAGGGATGGATGACACGACAGAAACAACAAAACCTAAGACAAACTGAATATAAACCTACCCTTACTGTCACTGCTCAGCTTTCTATAGATTATAAAATATAAACAGAACAAGCTTTTAAATCTGAATAAAAAAAAGATAAAGTTGAAGACAGCCCCAAATCAGGAACTTTGGTTTCAAACATGAAGTTAAGAAATGCCACCACCAGCTGTTCATCACTTCATCATGAAGAAGATAAGGCAGATGCAAGCAAATCAGCTAACTAGAGTGCATCATTGAAGTCACTTCCCCTACCCCTTTCTGTAGGGGATTTCATGACCTGGCACGTATGTCATTTCTATCATGACCAACTCTGCTTATTGCTGCTTACACTTTTCCTTGTCTCTACAAAAATCTCTTTCCTGACCCTTCAAAAACAAAATATTACATTATTTCAAGAGCCTACCCTTCCAGATGCTTTATGTTACCCATCTGCTTTCTCCCTTCTTCACTACTGCCTCATCTCATCCTGCCTCTGTTATGCAGGATAATTGCAGGTTACTTTCCTTTAAGATCCTAGAGCGGACCATAATATTTTAAGCCTCCTGGAAATTATGGAACAGTTTATATTTATGAATCAAAGCCATGTTCCTATAGCCAAGCCCTCAATATTGCTTTTTAAGAGCAAAATTCAGAACCAGACCTACCATTATTCCTCACCTGCAGCCCCAAAAGAGGCTTTACTGTAAGCCAGTGAGCTGCTGCTTTTCTTTCCCTGATAAAATATTTGCCAACTGCCTATGATCAGACCAGCTCTGCTACTTGTCTCTGTGACAGGCTGTTCAGGGCACAAGAGCCAAGCAGGAGCTTGACTGGCTCCAACAGTGCTTAGGGCAGCTCAGCTTGTAAGTCACTCTTCTTCAGTGTTATCCAGGCAGAACACTTAGCTGGGGCGGGGGGCAGGAAGCCAGAGAGAGGAGAAGCTGACATTAAGCAGCCAGATCCTTCATCTGGTGCCTCCACAACAGCAGCGAAGCTTGTGAACTCTGAGCATTGCTCCAATTTGCTCTATGTGATGAGTCCCACCAAAGCCATACATCATCTGGGGACAGTCAGAGGTCAGTATGATCCAGCTGCTAACAGACCTGCTGGAAAAGGAATGGACTGGGAAAAGCTGCCGATACGCCCACACCAAAGGAAACATTAACTGGCAGTTTGTGGATGGCTTCTTCTTCTTCTGTACCATAGCTCAGTATCACAAAGGGAGGAGACAAAGTAAAGACCATACTCCAGACTATAGCTTGCATCCCCATGATCATCCTGAAATCACTGTAGCTGTCCCTCCAGTTAAAGAGGCTGGGCACCAGAACAAGGCTCCCATCGCACTCCCGCCCTGGGATGCAGTCCAAAAAACCCAGCCTGTGCCAAAGAAGAAAGTTCAAAACCCTGGAAACGCCAGGCACCTTTCGTTCAACCCACTGCTGTCAGTGTTCACTGAGAGTAGATGAAGCAACTAGCAGATTCTCGCAGGTCTTCCCATGAATGTCTTCAATTTATCAGCACACATGTTACAACTCTAATCATGTATCCATGTATTACTGCTAAAAAGCTATAGAAAGACTGCTAAGCTTGGAAAATGAGCAAAACCTCATCCTCACTAGGAAACAGATTCTCTAGCACTGGGCTAGCTGTTCAAACTTAATTTCATACATACACATTCATGACGTATTCCTTAAATACATGATTCATGCTATTTCTTTCACCAAACCTTGCCTTATTCACTGCCCACAATAGATGATGCTCAGATAGAGAGCCTCTTCACCTTCTCATCAAGCAGTTTCTGGCCTTATCTATTAGGCTTCTTATTAAAAAAAAAAAAAAAAAAACCCACAAAAAAACCCCAAAAACACCAACAAAACACCAAATCAACAAACGAACAAATGAACTGAATGCAGATTTATTTTTGCCATAGTTTTCTGGGACATCCATCACTGCACCTCAGAACATCATCAGAATTTAACTTTGCAGGAGCCCTGGAAAAGAGAAGGGTATTATGGTCCCAAATTTACAAGGAGCAAAAGAATAGCCAGTTTCTACTAATTTTGCATGGTCTGCTTAAGTCATCTAGGACCTTACTTTATAGGGATTAAGCACAAAACAATCTTTGATTTTGTTTTCCAAAGCAGACTTTTTTCCACTTTAAGTGCAATGATGGCTGCTCAACACTGCTGCAAGTCAGTCCCCGTGCCGCAGACACCCACTAAATGGGAAGATACATCAAATCTTGCTTTAATACTCTATCTAGCCTCAGTCAGGAACTTTGTAGATGAGGATGGGACAAAATTGAATTCACTAAGGCAGCATTTAATCACATAACGGTGAGGCAGTCTTTTCTGTTCATGCCCTATACCTTCTTTAACAAACACCCTCCAACTACTTTATCGATTAAGCAGTTTTGCTCACGACTCAGTCCTCATGCTCTCCCTAACCACTGTCTGTTTAATGAGACAGCAACACTGTAGGAAAACAATTTGCAGGCACCTTATTAAAGACTATATCATATGCCTTAAAACGGTAGGCACAGACCATTGGAATGGCTCATCGTAATTTTGACCGCTTGCATTTGCAACCCAACATGATTTCCTTACTTTACGAAGAAACCAAGAAGCCCCAGGGGTGCCATTACCAAACTGCACTGGTCCCAGGCAGCCATCGCCATGTCAGAGCCACAACATGCCTTTGTAACTCCAGTCAGTGAGAAGCTGGTAGTGACAAGCAGGGCTAGCACTAGACAATGAAGTAGCCAGAAAAGGCAACAGATTGCCAAGGACAGCAAGCCAGGTGACCCAACTGCTGCTTTATTGATGGCGTATCCTTGAAAAAAGGCTGGGCAGGCTGCTGTTGTGGACAATAAGGGATCCTTTTTACTCCCTGTCCCTCTGCTTCTCTCGGCTCTGCTCTTACCATTAAAGTCCTTTCCATGTTCCCAACATTGTTCCTTCTCCTGTTTATACAGTTTTTCATAAACCTGAAGCAGAAGCGCTGAAATCACAGGCAAAGTACCTTCTTTCAGCTTTGATACAAAAAGGATCTTTGAAGAATAATTCTGTCAGGCTCTCAGAAGCAAGTGCAAATTTGATTCTTCAGAGGTGTGTAATTCAACTATAAGCCTGTATGTGTTAACAGGAATAGCAGAAAGTGCCTCTTTGACATCATGGCAGCATCTCTTTTCAAACTGAAATTTCTTAGTTCAAAGCCTGGAAATGCGAGAGCATTTCAGTGAAATGAAGGTAAACATATTTACAAAACTTTTCTCTTGTTCTACACTAGAACAAAGACATTCCACCCCCACTCAAAAAAAAAGAAAAGGCAAGTCCAAAAGCCAGGGTCTGAAAACCTGGGAGCAACATGCCAGTGTGACAGGGTACTGAAGAGGAAGAGTTAAGCAAGTCCACTATTACAAGCTCCACCTTCTGTAAATTATGGAGGCTGGTAACCATCTAAATGAGGTTTGAAAAGTTGTGGGAAGCCCCACATACCTGATTTTGAAGACAGACAACATTTGCATCAGAAAATTGGTGACTTCACCCCCCATCAAGCTGAAAGTTCATTTTGGTTCTCCGTATTAATTTGGATTGTTCAGTAATTCTGCCAAATATAGCAAGGCTGCAAATCACCATCTTCTGTAAATGCCTGGCACACACTATGAAGATGCCCAGCTATAGAGAGACATCTTGTCTTGACATGCCTCTTGAAAAGCATCAAAATCAGATTTGCACAGAGAGAGGGGATCCCAGAATGGAACTGTAAGTAACCTAAACCTGCATTAAGGTCAGTAACTACTGGATACATTTATGGTCCTGTATCTGTCCATCAGACTGCCATTTAAATGCTCTTTCTAAACTGTTATTGCTGTTCATTTGCAATACTTTAAAACTTACTATAATTTAACATATCTACAGCTCCTATCCTATGTTTCCCACAGTAACAACTAAAATGTTCAGACTCCTAGCACGTTCTCTCTCATGATTTCTTCTAATCAAGGGAACACTCTAGTAGTTTAGTTGGAAAGACAGTATGTGGGCCAGAAGGCTTACCAAAATCATAGAAAAGCACAAAAATAAGGGCTTCAAAGGACATCAAGGACTCAGCTTTCAGCTCAACAGTATCTTAAGATTACATTAGTTAAGCAGGCCAGTTTCAGTATACATCCGTAGCATCATATCATCTTCCAAGTTGCACCACATTTTTTGATGACATCTTTCTTATACTTTCCAGTACAAGAGAGACATTGAGCTACTGCAGAGAGTCCAGCAAAGGTCCATGAAAACGTTTAAGGGACTGGATCACCTCTCATAGGAGGAAAACCTGAGAGAGCTGGGACTGCTTGGCCTGAAGAAGAGAAGGCTTGGGGGGACCTTATCAATGTATATAAATACCTGAAGGGAGGGTGCAAAGAAGACAGATACACGCTCTCCTCAGTGGTGCCCAGCGACAGGACAAGAGGCAAGGGCACAAAGTGAAACAGAAGGTTCCTTCTGAACATCAGGAAACACTTGTTCACCATGAGGATGACTGAGCACTGGCACAAGTTGCCCTGAAAGATTGTGGAGTCTCCCATCTTGGAGATAATTCAAAAGCTGTTTGGACACAGTCCTGGGTTTAACCAGGTGGCCCTACTTAAGCAGAGGGGTTGGACCAGGTGACCTCCAGAGGTGTCTTCCAACCTCAACCATTCTGTGAGTCTGTGAACTAGCGTAGTGATATCCCTCATTATCACTAACAATCTGAAAAGTTCAGAAAAGAAATCATAACCTCCGAAGAAGTCTACACATCTTTACAGTAAGGCAAATCCCTCTCCTCCTCCTTTTTAAAGAAGCTGAAAAACATAGAAAATGATTAATGTTTTGTACTGACTGAGCCCAGTGTCCATCAAAAATAAGAGGAAATATTCATTTGACTTGCTTCCAAGAAAGCAATTAGATGAAACAAATATGTTGAATGAAGTATTTTACTGGCAGGATGACTGAGAGATCAAGAATATTTATTGATCTACAGTCTTGGACGCAAAAAGCTCAAATCATATCAACTACCTAAGCTTTAAAATTAACTCTATCCTCTGCCCAGGCCTCAGGGCCACTCAGCCTCTTTCAGAGTACCTTTGTGGAATCTTAGTAAGCATGAGTTAGCAAAATACTTTTCTGAGACTCAGGTAAGTCTCCCAGTTTATCCAAGAGTTGCTTCTACTGCTTGGTGACCAAGAGAGAAGACACTCACAGGAGGGCATATCCTGGAACGTTATGGCCCAGCTGAAAAAACCTAAGGCCCAAAAAGCTGAGCTAGTGTCAGCAAATCCTCTTGCCTCTGTGAAATGTTGCCATTGGAGCCTAAGGCATTATGCCCGTAACACCACAGGCAGAAACCCATCACTTCACAAGGTCCTACTGGAATTTTGTTAGGCCTTCTGTTTCTGAACATATTCTGGATCTCCATAAACTATTCATTCATGGACAAACACCTTGCTTTTCATGGTTACAACGCTTGTGTAAGTATTGACTTTACTGTTCTATGTTATCTTTTCTCTCTCTGTTCTACAGAAATTAAATGAAACCAAAATAGGAAAGTTATCATAGCCACGACGGACACCATACATGAGCAGTTACTGCCTAGGTATACATCAAGCTGTAAATTCAAGGTAACTTGAGCTAGGTCATCCTTCAATGAAGGAGGAATAGTCTGACTGGCTTTGCTGAAGAGTACAAACATGGAACAGGAGCAGTTATCTTGGAAAAGGTACAAGACCCTTGTTTACTCATGAGGTAACACCATTGGATTTTCATACCCTAAAGCAGAATTTAGGATGCACACACTGGAGTAGGCATTTGGTTGTGCAGTCACTTTCAAGTTAAAAGACAAAATACAGCAAATATGCATGACAATCAGAAAAAGAAGTCAGAAAGAGGATTACCGGTAAAAAACCCCAAAGTCTCTCCTCAGTAGGGTAAGAACTTGTATATCACATTTTCTAAACATTTAAATTCTTCAAAATCTAATTATTTCAAGATATCTTGTCTATCGTGGGTGCCCTCTCTCCACTGTCCCAGAGTTCTTGGAAGTATGATTTTGAGTCACATGCATATACCAAAAAAGGAGCTTATACCATCTCTATTTAACTGAAGTGTTAAAGAATTATTAAGAGGCTGAACTCCAAAACTTCCCCTCCAGTCAAGACCACTTGCCTCTTACCCTGGTCAGGCTTATGGCAACAACTGTGGGGAGAGGGAATGAGCAAGTGCGGCTGAGTATCTTGAAAAAGAGAAGCTATTGGGAAGAGAGGAAACCAGCATGCACTCCTTCCCCCTGCAAACCTGCCCAGAGGCTACTTTTCCCTAGCTCACACACGTTGCCCTTGTCAAGCTTTTGGACAGATGGGGGACAGCCCTATACCAGAGGACTCAAAGCAACAAAAGAAATCCTACAATATGACCAGTGTTCAAAAGCCTTTGCATGCCTGCCATACGTGTGAAATAGGCTCCCCACCTCCATGGGCAATAACAACTGACTGCTAGGACTGACAAAAGATTTTACTCTTATTAGTCAGTAACACAATACCATACAAGACATTGTCATATTAGACACTGCAGAGGTTTAGAAATGCTTGCCATTTGCTTTAATTTCAGTGTAAATGGAGAGCGTCGTGGGGTTTTTTAAGCTTCATTTTCTATGGAAACCAAGCCTGTCTCAACCAGACTGTCTCAACCCTTTCCCTTTGCCCTAGACCCAAAGGAGGCTCCATAGAGTCTGACTGCACCTTACTGTCAGAGCAGCACAATTCTGCAGTCTAGACAAACTGAGCACCATTTAACAAAGAGACAGTAATCTCATAAGGCTTTCAGATTTCTTAGTGCAGGAAAAGTAAGGCAAAGCTCACAGAAGAGAGGGCTCCTCTGCTTGCAAACTTTTACACATCAAATAACCCAGCCACATGCAAGAGAAACTTTATGAATGCCCAAATACTGGACAGACTTCACTTGGAGCTTCTATTTCCTCAGGCTACCAAGTCATTACCCATAAAGTACAAATTCGTATGCTTCGTCACAGTGTTTGTGGAAGTAAAATGTTAAAATTTAATTCAAATATACACTACTGGCTAAAAGAGCCTGCATTTATTCTTTTCAATTTGTAGTACTTTCTAGTCGTGAAATAGCCTCTTATTCAGACTTTATCTCCCCATTGCAGTGATGTCAGATTCTTTATTACTTTTTTTTTTAATTATTATGTTTAATACACTTCTAGTAGTGAAACAGATTCTCCTTTCTAATTAGGTCTAAGCAATTAATAACTGAAATTGAACTGATGATGATACAGTTCTGCTAAACAAATAACTGAAGCTGAAATCAGAGTTAAGTGTTTCCATAAATTAGTGTTGACATCAACAGCAGCTCATTCTGAACTTTACAGATAAACAGAGTTAAAAAGAAAATAAGAACAATTAAAATATTTCTCTTTTATTTGGCTGCTCAAGAAACCAGTTCCTCAAACAGCTGACCCTTCTTGCCACTGAAGTTAGGACTTATTAAGCAATCAACTAACCTTAGAGGATTTTCTTCGGCTTCTTCTTGTCCAAACCACCACTAGTTTATCTGGCTGCCTGTTGAAGATAAGGAAGAAACAGCTTAATCTACAACAAGATCAATATGTAAACAGTTTATATTAAAACTCTTGCAATACATAATGACAACCTTAGCGGATACATTAGCTCTTAAAAATAGCTCATCTAAAAACCACTCTCAACATCAGTCATTTAACAGGAAAAATAATGCCGTATTTTTAGAAAAAGGCTGTCCTCCAATCTGCACACATCTCCTCCTGATGTCCTTGCCTGTGGGCGTTTCCCCAGAGACAGCAGCACACCCGAGCAGAAACTCTTCCATGGGGCAAAGAACAGGATCCAGCCTCTTTAAACACACCTTGAAAACAATCCGGTACCCAAAAAAAAAAAAAAAATCAGTGCAAACTCTAGTTTGAATTTCAAAGCAGACATATTGGAAGGGTACTGCTAAGTAGCACAGAAAACACGCGATTTCACTTTTTCACCTCCAAAAGATTTTTTTTTTTCCCCCCTCCTATGTGATTACCTCAAACAAGAGAATCGAGTCCCATATTACTCCTCAAAATCTCCTTGGATGACCACAGACAGATAAATCAGTGCTTCCTCAACTTTCACTCAGAAGGACAAGCACGCCGAAATTCATTACGGCTCTCCAAGCATTTGTTTATTTAGTATTTCTAATTAATGTGGATGGAAACCTCAGTGAAGGACACTTCCAGTACAAATTATTTTCTTTTCAAATTTCTTCAGATTTGTTTCTTGGTTAATAGTTACGGCCCTATTACTTTTACCTTATTAGTTTTAGAATTGCCTCAGAGTGATTTTTGGTATTGACCTAACTTCCAGGCTTTCCCTCTTCCTTCCCCCATGATACACTTATCATATGGCCACACTCCTGGTCCCACTTCCAGACCCAAGAGCCCTCTTCCAGAGACTCCTGACCATCCATTCCAGCTTTGTTTCCCGGCTGATGACCCAACTCCCATCAGCAAGCCTGACTGCAAATCCACATGCAAACGATTTTCAGTAGAGTTCACACCTGCACTTAAAAGTGCTAAAGCTGCGACTCTGCCTGGAACAAAACTTGCTACTCAAGAATTTTGAGTCACTAGTGTAAGAATCCTTGCAATTCTAAAGCCAACAGCAAAACCTGTTTCATGTTAAAAAAAAAATCATGGGAGGAAAAAAATGGGTGTTACCAAGATAAAGTCAACCTACAATGCGCTCAAAGCATTCTTTAAAAGATGCACCCGAAGTGCACCACAGAAGTATTCTGAATAAATAAAGCAGCATTCACACTGCTATCCTAGTATTTCATCACAGGGAGACTGTATCTACTTCATAACTAACTTTTCAAATGAAAACCCAACTGGTTCAATAGTCTGAGAGCTCTTTTTAAGCACTGAAGTTCTAGCTACCATATTATACACCTTCCCATGAACCTGTTCATCATTTCTGCCAGCTGCAGTAAAAGTACTACATCACCTGTGATTCACATTTAAACCCCACCAGAACTAAAGTTCCCCTGAAAAACAGAGTTAAAGGCAGACAGATCCTGTGAAGGAAATGAGGACACTGGCTTTTATTTGCTATACTGTATGGCACCTTACTCCTTTAATATATCCCTTAATTTCCAAGTTGGGGTAAACTGAAAGTGGCGTAGTCTACTGCATTTTAAACTGTGTAAATTCTCTCTTATGGCCTCTTTAGACGACCTAAACCATAGGCTGGCTCTGCTTGCAACTTCTCCTGCAAAATCTTGTTTGGTAATGAGGCCATCCTATAGCACTTCGAAAGCTCTTTGCTCGCTTGGTGTTGGGTGCGTTAGGTTCTCATCTGTTGGCACATACCCCCATTCACTTTGATGGGACCTGTGTTTGTGTCACCAGGAAAAAAAAAACCAACAAAAACACCCCAAGCAATTTTCTTGAAGCAAAGCAATCCAAACCCATGTCTACAATAAACAATTCTTTTCACTTTGCACTTTAAAGTTGACTCATTCTCATTTCAGAAACTAGATCGTGAACCAAATTTAATTTCACTTTGATTTACTCACTCCTGAGCTTGCCTCTGAGCACAGAAAAATGCCAAAATTGGAGCAGGAAAGGGGTTAGGGAAGGGGGTGGGGAAGGAAAAATAAGATGCATTTCTGCAGTACCAGTGGCTACACTGAAGACAACCCTCCCTCCGAGAGCGGGACTCTGTGTCCCAGGAGTCACAAAAATAGTAGCTTCAGTAGGAAAAGGCAGGACAATGCCCGCAGAGATTAACAGGAAGAGCACAAGTCCACGCTGCCACCAGCTCTCCACCTCTTGTCCCTCTCACCTAAAGGGACACAGTGCTCAGCAGCATGTCTCCTCCCTGCTCCTTCTCCCCAGGGCAGCCAGCCACTATGCTTACAGCGGCCTTGGCCTACTCAGGTGTACAGGAACACCCTCTATCAGAAACATGTAAAAGACACAAAGACATTCTTCATGGTAAACTTAGTAGATCATGAAAACACTGAATTTCCAACACATGGATTTCAAGGGTAAATTTCCACAAGTTTTCATCAGAAGAGCACTCAGGTCTCCAGAGATCCGTGAGGGAGGCTAAGAAGGATCCTACCCAGGTCCCTTCCTTTCCTGCAGCTCCAGCTCAGGTATCGGTGATGCTGCTTTGCCCATCTAGATCTGTTTTGATCTAGTCTTATTTATCTTGACATCACAAGTCATTTTTTTCTTACAATGGCACTGGATCATCTCCCATGGGGAAACAAGTCACAAGCTAGAAAAGTGAAGCAGCACACCCATCTCCGTGTAGTGCCAACATCTAAACCAGGCGGCCAGCCCTGATGGAGACAGCCTAAGAACAGTTATACATGTGTGCAAACAAATGGGACAAGAGAAGCAAGACAGCAAAGCAAAACGAGGAAACAGGAGTGTCAGTGTCAGCATCAAAGCAAGTCAATTCAAAGTAGGAATGAATCCATACCTGCATTCCTGCAACGCAGATACTTTTCCATTACAGGCTACCCTAGAAAAGACCTGTGGCTATGCCAGATGCCACAAAAAAAAAAGTAAAGAAGAGGCTATATGTAGACACAACACAATTATTCTGAAAAACGAAGTAGCATGAAACAACTGTCAAGGGCTGACAAACCTTGAATGTAGAAATTCTTCTAAGTCTGGACAGAAAAAAACCAAACCCAAAACCCAAATCAGACATGGGCACCAAGACATGACAGTAATCTCCTCTGATATTGGTATGAGCGTGCCCCAGGTTGGTAATTGACCTTACATTTAATTCTACTCCTTTCCTCTAATTTTAAACCATGGCATTATTGCCTGGCTTTACACAGGTTGTCAGAGACAGCTGGTGCTTCAATGCAGTTCTCCAGCAGGAGCTGCGTCTGCATCACATACACAGTTATCACCAAGCATGGATTTATTTCTCAATTTTGAAGAACTCACTCTGCCAGGAATATAAAGAAATACACTAACATGAAAAAGCCAACTGGAGTCTCAATTCAGACTGAGAAGACCAATCCATGCTGATGGAAGAGCACAACCAGCACTTGCTCCCATAGGCTCTTTCACCAGTACATTTATTTTGTTAAGTACTGAGTGTACTTTGCTCCTTCAGCTTCAAGTATGAGAGAAATCCACATCCAGAGGTACTTTGCCAAAACAAAATGAGGAATGTCATCACAATATGGAGACAGAAAATTTAGCAAAATGGAATGGGGAGAGAAGGGAAGAGAAAAAATATCCCAAAGTATGAGATTCCCCACTAAGTATATACGACATACTTAACTGAAACAAAACACAAAGAACAGCAGTTTTTCTAAGGGATTTTCTTCAAGAAAGTCAGAAATCCAACTATTTAAAAATATTCCTGTAGAACTGTTTTACAAACAAGGCCAAGAGCAGCCTTCTCTTCTACAATCTGTTCATTGCTCTTTTATGCCAATATACTTCTAGAAGAAAAAGCCCTGCTCATATTTTAGTCGGCAAATTTGCATTCAAGGTTATTAGTGATGTCTCGGTGCTAGGAAATGGCCAAAACCACATAATGCAATTTGCTCACTTAAAGCATGTAAGTAATATTTCCTACCTGGGACTTCTCCCCTCCTTCAACATCATAAACCTGGGCTGCTGTCGGTTAATGCCAACAATAAAAGCAAATAAAATCCCTTCTGAAGAAGTAGACTGAAGACCAGTTTTTGTATCCTTTATAAGTTTACTTTGTAAACTCAGAGATCATTCCAAATACAAAATCCACAATGGTGCAAGCTGAACAAATACTAACGGTCTGCTATTAAAAAAATTAGAAAATTAATTTCCTGTGCTGCACAAATATCATTTCTCATTCTTTTAAACCCACCAGCTTTTAGTCATTTATTCAGCTCTAGCAAAGCCAGTATGTTTAAGGTAAGGCATAACACATGGCTAACCCTAAGATGATGGGGTTGGGGTGGGAGAAAAAACTGGGGTTTAGCTGAACAGCTACATCTCCACACTAAGTAATTGCTTCAATCTATATAATTCAACACCACCAACCTTTCAGTAGGAGTATTTAATACCGCACTGGAATCTAACACGATTGCCTTGGTGATGCTTTGCATTTCACCCTATGGTAGCAAGCAGCATCGCCAAAGTAGCAGCAGCCCCCTGGGAGGGGGGAGCTGAAGGAAGCCAACAACACTGGGGCATCAGACAGACGCTGCCACTGTGAAAGGCAGGGACCCAGCAGCAGGTACCAAAGGATCCAGCTTGGATTGAAAAGATCATATTTTATAAAGCCTACCATAAACTTGTATTTGCTATTTACTCATTTTTGTTTGGTTCACAAGAAACTATGCCTGAAGAAATGCAATTTACAGTAGTAAACTTATTACATTATTTACAAGTGAAACTTACTGAAAGAAGCAGGGAAGATTTTGATTTCAAAGTTTGCGGCTCAAAGAGCTTCATGACTGTCCTGCATATTAAGTAACTAAAATGAGATTTAAAATACAAATTAATAAGCCATGTATAATTCAAAACCATGCCTGCTTTTCCTGTCAGATGGAAGCCATGATTCTGATATCTTAATTCTTCCATTGAAACAACCGATTTAAAAAAAAAAATAAAAAGGTAAAATACTGGAACCAGACTACGCCATATCCACAATTTTAAAATAAAGTAATAAAAACATTCTACAGAGTGGAAAAAAACTATGTCATCTGATCATCACCTTATATATCACAAATGTCACCAGTTGAAAAGGAGGTTGGGTAAGATTCAAGGTCTTCTGGGGCTAGGTTTGATCATTCCAGGAAAAATTTGGCACGATATTTTCATTACAGAACTTTCCAAATATAATTTGTGAAAGAAAGACATAAAAGGTATCAGTGTCCTGTTAGGTCTTGTTTTGTAAACCTTTTAGCAGAAGCAGGTAACATTAACTAGGACCTATTTCTCCACCAAATTTACCGCTCAATAACAGAAAACTACTAGACCTATGTTTAGAATCTGTTGGAAAGAACTGCAAGTGCACTTAACTTTAATTATGGCCACTGAATCCAATGGCAAGACCAATTACTAACAACCCTTTGGCAAAAGGAGAGAAAATAGGTAACAGTATTTGTTTATAACAAGGTATCATTACATTTAATAACATTCAATAATCTTTCAATGCCTGTAATGCATAAGGTACTTTTTTTGTACATACACAGACCACTACAGCCTGCATGTTCGTTTTGGCATCTAATTGCCCAAGTGTTGGGGTTTGCCTTTTTTTTTTTTCTCCCGTTTTTTTTGTTTAGCTTGTTTTATTCTCACTGTGTTTGATTTGAACTGCATTAATTATTACAGGCTGCCAGATTACTCTTGTGAAGCAAGCTTAAAAGAGTATAATTAACAAGAGAAGCAGCAGTGTTAGCACAATAGCATGCAGATGCACCTATTGAAGGATAAAAATAATTACTTGAGGACTAATGTCAAAGTACTTCTGATAAGAATTATTTTTTATTTTTTTTTTTAAATAACCTTTTGTCCCCTCTGCACTGTACATACCAGCATGACGGGCAAGGTTTTTATTAGGAACCAATACTCCCTCCCCATCAGCAGAGAGCTTTCTACACGACTGCTGGAATGCTATCAAGGCTCTCTACTGGTCTCTTACAAATAAATGGGATCAGTTCTACACCACCGTTAAGTTGGGATGAATGTTACTTTTCCTCATTTTACAGATAATTACTTTGAAAAGTTTACTTTGAAGTGCAGTCCTCTCCACTGGGACATACATCATTACCATTAGCCAAGGAACTACTCAAGCAACGGCCTTTCGCGAGCCTTGTACTAAGTTTTTTCCTTCAGAATTTCCTGTTGGTCACAATTCGAAATTCCACAGCTGCCTACAACTCCAGGAAGTGCAGTCAAGTCACCACTGATGCTTTAAACAGGCCTAAGGACCCTGGTAAGAATGATGTCATATGTTGATGCATTTGCCAAATGAACCATCTTGCTGAGTGAAGGTACAGCACTGATTGCAAAAGCCAGAAATATTAGGAAGAAAATAAAATGCTGTGGAGATGAAACTCAGATCTGAGCTAATTATAAGATGAAGTACATTAAGAGATGAAGCTTTGCATTTCAGGAAGGGGCTCGGGGTTTTCTTCCCCACCTCCCCTTAACTCCCATGGTAGAAGTTAAGGCTACTGACTTGTACCCAGCATAGTTCAGCATAGTTGTACAAAATGCCAAGACACATCCACCAGCAAATTAAGGTAAGATGGCTGACGTGTTCACCTGGCCTAGTCCATCTCCTCCTGCTTCACTACAGACTCCTGCGTAAGGCCTGTGAACAGACTCCTGAACCATCTCACAGCATTACCACAGACTATCTGAATCCTAACAGCAGTCTCCCAACCTAACTCATTGCGGAATATGCATCAAGCCACTAAAATAAGACAAAGCTTGCTCTTCCCTCCCTGCAATCACCGAGTAGTCTTAACAAGGCTGGGAAATTTCTAAAGAGAAAAAATTAAAACAGGCACAGCAAGAGGACGCCATAGCTGAGATCCTTCCACTTCCGCATCTTCACTTTCTACACTTAACACAGAAAATTCCTCCTTCATTTCTTCCCACCAGAGGTCTCTACATATTTTTTCAAGAATACACAAGCTGTCAGAAGACCAGGATTTCCCTTGTGAACTGAATTTGAGGGGTTTTTAATAGATCTGCAGCTGAACAGCCTGACTTCTACAAGACTTCGGTCTCAAGATTATGCTTTGCTTTTCAAAAGAAGCTCTAGTCCAGCTTTGCTTGGTTTAAACAAAATAAAAGGGACAAAGCAAAACACTAACTATTTTCCAAGTGCAGTCAGACCTACTGAATCTGCACAGCATCTATTTGCAAGGCTGAGCGTGGAATGTGTAGTATGCACTGCTGATGACTTGGTTTTCTCAAACCAAACACAAACAAAGTTTGCAGAATGAGCTGGATTAAACAAAGCCCAAGTTCATCCATTGTTCACAACAAGTGACAAGGACAGCTTCAGCTTCGTTTTTCAAGGAGTTATTGCAGCAAAGAATGTTGAACAAAACAAACTTGACAGGACTATCTAGCAAAATCTTTTCTTAAGCTTTTTGCAACATAATTTTATATTGCAGAATATGCAAACTGACTCTAGTCTTCAGAAGTTATGTTCCTTAACGTCCTTTTGACAGCAACAGGATGATGCCTTGACTAGTCCCTGAATTTTGTCACCTCCAGCTGCCCTCCAAACAGAAGCTTTCTTTACCTGTTCGAATCTAGCTTTGCTTGTCCCAAGGAGGTGTTAAGAGTACTGCACCAGAAGGACCAAGTGGATCTCTTACTCTCCTTAGGCAGACATTTACTCCAGCAATGCTTAGTCCACACATTTACACTACACATCCTGCCACACCAGAGCTTAGAAATGCCTCACAATAATATATAACAAACAATGCCTACAGAAAACAAGAGCTGCTTAAGGCCACCTAAAAGCTTGCTTGTAAAACCAACCTCCCTAGTGAAGTAAGTTCAGAGTATTATAACCCCACTAAACACAGGTCAGGTTTTTGTGCATGGCTAGCGGGGGCTCAGGCTAACCAGCAGGGAGGAGCACAGGCTAAGGGAGCCATTCAGACAAACCTTAAATGGAAAGAGCAGAGCATGTTGTTTTAGAGTGGAAAGGTCACAGGAGGCTACCATGAGTCAGATTCTTCTCAGATGGTCGATTTTCCTTTTTATTTTCTTTTTTCCGAATATTTAGTCTTCTACATTTTAACAATAATGAATTGATGTTTTTAAAAAAAGCTTTCAGTTTAATGTTGGTAGGTTGCTCCTCCCAAATAGTGCCTGGCAAGAGCAGGCACTACACAAACCTGCTTGCGCAGTCCGCCCGGTCCTGACCTGCGGTGAACTCACTATTCTGATCCTCTTCCCTGCAGAGCTGGGGCCTGACAACTGCCAACTGAATAAACAAACTAGTTCAAAATCAAACGCATTTTCACTTCATACATAACAGTACATTTGGAAGCTGGTTTAAAAAGGTGAAGTGCTAGACCCTCTATCTGCTATGAAACCCAAGTGCTGAACACAGACCTCCACACACTCAGCCTCCACATCCTGCACTTCCTTAAGCAAACACAGTGATCAGAGTTATCTGCCCCTCTCTTTATTGATGTCCATGTTCACTGTGGTGTAAAACAACAAAACAGATTAGTAACAAGAACCAGAGAAACAGTTTTCGCAAACTTGAGCAAGTAAACCAGGGATTTTTAATTCAAATTCCAGATCTTATTCTCGCTGACTATACAGCATTCAGAAAACTTTAAGACAGACACTGAACAGCATTAACCCTCCCTTTGATTTTAGTCATGCTCCATGACCTACCTATACCTCTATCTATAAACCAAAGATAATATCGCCATACAACAATGTACATGTTTTACTGAGGATACCTTAAACTTTTGTGTTATCCCTTCTTATTTTGAAGCACAAGTGTGTTAGTTGTATCTCACAACAAAAAGTGCAAAAGCATAACTAAAATAAAACTGACAAATGGTTCCTGAAACATAGCTTCAACCCCTCAAAAACAAATGTCCACATTAAACAATGCATTTCTATACCAAAAATATGCAAGAAGCTTCTCAGCACACCCCTGTCAATTTTAATCAGACCCCATTACAAACAGATCCTATTCCATTTTGTATAATTTTTTTTTCAAATAGCATTTGAACAGAATGCCCTTCTGTTTTTCAATCTGGGAACAGTCAAGAAAAAAAATATTTTTCTGCAATTCCTGCGGAACAGAAGAAAAGCATGCATCTTTCACCAAAACCACAACACAAGAAAACTGAACTGTAATAGACTCTTCTTCTTCCAATTTGTCTAAAACAGATTTTAGAGAGATTCTGCATAGCAATTAAAGAGGAGAATGATCTTCATTGCTCTTACTGCCTGGGCAAGTTTCACATTCACACACCAATACAAGAATGAAGGTTTAGATTCAGGAGCCACAGGCTGCAACACGCTGTTCCACAGAGATTCCAATGTCCACATTAGGACTTGGACAAAGCAAGTCTCAGAAGCAACAGAGTGTTAATGACTCCATCCTCCTCCTCTCCTTGCAATCCATGGACTCATCCTGAAGGAATTACAGTTCAGCGTGGGCAGGAGTAGGAGAATCTGGCTGGCGCCATGCATCTTTCAAAGTTCCTTTCCAAACCAATGGCAACAGGGTTTTCTTGTTTGTTTTTGTTTCTTAAGGCCATGTTTTGGATTACACAAAGCAACTTCTATCTTTGAAGACGCACAGAAGTTGTGAACATACTGAAGGTTTCCAAGTGGGCAGCAAATGCAGAATGGTATCGGCTTGTAGAGTTTGTCCGAAGAGAGAGTTCATATCACCGACCTCAGGTGCTTGGATTATGGGACCGAGATGCTTATACAGTGATTACTGCTCTTCATTAAAAAGGCTGATACCTACAAAGAACAAATAGTGCTAAGACACACAGTAGTCTGCCTCTTCAAAACTTGTGAGTCTGAAAAGCTTGACTATATACTTTAAGCTATAAAGACAGGGCAAACTCCTGATTTACACTCCAAAGAAGACTGTAGCCTAACACTGGGCAGCACGACACGAGGATGTAGTAAGCTAAGGGGCAGATCTGTGGTATGATGTGTCCATAGAGGGAGCAGCATGGAAACAAACATACAAACTCATACTTAGTTTTCTAAATAATACTTTACTGAGCTTTAAATGAATCCACATTTATTCCGAGACATGGACACTCCTGGCTCATGCACAATGAGCTCTCCAATTAAAGGTTCCTCATCTGTCAGCAGCCTCCTTTCACTTTTCTAAATTAATATCACAAAGAGGGGGGGGAAAAAAAAGGGGGCGAGTGAAAACATGACATGTTGTGCGAGCTCCTTTCCCCTATCTCTACCCAGGAGACCAGAGTTTGCAAATGCTGTCAGGTGCTCTGAGTCACAGCCTTGACAGATAGGGTATCAAGAAGTATGAACTCACTTTCAGGGAAGGAGGGAATTGAAAGATAAGATCTTGAACTGCTTTCTCAGCTCCGAATCTGGCATCACCTTGGCTCTGTGACCAATCACAAGATTGTGAATCGCCTGCTTTCAGCAAAGTGCCCTGTTACCAGGAAGAACACAGCTCCTCAATAGCAGGGGCACTAGTGGAAGTAACACACCTTTCTACCACCCTTCAGAGGTGCAAAACTAGATTTTACCAACTGCAATAATGCACCAGCTGCTGGAAATCTCTGTAATAGCCACACCATCAAAACAACACAGTGAAACATGGGAACCTTGCATTTAAACTTGGGTCCCAAAGTCACACACTTGCACACTAAGAAAACAAAAAGCCCCAAAGTCTCTACAGACCTCGTCTTCTCCAAGCTTAACAAGACTTTCAAAACGTACAAAATGAGAATAAGTCAACGTGATAAATTTTTCAGCAGTAAGCTATATGTGGATAGTTTTCAAAATTAAAGCTATGATTTTCTTGCATGTTAAGAAATAAAAACATTAATTACCAGAGTTACAAAATTTTTGCATATGGTTTCCAAGGAACTGCTTCTACCGTTTCCCATGAGACACCCCATTTCATGTTGGTGGCCTTTTGAGAGCTGCTTTAAGATGGAGATATGGTCATAAGAAGTGAATTTATTTGATCAGTATTTACAGCTAAATAACCGTTCCAAAGACTGCAAAATTAGAACAACTCCTCCTCTTCCTGCTCAATCTGTTTAATTAAGTTGTTCCACTGCTTCCAAGCTGCCTCCTGAAACAGAAGTTAACACTTCTGATTACAAAAGTCAATCTCAAAAGCAACACCATTTATTTCTATTTATAGATCACCAATTAATCATACATCCAAAATTTGTATCATTTTTAGGAAGTTAAATTGACCGAGCCTTTTAATGCTCTCAAAGTCACGCCCCTGGCTCATATCCAGCAGCAAGTATTGGATAAGAAAAAATGTACATTAACCCCTGGATACCCAGGAGACCAAGTAAAACCTCCTGCCAACACTAGGGGCTGGATGTGGTAAACAAAAAAAAAAAAGAAAAAAAAAATTCCTAACTGAAAGACCTCTGTTTCCATTTTGAAACATAAAAAAAAGTGATCTTACATCTTTTAAAAATTGGAAAGTATCTTGAAAATACTAAACTTCCTAATTTGAAGATACCATTGATGAAACATTTCTATTTGAAGGTCAAAAAAAAAAAAGCCTAAGACCACCAACAACTAAGGGCCTAAGCAGATTTTGCTAATAACTGCTGTTTGCAAGATGCCCAACAGCAATCTGAAGTAGATGGTAACCAATTATTTCAAGATTGGCTAATTTGGAAACTAATATCATATTTAATATGACTGTTTTAAAGCACGGGTTTCAATTAAAAAAGCAAACATACAGAACCTACAGTATAGCTGAATTCATGCCAATGTTGAAAATGCACAAAGAAATTACAGCTTTCAGCCAGCCATGGTTTTTTGTTTGTGGTTTTGATTTATTTTTTTTTTTTTTTTTTTTTTTTAAATAATCTTCCTATATGGTATTCTTCTGTTACAACCTGACCTATCTTCCACTCAAGTCAGACACTCCTACAACCAAAGCCTTTGGAGCTAGGTCAGCCCTTCGGCTTAGCATCCTTACAGAAGAAACCAAGAGTCTTTCACATTTTTTTGTGTACACCAAGCTGTACCTGCTCTCCTTTGAAAAGCTTACAGCTGGTTACTAATATCCAACAGTAGTACACTCCTCAAGGTGCAAAAGGTCCTTTGCATCCCCAGAATTTTTTGAGATATAAACTGTTGAAAATAAACACTGCCCTTTCCTTGCTTACGTTCCCAATGAAGACATATAGATACCACCAATATCGACTGTTTCAAAGTCTCAAGTTGAGGCCTGTTGCTACCCGTCACACACTGAGTTTGTAACTAGAGACTAAACCCGGTCACTACGTTGGCTACCATGTTGCCCTCTCCCTTCCTGTGCTGTCATGGTTGCTATTTTATATCAACTTAAAATAGACAGAACCCATACCCTCTCCATCCTATAATGAAATGTCTGATCATGTTTTAGCCTGCTGGCTACTTTAGTTAGCGGATGGATCTTAGCATGGAGTAGTTGTAAAGTAACATCTGCAGTCACAGAAGAGACTCCTGGATGCTGTCCAGATTTTTTATTAAGTGGATTTGATGTCTTGCAGGCTGGATTCCAGCCTTGTACCGTTAAATAAGGCAAAGGGATAAAGAGACAGAGCCCCTCTATCCCATAGAGCACACAGCTTAAAAGATTAAATAATTCTGTCTCACCATAGATTTCGATTTTACTCTAATTTAAAAATTTTTTATCTGTAAACACAAATGTGTCTGGTGTGAAAAGCAGTTCTTAGAAGCAGAAAGGTGAATAAAAAGGGAGGCTAGGTTGGTTCCTGGAGCAAAATACACTCTTAATCTTGCAAAGTGCTGAGAGTCATCCAGTCAAAGACAAAGCCTCTCAAACTTACTGCAACACCTAGTTGTGCCAAGTGAAAAACAGTGTCTTTACAGTGAAAGGCAAAAATCTCCTACCAGATTAAGTGCTGCAGGATCTGGCACTAAACGGGGATAAACAGGAAGAAAAATTTTAATTTCAAGCTTTTAGAATGGTAAATGAAATTAAGAAAAGTTACTGTAAATGATTAAATTTCAAATTGGAGTTTTAATATATTTGCCTGGTTAGGGTCAAAGAAGCCTAATGAATAAAATCCCACTCTAAATTAACCAAGAGAATGGGAATCAATTTTAGCTGTGCAGAGTTCACACAGAGCACTGAGGGGGAAAACCAGTTATGTGCAGAGTCATCAACACAGACAATAGAGATGTGTGGGCACACAAACTTCTTGGATTCTGCAAAATAAGGTTTTCCACATATTTCAGTGTATTTGATATAAAATGCACTTTTCATCTTTAAAACAAACAAGGCTCAAAAGTTGAAGCCTGCAAAATTTTAACATATTTACTTCTGGAGCATTCAGATGGAGCATCAGCCTTGGCAGGGCCAGCATTGCACACGCATGTGCATGCCCACGCTCCAGCAGTACAAGCACTTCAAAACAATGGGCAGGCCCACGGAGGAACGCTCAGAAAATTAAGACCATCGGGCTACCGCAGTGAAGAGCAAATCTCCTGAATGAGTGCATTCACAGGAGAGTTCAGCACAGCTTTATTTATGCACTTCATGCTTTTAAGTCAGCTCTCCTTAACTTTTTCAGTTTCTGAGCATAGACAAGACCTTACACAAAACGCTTATCTCAGTTTGATTGGTTAATTTAACCTTGTCTCTTAGGCTTTGACAGATGAGCGCTGGCTTATCTAGTCCTTGCTGTTTAACACATTACTCCGCACAGTACTGATGCTTTCTCAACCACTTTTCTTCCCCAAAGCCATCCACCAGAGGAAGTGCAACTTCTGTCCTCGGTGCTGCAACTCTGTTGGTTGGACCTGACCTGGACGAAGGCAGATGGGCAACCTAGCAGGCTAAAGTCTTTAACCCCTCTCACTGCAGGCGAGTCAGGGCTCTTGTTTCTTGCTGCTCTAGCTGAAAGCTAGGCTCAGTTTTAACATATACAGGGTTTGGCTTTGTTTGTTCTGCAGCCAGACAAGCAATATAGTACCAAATGAGGTGTGAATTTACTCATTCATTTCAACGCAGTTAATGTTCAAAGATGCTTTGGGTCATTGAAACCCTCAAACTTCAAAGCCAATGAAAATAAGTGTTTTAGAGAAAATTTATGAAGTCAAAGTGTAAACCAGAGCCAGACATTTGGCTTTTGTAACATCACCTCACATCACTGGAACAATGCAAAGAAACCTTTAAGCTCCCCAAAAAGGGCAGGGTGGGATTCCCTGTGGCAGCTGCATATGCCGGAACCCGATGCACTTCCACTCACACACAGGTAGCACAATAGCTCCTACAAGCACTCTGCCTCTGCGACATCCAGCCTCCCAGCTGTGACACCCTTCCGTAAAGATGCACAGTAAATCCAGAGTGTCCAAGCCACGTCTGATGCACGTGGCCCATCCCAGCAGCATGTGCAGGCATACAACCACCAGCTTTTCCCTGAGGCAAGCAGACCAAAATGTGCAGCCCATATTCCCAAGGTGCTGATGGCCCTCCGCCATCCCACAAATGAAGCATGTCCCTCAGCACCAGGATGGCAAAAGGTGGCAGAGCAGAAATTGGGTCCAGAAGGGCCAAAGCGTAAACAAGCTCTCTCATCAGACACTTCCCACTTTGCCTCATCTAAAAGAACCTCTGCATGGCCAAATATCCCCAGGATTTGGAGACACATGCAGGCTCCCTGTTCTTCTCACCATACTCTCCCTTGCCCCTCTTACCTCTCCTAAGACATGAATAGGGATCATGTGCACCCAGGGACCTTACAGCTGGAACACTGAAAAGGGGGAAAAAAGGTTCAAACAATCAAAGAGAAAATATCTATAAAGACAACACATGGCCAGCTTGATCACATAAATAACTGCATCAGAAATAGAACAGGTGCCTACATTTTCTAGCTTTGAAGCATTCCATTTCTGTACAATGCCAGTGTTCAAGAATCACCTACAAACCAGACTGGCAATTCTGAAACGGGTGATGGAGGTTTGTTTCTCTCAAGAGAGAGAGCGCCAAGAGTTTAGCCTGCCTCTGACCAAACTCGGAGCAGTTCTCACAGTTTAGCCTCATGAAGTATTTCAAATATCTCATGAGCTACCCTGTCTCTTCTTACACTGCAAGTCACAGAACAGATATGCTGGAGCAACAAACAAGTAAAATAGAAGCAACAAATGCTCTGCATAGAATTCTTGGCATTTTTTAAGGGTAGGAAATAAAATGTTACTTTCCCCTCCAATATTCACATTCTGCCTTCCACAAGCATTAGGTTTTGGTACTGATTTTGTGGATATGATATGAAAGAAAAAGCTATCACCTGAGGTCCAAGCAGTATATTCTAACAGCTCTGATTATATCACAGTGATGATAAGCCTACATCCTGCTGTGCAGCTGTGGTTTGTCAGAGTTGTAACTGAGCTCCATCCTACCAGCTTTATTCCCAAAAGTCTTCACAGACCTTCACAAATTCTCTTCCTTCATTCAGTACTATAGTTTCTACATAAACACCTCTTTTAAAGCACTTCGGTTTGAACTGTCAGGCAGACTGTCACAACCATTTGCAAGTTAATCTCACACAAACAACATAGGTCCCCTGAACTTTTCACACTGGAGTAATCAAGATGTAGCCTTTCGAGTGCAATTCCATGCTTCAGACACCCATCACTTCTACTGAAGAGGAGCTTGGTCCTTATAGTTATTGTCATTTTCTAATTTATCACCACCGCTGGATAAAACATTTCAGAAATGTCAATCCAGAAAGGATGTACTTAGAGCCTAGTACAAATTACTTCCTTCCCCTCAATCTGGCATTTATCCATTACACATACTCTTAATTACACATCACACAAAGGAAAATAAATAGAAACCAAACAAAAACCCCTCCTCACAACAAAAAGCTTGCTTAAGCTCCTGCATGAGTAACTGTAGATCAGTAATCACGTGGTCACATCCCCTCCAGATTACCTTTCCCATTCTCCTCATGTACTCAGCTTCACCCGTCCAGCTCTACCTCAATACAACGTTACGCAACATTTTCCACTCTGACCCCATATGACCAAACACACCAGCCAATTCCCTCATTATTAACATGACTAATAGTTAGAAAAATGCCCCTTCTTTTCTTTTTTTTTTCCTTCAGTTTATAGGGTATAAATTGCCGTTTCCTCCTCACTTACAGTGTCTTGCTACCATAAACCTGCACTCATAAAATTCCTATCAATACAGGGAGGGGTTTTGCACCTTCTCCACAACTGCTCTGATTTCAGTTTCAGACATATAACATGGGGATCATTTTTTTCTCTATCACACAGCAGACTTGCAAGACTGGATTAATACTGGAGCTGTGCAGCTGCAGAATTTTTGCATAGAGAAATTGTCAGCACTTGATATTTATTTCCACACAGCAAAGCATCTTTTTTAGTTGTTTTACACCAGTACCACTGAACAGAGAGCTGCTACCTCTAACCTTTAACAGGAGACATAAATCCTGCTTGGGAAACAAACAGGAGGAGTTGGAAGCTATCATGCTGCTAGAAAGCTACGACCTGATTGCAATTACGGAAACTTGGTGGGATGAATCCCACGACTGGAATGTAGCTATTGATGGCTACAGGCCGTTCAGAAGGGACAGGCGAGGAAGGAGGGGCGGAGGCGTTGCCCTTTACGTCAAGAAATCATTACAGTGTGAAGAGCTGGCCCTGAAGAATAGCCACGAGTAAAAAGCTTATGGATAAGAATCAGAGAGAGAAGCAACAAAGGGAACCTGGTGGTTGGTGTCTACTACAGGCTGCCAAATCAAGAGGAGCCGACTGACGAAGCCTTCTTCCTCCAACTCCAGGAAGCTTCACACTCACAGGCTCTCGTCCTCCTAGGGGACTTCAACCACCCCGACATCTGCTGGAAAACCAACATGGCAAGCTGTAGGCAATCCAGCAGGTTTCTCGAATGCATTGAGGACAACTTCTTAAGCCAGGTAATAGACACCCCTACCCGAGGGGATGCGATACTGGACCTGGTGGTCACCAATGCAAGCGAGCTCATCGGAGACGTCAAGATCAGAGGCAGCCTGAGGGAAATGGGAAGAACAAAGAGTACAGTCAGGACCCTGAATTTTAGAAAAGCAAAATTCCAGCTCCTCAAGGAGATAGTCGGAAGGACTCCCTGGGAAACAGTCCTCAGGGACAGGGGAACAGAACAGAGCTGGCAGATCTTTAAGGATGTGATCCACAGAGTGCAAGAGCTCTCGATCCCTAGGTGTAAGAAATTGGGCAAAGAAGGGAAGAGACCGGCGTGGTTGAGACGAGAGATGCTGGTCAAACTAAGGAGGAAGAGGGAACTGCACAGGCAGTGGAAGCAGGGACAGGCATCCTGGGAAGAGTATAGGGACGCAGCCCGGCTGTATAGGAATGGGGTCAGGAAAGCCAAGGTGCAGCTGGAGCTAAACTTGGCTAGGGATGCAAAGAATAATAAGAAGGGTTTCTACAGGTATATCAGCCGGAAAAGGATGGTTAAAGAAAGCGTACCCCCGCTGATGAGTGAGACTGGCAAGCTGGTAACAGCAGATGAGGAGAAGGCTGAGGTACTCAACAACTTTTTTGCCTCAGTCTTCACTGGCAACCTCTCTCCTCACCCCACCCGAGTTGATGGATGGCATGAGGGGGACCGGGAGGGCAAAACCCTTCCTGCTGTAGGAGAAGATCAGGTTCGTGACCACCTGAGGAACCTTAACACACATAAGTCCATGGGACCTGATGAGATGCATCCCAGAGTCCTGAGGGAATTGGCCGATGTAGTCGCCAAGCCACTCTCCATGGTATTTGAAAAGTCATGGCAGTCAGGTGAAGTCCCTGGTGACTGGAAAAAGGGAAACATTGTGCCCGTTTTCAAAAAGGGTAGAAAGGAAGACCCTGGGAACTACCGACCTGTCAGCCTCACCTCTGTGCCTGGGAAGATCACGGAACAGATCCTCCTAGAAGCTATGCTAAGGCACCTGGAGGCCAGGGAGATAATTCGAGATAGCCAGCATGGCTTCACCAAGGGCAAGTCCTGCCTGACGAACTTAGTGACTTTCTGGGATGGTGTGACAGCATCAGTGGACAAGGGAAAACCAATGGATGTCATCTATCTGGACTTCTGCAAAGCCTTTGACACGGTCCCCCACAACATCCTTCTCTCTAAATTGGAGAGCTATGGATCTGATGGGTGGACTGTTCGGTGGATAAGGAACTGGCTGGATGGCCGCATCCAGAGGGTAGCGGTCAATGGCTCGATGTCCGGATGGAGACCGGTGACGAGTGGTGTCCCTCAGGGGTCCGTACTGGGACCGGTGCTGTTTAACGTTTTCATCAGTGACTTAGCGAGATCGAATGCACCCTCAGCAAGTTTGCAGATGACACCAAGCTGAGTGGTGCGGTTGACACACCAGAAGGACGGGATGTCATCCAGAGAGACCTGGACAGGCTGGAGAGGTGGGCCTGTGTGAACCTCATGAGGTTCAGCAAGGCCAAGTGCAAGGTCATGCACCTGGGTCAGGGTAACCCCCAGTATCAGTACAGGCTGGGGGAAGAAAGGATCGAGAGCAGCCCTGCCGAGAGGGACTTGGGCGTGCTGGTGGATGAAAAGCTGGACACGAGCCGGCAATGTGCGCTGGCAGCCCAGAAGGCCAACCGTATTCCTGGCTGCATCAGGAGAAGCGTGGCCAGCAGGTCAAGGGAGGGGATTCTGTCCCTCTACTCTGCTCTGGCGAGACCTCACCTGGAGTACTGCGTCCAGCTCTGGAGCCCTCAGCACAAGAAGGACATGGAACTGTTGGAGCGGGTCCAGAGGAGGGCCACAAAAATGATCCGAGGGCTGGAGCACCTCTCCTATGAGGACAGGCTGAGGGAGTTGGGCTTGTTCAGCCTGGAGAAGAGAAGGCTGTGGGGAGACCTGATTACGGCCTTTCAATACCTAAAGGGGGCCTATAGGAAAGATGGGGAAAATCTTTTTAGTAGGGCCAGCTGTGACAGGACAAGGGGTAATGGTTTTAAACTAAAACAGGGTAGGTTTAGACTAGATATAAGGAAGAAATTCTTTACAATGAGGGTGGTGAAACACTGGAACGGGTTGCCCAGAGAGGTAGTGGAGGCCCCATCCCTGGGAACATTCAAGGCCAGGTTGGACGAGGCTCTGAGCAACCTGATCTAGTTAGCGGTATCTGTGCTTACTGCAGGGGGGTTGGACTAGATGACCTCTAGGGGTCCCTTCCAACCCAAAACATTCTATGATTATAAGTAATTGTGGATGTAAAACTGTAGGAAACCTGATGGAAGATCATCTGTCCACACAAATTTGGGAGTTATAGAAGAGATGACTTGTCTACAGCTACAAGAGAAGTTGAAAGAAAGCCTAGTGTGGAACCAGGATTTTCTGACTGCTGTCATTTCTGCCACTAGACCATACTCTCTAGTAGAATGAGAAGCAAAAAGAACTATTTCCCCTTCCAAATCCAACACACTTATATAGAAAAAACTGCACAGAGTTTATCAAGTCTGCCCTGAACAAATGAAGGTGCTAAACTGACCAACACAGAATTATTTAAGTAAGGAACAAAAATAACTTATTACTACTTTTAGGAACTGAAACCTATATGGCCTCACAATCTCTTCTACTTTCAGTAACCAAAAAAAACTACTCTGCAGCTTCTGGCTACATCTGGGTAGCGAGAGAGAGAACACTGTGTCTCATTTCTTTAGGTGACCAGGCACTTGCCTTGGGATAGAAAAAAAAATTAAACTCCCACAGCCACAGGTGTAGAGAACCAGCCTCCCAGGTTCAAATAGAGAGAGAAATCATGCTTTGGTACAATAAGCAGCTCAAAAAGCCCAAATTGTAAATAAGTTCTTATCTTCCTGTAACTGTACATAAATGCACCAAACAGTAAGACCATGTAAGTACTCTTATTGTATATGCTGCATTCTTCCTACCCTTTCCACATCAACCACCCAGAAACTGGCACGTGACACCAATATGGAAAACTTATACAGATCCAGTGAAGAAAACAAAACACAGTGAAAAATATAAAGACGCATCAGGTTGAGGAAATCAGGACATCGATTTGAACTGAGTAAAATTACATCAAGGAAGGCCAGACACATACTGCAGTTTTATTTACAAAGCTGTAAATCTTCCTTTGGATAGGAAAGGTACCCCTTTCAAATGCACTTTTTTTTTTTTTTAACATCATGGGATATTAATAGCCAGACTTTTTCTACCTGTGTCTTAAAGGTATAAATATTTAAATTATGCAGTTTGTTTTCATTCAGCACAAAAAGAATCCCTAGAATATTTTAAATTTAGATTTCTTCTTTAATAGTATGATTGTTACTTTTGCAGTCACTCAAAGTGAGGTACAACATTTTCAATAATCAAGGCCTGCTCAAGATAGTTTTTGGACTTCAATTAGAAAAGCTACTCTAAACTCGAATAGTTTTTCTGGTAAAAGCAGAAATATAAATGCACTTTATTTTGCTACAGAAGTGCTTAAACTGGCTGTGCAGCTATTTCCATGAAATACTTCTAGATAACGTATTTCTGTACTGCTGCCTCCTGCCTATAAGGGAAGAATAGGTGCTGTATGACATGGATTGCAAAGGCACAGTAAAACAGTGAAGCTGCTGCATAGATTAGGTCCAAGTATACATATGTGCACACTGCTTTTTCAGCAAAATAGAGTCTGAAAGCTCAATGTGACACAGTAAGTTCCCATTTTAAAGTGGTCACATCTAGTCATAAGAGTTTTACGTGGCCTGGGTCAGCAAACATCTGCCTGAATAAAACACAAAAATCTGATTACAGCTGAAAGGACTTATATTCAACAGGAGAATAAAGGCCTGGGGTTTACTACAATGTTGAGCATTTCAGTAACATCAAATTCACTATTTCAAAGCTACTTAGTTTACCAGCGAGATGGCTTGAGGTTGTAAGGGAAGTGAGATTTCTGGCCCTGCTCAGCCCACGTGTCCCACAGCACACCTGGGAGCCTCCAATGGTGGACAAGATTTGTCCTTTAGTAGCAACAGCCACCCCTTCTGCTATTCACCAGCAGCATCCAGGCTCTCCCTCCTCTTAAGATGGCTCAACAACGTACACTGATTTCATATATACACACTGTATCTTGAACTATGTATTTGTACATACTACCCACAGGTGACAGCACTTCCGTCACATCACCCAGCTTCCAGAAATATCTTCTCACTGCTTTTAACTTCTCTTTTGCTGCAAGGGATGTTCAGTATAAGAAGTTAAGACCCCAACAATAAAACACATACTAACCAAAGAGATTACATCAGCAGAAATACAAGAAAGCTCCGCGGCTGTTCTCTGAAATAATTATTTTTGCTTCACACATGGGTTGCTTGTATTTAGGTCACTGTTTCCGTATCTTCAAATCCAGCAGGATCTGCCTCGTATACTTTTCTGGCATACCAGAATACATTCAAACAGGGAGAAAAGCCTCATATTCTGTTCCTCACTCCCCCTGCTTCTCTGTTGGCTCAGCTCACCTCACCTCACAGTCAGTCCTGCCCGTCCCTGAGCAACACTGAAACGCAACAAGCAAATACTCCATGTAAAAAGCTGCAAGACCAACCATTTTTTAAAGGCTTCCTTGGACAACAAAGAAGAAACACGCCCTGTAGAAGACCCAAGGCAAACCTAACTGAGCCTCCTCTGTGCCCACCTATGGCACAGCACAGAAGGATGCAGAGGGCAGAAAACCCATCCTGCAAAGCTAGGGAGGCAGCAGTTTTCTGCTTCCCAGGGCCTTAACGGAGTTTTGTCAACCATAAGAGATACTGACAGTTCTCACAAGGAGGTGGACATAAACAAGTTAGGGTAAATTGTGGTCTTCCTACAGTCAAGAGTAGATCAAGATTATTTTCTTTTTTTTAAATTACAGTTTGTTGCCTTTATCATTAATTGCAAATCAAGTGAGCGCACTCCTTTCAACAGCTGTTGATAAAAGTAGTATTATTTTCCCCCTACAGTACATGCTCTACTTCCCCAAGAATAAATTTGTCTGAAACAATTTTACTTACTGAGGTCAGCATATTTTTTTTCCAGGAGGAAGCAGACTTTGTGCATTGTAACTACTTTATTAGGGCCCACTCTAGACAACAAGACTGAATTCCTGTTTCCTGGTACAGCAATAGGAAAGGAGACAAGGGACTGCACTGTCATCTGCAGTGGTACTACATCAACATTAGCCACGCTGTTGGTAGTACTGAAGTTACTGACAATGGGCAAGATGAACAACAACCACGAGGACCGGGTAACCCACAGACTGAAAGCACAGGTAACACGCCTGGTTTTACTGCCATTTTCGCTTGCGCTACAGCTTTTCCTGAGGCAGAGAGAGCAGGAGGCGGCTATGGTAACAGATGGGGAGCACAGAAACGTATCTAGCAGCTCCCTGCTCCAAAAATACACTCGCACAAAGGGCCGCGCAGAAGCACAAACTGAAACAAACCCATAGTTCCAGGCAGGAGGAAAGAGGTCGGGTTGCAAGCAGCTTTCACCCTTACAGATTCTCCAGTGTCTAATAAAGGGTAGAGTTACTAGCTTTTTACCTGCAGCTATGGGGTCTGACCAAGACTCCTCTCTCCAACCCAGAGGCCCTTTGTCAAAGAACACACGGAAATAATAGCAGGAGGTTTCCACCCCATAAGCTTTGGTTGAAATTGTCTGCTGAAACTTTCCAACTCAACGCTGAATTTGCTGGCCAGACAGACAATTCAGACACATTTTAACATCACAAGAGAACTTTTTCCCTATGAAGCAAAGCTAAAAATAAGGGAGAAGCCCAGGGTTCAAAATCAACACCACAGCAAGCTAGCTTGTCATAACCACTGACAGCACAGCCTCATCAACCACAAGAGCGATGCGTGCTCAGAGAAAAGGGCTGTCCCAGCTCTCTAGAAAAGTGGCAGCAGCACTGGTGCGTAGATTTGACAGGCTTTGATGGGCAGCGCGGCACAGTAGGCTGCCACAGGCCCACAGGTAGCAGATGACGTGTCGGGGGCAGTCCTCTCGCACCACGCTTCACCAAGCTCCCTGTATTATCATATTTCAGTGCTCCCCTGTTGCGCAGCTGCTAGCTTTCAGCTGTATAGCATTTACCCCACTGGACAGTCTTACAGCTTACCCCCACCACCACACTGGACAGTCATACAGCTATGGAGTAAAGGAGGCGTCATGTCTTAAGCACTAGATGCTTACAGTTCTAGCAGTATGGGTCATCACACACCTTGTCAATCCCCTGTCAAAAAATCCCATCATTACATCAGTCACCATGAGAATTCAGGTGTTAAGATTTCTCTTGGTCATCTCTCAGTTAAAAATGAAAAAAAAATAATCTCATGTACTACATGAAAAAAGGAATCCATGGGAAAGAAAAATAATTCCTTTACTGTGTGTGGGTATTCTGAAAGGGTATGCAGACACTGAAGCTTTGAACAGCCATCTAAAGGGAGGAAAGCAAACAGTTTTAGCAAGAAAATGAAAAACCAAAAGCAAAGCCTACAGCCCAAAATTCCCTTTTCTACATGCACAAATCCTAAAAAAGGGGGGTGAAAACACTGTTGTCATATGTATTTTAAAAAAGGATCTTTTTAAAAGTGTTAACAGTAAACAGGAACAATCCTAAATATGCCTCAAAACCAAGTAACACTGCTAGATTCTTTTGCTTTTTGTGGTATGAGAGGAAGTGGTAAAAAATGGGTCAGGCAGGACTTTCTCATTCTTAAAATTTTCTTACATGTCAAAGATAAAGGCATGCAAGGGGAAGTTTTATGAATATTCACTCGATCGACTTAAGAGACACTTATTCCAAGTACTCTAGTTAAGACCTGCACTTGAAGAGAAAAAGGAGTTCAAAAATCTTGTTCTCTTGAAATTTTCCACAACTACTGCTCGGGTTACCTACAGGAAGAGACAAACCATTAAGTCGGTTTTCCAAGAGACAGTAGGCACAACCAGAAGAAAAGTACAGCCAAGCAGTTAAGAAGAGCGAAACAGACTCACCCACCTGCCAACACAGCCAGAGCTGTGACTGCAGAGCTATAATCATGTCAGGTGTTACCAGGAGCTGCCAAGGTTAAGTCCTCTGCTAATAAACCATGGATAAATCAGCAACAGGTTGGTTTGGAAATTTATAGGCTGCTGAGTAAGATCTTTGCTGGAAAAGAGAATTAAGCTGGTTTGACAGCTCTTTTCTGTTCTTTTAAATCTCCTCCTATGTCCTGCCATAAACAAAGGGATTCAGAGTTTACTTAATGAGCAGTCACTGAAAGTAAAGGAAGTTCACAGTGCATGCTGAGTGGCAGCATACAATGCTCTGCCAACTGTATTCAATGGTCCAGATTCTCCAATTACATCGTTTAATGCTGCTTTTGATATTAACAGTACTGGCTATGCAAATACTCTTCCCAGGCACAGCTGGGAGGGGAAAGTCAGTTTATGACACTGGATTTAAAAGTATGGGCATCAGTGCATTAGTCTTAGCCCTGAAGAAAGCTCAAGACAGCTATCATCTTAGGGCATTAGGCAGCAATGTATCTAATTGAAAGCCCAGAGCTCACTTGGGGAATATCTGTGGTCTGCCTGGCCTACAAGGAAGGTGATGATGCTTGTCCCAACAGGTGGAGCTGAACATACGCTCCCAGCAAAGCTGCACACCCATCAAAACATACGTGTCCTACCACAACAGCCAATGCCACCCATCCAGCAGCCCCAGACAACTCTTATCCATCAGACAGCAGCAAGGAAGCTAATGTTACTTCTCGGGTAAAGAAAGAAGAGGCAGTGAACATGGAGGGTGGCTGGTCATTACAGGTGCTTGCAGAGACAGCACCAAAGAAACAAGTTGGTAGTAATATGGGCCATGGTAATATGGGAGTCAAAAATTAAGTGATATGAGAAAGTTTTAAAATGCCCCCTAATTGTTTTAATTCAGTTGTACCCGGAACTAGAAGTTATTTTGTTCTTGTGATGTTTAGTCAACACCAAAGTCATTTTTCAAAACACGTATTAGAAAAGAAAGATCAGATGTTACTAGTGTGCTGTTAGGCTCTGATAGAGCAGCTCACCCAAAACAAAGCCCACAGAACGACTGCAGGAGACTGAGTGCACATGAAGCAAAACCCAAAACCAGTTTGTGCTAAAATAGATACAGAGAGCCACAGAGACTGCAGTTCAGCAGCTGCAGACAGTTAAGCAGCTGCAGAGCCTGGCCATACTTCTGAAGTAATCCTCAAGTCTTCTTAAATAATAATAAAATAGAAATAAAAAAAGAACCCCCAATAATTACTCTCCACTACAAAGAGAACCTCAACAGGCAAATGAGAATTACTTCTGCACTGCTCATCTTTACAGGCAGCTGGACACTATAGTTCAGAAGGGCCTGCACTTCTGATTCATCTCAAAAGCTTGTGCATTTGGAAGCCCTGCGGTGACAGCACAGGGCACTGACTCAGGATCCGAGTGATTTAGCTGAAGCACTTTAAGATGCTCTTGCCCACAGCTGTGGCTCATCTCACCCCTCTGGCAGGTTTTCCTCCTCACTGCATCAGGGCAGCATAAGGGAGGCATACGCGCTCCTCAACTGCTGCAGTTCATGCTCACCTTACAAATCCAAACTGAAGTTGATGGCAGTTAACACCAACACACCAGACAGCCTGTCAGCCTACCTCTGCTTTGGGGCAGAGGAAAGCAGAGGAAGACTACTGCTAAGGGACAGTGACATCTCGACTCCACTCTTGAATCCAGAAAGCCTCATGAGTCAGAGCCTTAGACAACAGCAATGTTAGTTATGGTTCTGCTAATTTTAGCTCATGCTTAACCCACAGTTCCCAAGTCCCTGCAGCGCCTTTCCAGGTGCCAAAAGCCACAACTACACTATACCTCAACTGCCAAAACATACAGTTTCCCAGCTGAGAGGCTCTGATGCACTTAGATAAACTGTATGCTGAAGAAATACATTTTTCAAATAAAGACAACAAGAGGAAGAAAACAAGGACGGCTTTATTTACCCTATTGCTGTGTGCATATCTTAAAACAAGGAACAAAAGTTCAGCTGCATAGTTCCTGTGTTTCAGAGTCCACTCCAGGACACACAAGATAGACTTGGTTCAGAGGGCAGCTCGGGAGTGTCCCACAGCAAGGTAGCAACCAGCCTGCCAGGGCCAGCTTCTACCCCAAGGAGTAAAAGGAGAGAAAGGGGCAAGAGAAACAAACACACACTTCACACAATCCCCTCAGAGTAAACTGGGAAAGCTTTTAGAAGTAAACAAACAACCCCCCTGCCCCCGTATTCTCAGATAGCCACCCAAGCAGAATGCTTTTACTATGGTAGCTGAAGTGTTTGTTTTATAAGAAGAGTTTCCTGAGATTTAGTCAGCCTTACCAGCCTCCTCCTCCTCTCCTTATTCACACTAAACTGTGAAAGGGACTTCAGCTCTCTCCAACCAATTAAAAACTAATTGAAGCAACAGACTGGCACTATACAGCCTAAGCAGTCTAAGAGACTGAAGACTCAGCTCAGATGAGGCCTACACAATGTCATAATATTTCATTTTATTTAACCTCATGACACAAAGAGCTGAAAAGAGTATTCACAGGGATCCAAACCTGCAAAAAAATTCCTTATTCCAACACAAGTCCACTGGGTTCAAAGGAACAGTACACATACTTTACTGTATGCATGCAACACAGTGCCTGCAGGAACAGAGCCAGGTTTTATTTATTTGTAAAGCTCTGTGAGGAAGTTACACATACAATTTCTCTCTCAAAAAATAATGCTGTGTTAGAACATTAGTTTATTTTATTTATTCAAGGAGACATCCTCACCCCCTTAAATGAATGAATGACAAAACATTAAGATGGATTTGTCTATGACTTGAATATAACCTAATCTTTTCTGCTTTAGACAATTACTTTTATTACTGCTAGGACAGTAAACTATGTCAAGGAATTGCTGGAAAGAATTCTGTCTCCCAAAGACAAATAAAATTCAGAACAAGTATTAATGACAAACCCAAATCTTTCTACCTTACAGACACTAAACTTCGTGCCTGCTTCTACCAATGAGGTCTTTTAGGAATTGGACACAGTTTCAAACACGCTCAAAGAGTCACTGCAAATGGGTGTAAGTATGCAGCACTGACAATTTGAAAAAGTCAGCAGCAAGGAAGATTTCACATACACCCATACCTCTCCTATTGAAATGTCTTCACTGCACAATATGCAACCAACAATTTTGATGAGAAATCCCTAACTTGTGGTCCATGGAACAAACATAAGGCTATAAAAGGGGCCAGGAGGCAAACTTGGTTAGGTAGAGAATGAAAGCAGCTGGTGTTAAGGAGTAGGATTAGTGGACAACCTCCTGACAGGAATCAGGCAGAGAGCCCAAAGGAGCAGATCTACACTTCTGAAATCAAGGATTTCTCTCAGACACAAAGAGGAAAGAGATGCAAGGTGGCAGAGAACTGCTTTGCATGTGGGCAGTAAGCATATTTTAATGACTGTAGGAAGAAATGGACAAGGCTGACCTGTAAGGCAGCTGGTAGTGATTACTTGGAAAGAGTAAGTTGGACACACAATTTAAGCCCTCAAACAGTCCTCAGTCAAAACTGGAAATGAATGGAGAAGAAAATGCTGAAGTGTATTTGCAGATGGTGATTATTTGGTGAGAAATCAGAGATCTCAATGAAGAGTGTGAGGACAGAATATACTTTAATTGAGAAGAAAAGAAACTAAAAAGCAGGAGAAATTCCACGACACTTTCCTTGCACAAGCTACACTTATTACGGTATACCTACATGGCTAACATGCAAATCCAATCAAAAACCTCAGAAGAGCAAGCCCATGACAAAAAGCACGCTTCACAGCAAAACTAACTCAGAGATTCTGAATTGACCTGTAACTGTATTTCTTTCTGTCACGTTTCAATGCGATCCTCCTTAATAATTAAAAGCACTAAAGGTACTCACAAAATCCCCTCTTAACAACCATGTAAAGCAAGGAAATTAACCAAGTAATCTGACAGCCTGACCCCGTACAGGCAACCCCCAGAGACTTCTACAGCAAGTTCTTTCAGTGGCCTTCAGCACTGAAGATTTTGCTGGAAAGCAGCGACCAGAAGGCAAGCAGACTGGTGTGAACTGTGGAATCTCAAAAAGCTCATTTCTCTCCCATGCACAGTGCATGCCAAATCTTAAAATTCCTGCAGCATCCAGTTATGAAATTACAATAGAAGATAAAAAACAGATGGCTAAAGCCTTTTGGGAAAAAAGATTAAGCATTACTTCATTTCCAAAAGAGAAAGATGTATGTTTGAAAATACAGAACCTACTTCAGACCGTATCCAATTGATACAAAAATAGGTAACTTGCCTCATGGAAATGAAGCCTGTCTTCAGTTACAGCAGCATACAAGAAAAGTTTAACCCTTTTAGAACATCATGGCTCACTGTATTCTTAAGCAGGATTTAAAACAAAGCAGTTCATATAGGAGATGACAGGTATTAAAAACATTGTAAAAAATAACACATTTCTTTATCTTAAAGCAACTATTGAATGGCAAATCCTGTAGAAAAGCCTATTCTTTTCCAGTGTTTTTAAGCAGTTAGCACTTACATTCAGGTGAGCAGCTTTCTCGCTCATAAAAGCATCTAACGGACATCATATTAGGAACTTGGCAACCTCAACTCTGTAAGAGTTAGGCCATTCCCTGTGGAAACCAGTCAACACTACACTTGAAGCCCCCGTTGGGTCCCTGACTTGCGAGACATTACACAAAAATAAGGAAACATAAAAGCCATCCTAGAGAGCTCACATGTTCAGCATTAGGTGCTTCAGCAGCAGTTTAAAACAGCTATCACAGCTTCAGGTCCGAATACTGGAACTGATCTCTGGTCCAAAAGAGCGTTTTCCCCTCATGAGGCTCCTCTGCCGAGGCCGTGCCTCCGACAAGCCTTGACTCAGTTGCCTGAACAGAGGCCTCCAGCAGCTGAGAAGCCCCAGGGTACACGAGAGATGCTTGCCAGGCTGGCAGGCTTGACACAGGATCAACAGGAGACCTGAGCTTCTCCAAACTGGCAGCTGGGACTAGCAGAAAACCCAAAGGCATCTCTAACAGCGCTAGACACCAGTGTTCAGACAACTGAACTCGGTCCCCTGCGCAAGTCTCAGCATTACACCAGCCAGCAATGCCCAGCACGGTCCTATCCCACCCAGCAGTAGTCTGCTCCAACAGCACAGAGCAGCAAATACAACTTTTTTGTAGAAGTCTAAGCAATATGCATGAGACTGATTTCTGGCTTTATTCAATGGCTACACGCTGAGGGGGACTAAATTAACTCTGTCCTATCACGCACAGTCCTTCCAGGCCAGGACTGCAGCTCACTGTCAAGGCTGGCTAGAAAATCCTGCACTGCCCCAGCTTATTCCAAGGGTAAGTGGAGGATGACACACTCCAGCACTGCCAAGCAAGCGCCTTTCAAAAAAAAATCAAGTGCTTATATGATTAGTGCAAAGCATGACGTTCTCACAGTAGCAGGGAGTCACTAATCCATACTAAAGACCAAGACTACGTTTATTTATTTATTTTTAATGAAAGGCTCTAAATGAACCAACTGCTCAATTTTTCAAAGGTATGAGCAGCCACAATAATTAGGTCTGGGTCAGCAGGAGCAGCCAGAATGCCAGAGAAGTGACTCAGTCCTGTTAATTACCTGAAAATAAGGTTTTTTTAATGAAACAGTGACAACACTGAACACTCCATCACAACCTGCCCCCCACAAGTGCACCACCAATGAAAAGCAATCATCTGAGAGTATCCATCTTTAATCATTAGTAGGGACAAGAAACAGAAATTATAGAGAGCAGAAGAAGCAAGGAAAGGGAGTTTCAGCTTATGCTGGACAAATGCTGCTGTACCTACAGATAATCGTTTTAAAGAGTGAAGCAGCAACACCAGCGTGGTAGCAACTTCCCACACAGACAGCGTAACTCCAGAAAAAAAGAGAGCAGGAGCTATTTTGAACACAAAGTTTAAAAAAATTCAAATCAATAAAAGGCCAGAGGAGAAAAAAGTATTAAAGTCAACCAGAAATACACCCAACATTGCAGACTGCACACAATCAGTTACAAAATATTCTAAAACACAAGTCATCTTCTGAAGAGTTAGACAAATGTAAACCTAACAGAAAATAGCAGTTCACAGATAGGTACCCAGCCCGTTTTGGTCACGCACAGTCCTTGCTCACAGACACATCTCAGTTCAAGTGTGTTTATGACTGCATTGTCATTTATTTTAAAATATGAATGGAGCATTCTTTTCCTCCAGAAACACAGCATTGTTAAAATGCCAGTACATTAAAATAACTTACTGCTTACTACATTTCAATCAAACAAACTACAGACTACAGCACTGCCACTCAATATATATTAAGAGTGGTTTCAGCAAGCACAGCATATGGAGTTCATTTCTTCTGCTTTGCTCTCACATGGGCCAAACTCAGAGACAAGCTTTGAAATAGAGGAAGCAGTGATTCTGTCAGCACGTGCAAAACTGTCTTCTCCAAAGTTAAGGAAAGACTTAGCTGAAGCTTCTCAAAATTTGTAAGTATTTACCCTTTTGTTTCATACAAGAGTTCCACTTAGGGCACAAATACCGTATTTTAGCTTGCATGCTTAAAGAACATTTTTGTTAAGGTTCTCCAAACAAGAGGAAACAGAATAGAAAAGCCTACAATCAAATGACTGAGTGATGGTTTTTTCCCTATTGTTATTTTTCCTAGAATTCATCCACATTTCACCACCATACTGTTGCTTTGTCATAACCAACACAAGCACTGATCTTGCCTATATTTAAATTCAAGAATGTAAAATGAAGATTCAGAAGACAACCCACTTTTAAAAAATTATTTGCATATCTGAGGTTTTGAAAGGCTGTTTCACTATTTCACACACAGGCATTTTGCTAGGTGGGCACTCTAGTTTATGATTAAACAATAAGCTAATTGTTTCTAAAATAACAAGATTGTTCACAAGAGAACTTTTGTGTGTGACTTTTTCTTAAATCAAGTGAAAGTTAGCTGCAGATCCAATCTGAACATTCCCCTGCAGCATTCTGCAAATTCTCAAGCAAGGAGTGAATCAAGTGAAAGTGAAAGCCAAACCAGCTAGTTTATGCAAACAAAACATAAAAAGTAATACACACAACTGCTGAAATAAACCTGATAAACCAAAATTACTGTGGAAAACTCTCTGGCCTGAAACTAGACAGTAGATCCCATGAGATAATCACAACAGCCTCTTTCAACTTCTAAAACGTTTTTATTTGTAGTTTATTTTGTGAACGCAAGTTCAACTTCCAAAACAATTATATCTCTTAATAATATTTCAAAACATTTTAGGCAAGAAGATAACTTGTTTAAAAAAAAAAAAAATTGTAACCTGACAACGCTCCTTTAAAACAGAGCAGCGAGCACCCTTCCAGCATATTTGACAGAGATTTCCAACTCCAAGAGACAAAATTTAAATTTGTAGAGGCAATTACTCATAACCAGCAAAAGCAGCCAATGCAAGTGTCAAACTTGCCAACAAGAAGAAAGGCCAAGTAATAGAAAGGAGGCTGCAGTTTATTACAAGGCAATTTGAGCATCTCAGTCCACGAGGTCTGAAAAGTACTGTCTTCATCTCCTGACAGTACAGGCTCACACTAATGTGAAGAATTATGTCAGTAACATCAATATTCCAAACATATAAAAGAGCACTTAAGTATCTGTATAACGGAGATCTTTGCCTGACTATTTAAAAGCTGCTTCTAGTCTTCCCTAGCAGACTTATTTCAGCTCATTTTGCACAGGAAGGAAGATGCACCAGACCCATGCTATTAACTGTTAACTGCTGTCTAGTCAGTTCCAAGGCCATCCAACTGGACCACCACTACACAAAATTCTTGTCTGACTAAACAAATACCTTAAGACAATTCCCAAGAATCTGTCTCTTGCCTCTTTCCATTAAAAGATGGAAAGGATTAGAGAGAAGAGAAGAAGGAGAGACAAGATGTCTCTGGGTAAAAAAAGTCAGAATCAAAATGGGTATCCACACCAGATTAACACACAACCATCTTCAGGGCTGAACTCAAATGCCTCAATCAGCTAACAACAGTGTCAGCAGGTAACACTCAGCACCAAGAGCTGAAAGTTGGAAAACAGCTCTTGGGAAATATTAAAAAAACAAACAAAAAAACCCAACCAAAACCAAACCAACCACAAAACCAACAACCACACCACTAAGTCACAGATGCCGAGAGCTAATACATGCACCATCCTCTGCATAACAACAACAATGCCAGCTAAGAAAATCAGAGTACAGAACAAAACCAACAGGTCCAAGATAAGTATGCAGCAAAGCAAGCACACAAGACAGACAAGGGCCCCACACAGCTGCTTCTGCAATGGGCAAGCAGGAGAAAGCGGGGGCGGGTGTCATGCACACAAAATGAACAACATCCTTCCTATTTCAGCACCATCAACTTACTCCACCATTTGTGCAGAAACATGAGCCACTTCTTACCATTTTTTGGTGCACTCGACCATCAACTCCTGGTAAGAGGCCACAAACTGGAACTTGGATGCATGTTTCCCAACACGCTGCAGTCTTTTCCAAACTGAAGCCATGATGGTGAGAAATACCAGTCCTCTTACACAGTAGCAACTCTGCTAATGCCAATGTAGGTTTAAGAGTGTGTGTGCTCACTACTAGCAGGTTTATATACAGACACCGTAAAAACAGTGCACGAGGAACTTGATGGGATGTCTACAATTCATATTCTGCCTCTCCCTTCTTCACGGTAAATCCCAGTCTAGCTGAATGGCTCATCACTGGCCAGGAGCAGCATGCAATAGGAGCAGACAGGTAACTGAAAGGAAGTTCGCTCATGGAATCGTCATTCTTCACACAGTAGATGATGTGGAGACTGCAGGACTGGAAGACAAGTAAAACAGAGGGAGAAAGCATTGGTTAATATACTACATACTACAGTGCTGCAATTGCACATGATTTCGTACCTTTCAAACAACCACAATAAACCACAAAAACATACTCCCTTCCTGTTGTCATCCCCCCCCTCCAATTAAATAAATAAGAATGCTGTAGCAATTTCAGGAATGCAAACCACGAGTCTATCTGGAAACATATCAACATGTCCTTTTATCAGCACCATCATAATTGGCAACAACAACAAAAAAGGGCAGGTCAGGGCCACACCGAATCCTTATGAAGCATCTCTGGGAAGCGATGCAAAGTGGCTGAGGTAGTGCCAATGAGCAGGGAGACGAAGGCAAGTTCTTTGTCTTGACGACAAAAGGTGTAACAGTTCTTTCCTCTCACACACGCACACCTCCCGCTCTCATTTCTCTTTCCAAGGAGAAGGAACAGCCAAGAAGCCAGCAAGGGAATGTTACTACTTAAATGCCTGTGCCAGGGTGAGGAGGAGGATGAAAGAGGAAGGGGCATTTCCTGAGCCCTGGCTGCCCAGGATTCCCCATCTTCCTCGCTGCATCATATTGAAATGAAAACGCCTCTCCTTCCTGAACTGAGAAACACTCATCAGAGAGGTGAAAAGGCAAAGGAGAAACCCAGGTGGGTCTTCTCCCTCCAAAGGAAAGCAGCATCTCTGCTGGGTGCGGAGAGAAAAGCCTCTTCATTAGGAATACGGGGAAGCAAAAGGTGGCTGCACCTGGCAAGAAGGCAAGGGTCGGATGGCATCAAGGCTGGCCAGGAGGCAACCTGGGGTCCAGGAACGTACCCCAGGAGGGGGCCATCCCCACCAGCCCCGAGGCGAGGAACGGCCCCGCTCCGCCTCACCAGCCCCTGCCACCTCAGCGCCCCCCGCCCCTCCTCCCCCCGCAGCCGTTGGCCAGGAGCCGTTGGGGTTTAAAAATTAAAACGCCAACGGTGGGGAGCGGGGGGAGAGGCGATTCGGGGAGAGGAAGAGACGCGGGGCAGCGCGGGAAGCTCCCTCCGCTCCGCGGCACTCACCTGCCCCCGGCTCCTCACGGGCGGTCCCCGCCAGGCGGGCGCGGGCGCTGGCACCACACGGCAGGCGAGAGGCAGCGCTGCCGCTGCCCATTACTGCGGCAGCCCCGCCGGCGGCAGCGCCCTGCGGCTGTCCCCGTCCTCCCGCAGCCTCATGGCGAGCACCGGGCGCACGCCGCTTCCCCTCGCCCCGCCGGGCACCGCCCGGGTCCCGCCGCGCCCCGCCACCACCCGCACTCCGCCGGGCGCCCCCCCCGACCGGCCCCGCCGCGTGCTCTCCGCAGCCCATTGGCTGCCGCCTCGTGTCAATCACCTGCGGGCAAAAGGAACGATCCTCGCGCAACGGAGAGAGGGAGGTAGTGAGGAAAGACGGACCTCGCAGGCCCTCTTCTCCCGCCCCAAACTCAATCTTTTTTGATTGGTCGAAGTGCCCGAAGAGGCGGGGTTTCTTGGAAGCAGAAGCTATTCGATAGGCGATCTTGGCCGCCCGTCAGCACAAAAGCGTCCGGCGATTACCCAGCGGCGCTTCCGAAGGCCGCAGGGTGGGCGCGGCATGTGGAGCGGGCTGTCAGGGGAGGGGTGTGGCCCCGCAGCAGCGGCCCCCGGGACCCTCCGCCGCTGTCGCCGCCCAAGGGCTGGAGAGTGGCGGGCGCGGGCCTCGCTGCCGGGAAGGGCCGCTCCCGGGCCGAGAGGGACGGGGGGGGGGGGGGAAGGGGGGCAGCGGCCGCGGGAGGCGAGGGAAAACCACCACGAGGGACAGCGGCGGCCGCGGGGCCCGGCGCCGAGCAGGTGTCGGTCCAGCGCCAAGCCTGACCCACGTCCCGCAGCACAGGGCCTGGCCCCGGAGGTGCTCTGGAGTTGTTGTGGGGATGAGAGGTTGATGGAAATGGAATACGAAATAACGCAGGCAGGGCGGTGGGCCTTTGTTGATTTAACTTGCTGATGCGCTCTGTGAACTTCACCCAAACGCTGGGGGTTGGACGCTCTGCGCGGTTTTACGTAAAAGTGTCAGCAGGGGAGAAGGGAGCGACGAGGGGGGCGATGCCCGAGGGAGGTGGGCTGGGAGTTTCCCACACCCACTCCGGCCAAACGCTTCTCCTACTGCGCAGCGCCATTAAGGGGGTGTCAGGAGCCAGGTGTAAGGCCTTTGCTCCAGCATTCACCTGAAATGAAGTGGTGGTTTATTCTGGTTCGGAGGGAAAACGCCACACATCTTTTTGCCCACTTGGCTTCCAAAGCCTCTCCTTGCACCTGTGCAGGTGTGTTAAGTCTTAAGATCCCAAAGCGCTGTTTGCAACAAGTGGATTCCAGAGTCGGGACAACATGGTTGTGTGAGATGCTGTGGGAGCTAATCCTGAACCTGGTGTCCAAGCAAGTAAGAAACTAAGCCGCCTATCAAGTGGAAGCACAGGGAAGTAAGAAAGATAATGCAGTGGAGGTCTGTGAAATTGAAGCCTCAGGGCTTTGAAGCCCTCCTCTGTGTTCTTTCCCATGACAAACCAAATGGAGTCCAAGCCTGATCCGTGGACTGGGAAGCTCTTTATCCCAGTCTTTTCCTCCTCATCCCCAAACTGCCTCTCCCTGTGCCGGCATATCGCAGAGGCTGCCAGCATTCTGTGGCTGGAGTGAAAGAGAAAGAATGACGCTGCAGATGGCCACAGGCCTAAGCTGAACTAAGTTACTTTGGAGAGGGTGAATATTTGGGCTATTAAAAAGGTCAGCCCCTGCTTATAATGTGTTAGTCTTCATTCCTTTGCCTTCTCTCAAGACAGATTTACTTATCCGAGCTGCCAGAGGGCATGCATTTTCTACCTATTTGGAGCTGTCCTGGAAGAGGCAGTGATTTTCCTTCTTAAAGTGTTACACTGGAATGTGAAGACAGTTGTACTACCCATACAGATTTTTCTCAGAAGTGTTCTTTTTTTCCCTGAATATTTTTGAAGTTACAATTTGAAGATTTTGCACGTTTGTCTTAAGATTTCTGTCCCAGTTTTGCAGCTGGTCTGCACACACAGAGTAATTCCAACACGCTTGAGGGAGACATTACTGGTTTTTTAAGTGCAGATCACCTGCTCAGGATTTGGGAAATGAGGCCAGGATTTCCAGAACACATCAGACTGAGTACTCACAGTCTGGAGCACACATATGCTTGGTTCTGACCTGGAAAATACCAGATGGAAATCTGGCAGCTGTAAAGCGGATCAAACAAGGTAATTTAAAATTCCAGTGGCCCTGAGGAGATCCTTGGTTCCTCATACCAGGGAAATGTCAAGTAGTCAGTTGTACTGATTTTATTTCAAAAGTTGTCTTTATTCTGTATATATTACCAAGAGTTAATCTGTAAGCTTCTCTGATTTATCTTCTGAATACCATGCAGCATCCAGGATAATTCCTAAGACATATCTTTGGCCAAGATTTTATTTTCCTGAAACTGAGATAGACATTTTCTGTCCTGTGGAATAAACGCAGAAGGTCTGGTGGTTTGTTCAGTGACTTGTGTTTCAAACATCATTATTTATTAACATTTTCCACTTCCTTCGTAGCTTGTGGATTCAGGTTACACTAGGCCTAAGAAGTACACAGCATAAAGCTGCTTTTTCCTTTGTTGTGTGGGGAGAGTTGTAATTGGCAAAAAGAGATTAGCAAGGGCATGGATGAAGAACCCCATACCCCTTCCTCTGGTCAGAGCACTCTGGTGGATCAGGGAGGAACCCCCGTGTTGACTTCATTGCCATATTGAAACAATCTCTTGACTGGTCCTGCCAGCCATAAGCCTGATTTGTGCCAGTGATCCAGCAGAAACCATAGCTCAGCTATCGAGTATGGTACAGGACCTGAGCCAAAATCTAGGGCAAGAGTCACATTTTTACTTAATCCAATATTAGGAGCTTTATGGCAAAACCAATCAAAACTAGTTATACCAATAAGTGCCCAATACTCACTGTTAAAGTAAATAGCTGAATGAACAACTCTCACATGACTCCCAGAAGGGTCCTCCTAATTATGAATCGTTTTATGCATTGTTTTATGTACAGCGTCAGAGACCTTCTCTTCTGCAAGGAGGAAAAATAGCCATGTGACAAATAGGCAGATGCTGTTTTATTTTTTAAAGATATATAATATGTATGATACGATCTTTTTAAACCATATTCCTGTCAAAACTGCTGCCTTCCTTGCCTGAGGAAGGAAAGCTGAGGAAGTATATTTGTGTACATTTGAGCATGCTCTCATCTTCGTCACTCTGGAAATGGCATGGAGCAGGATGCTGAGAGCTGCTCGAATTGGGAAGTTGGCGGGGCAGACCAGGGAGTCCCCAGAGCACCCTGACCCCATTCTTCGTAAGCAGACGGTTTCACCAAGGACACCCTTACTATCCAAAAATACATGCTCATGTTCTGTCGCTCCCTTTCCCCCCTCTATGGTGACACTGAAATATCCAGCCTCTCTCACAGTCTCCACAGAAATCCCAATATTTGTTGGTTTTGGGACTTTTGACTCCTCCTCCCTAGCTTTGGCCTGATGGTGGTAGATTGCAAGCCTCCTGGTCCAAGTAGAAAGATGATCTATGCTCTTATTTATGTTATTCCCCGTTAAGCTTTAAAGCTATAAAGCCTCTCCCTTATCTTTCAACGCCTCGTCATCAGCATGACTAAGGACAGGTTGTTCACCAGTAAAGAAATGACCTTTGCTAGAAATAGCTATCATTATAAATCTCAGTGCTCCCATCCCTCTCGATATGAGCCTGCAGAAATGTCACTGAGAAAATAACTAATTGGATTATGTCAGATTTGCAAGAGCCTTCAGCTTTTTGAGGCAGTGGGCTATATACATGAGGTTACCTTCACCTGCTACATTTTAAACTTTCTGGTGTTTCTAGATCCCATGAAACGTTTCATCCCACGTTAACAGAGGAAGTGGAGAATTTGCACTGACCTCAGTAGATCTGGGTAAAGTACCAGCCTCCTGGTCCCCAGTACCTGTCACTAACTGATGTGTGATGCCTTAAAATTCAGTTCCGTAACAAGTAATGCTCACCAAGTTCTATGGCAGCACGCTTGTCTGCTTCTTCTTTGTTTCTTCATATCCCAACAGGAATTTAAAAAAAACCATATAACAAATTATAAAAATGTATGCAGTAACAAAATCATTTTTTTAATCCCCCCTTCTCCTTTTGTTTCTTGTTTATTGCTGGAAAAATTCCACTCAGCTGTCTTTTCGCATGATCTGATGACACCCAACAGCCATTCTGTGTCAGAGGGGAAAATTTTGAATATTCCCTCTGCTAGATATTGGCGACAATTGACGGGGGGAGGGTGGGATACTCCATCTTATTTGTGCAATGAAAGCTTGACTTTGAGGCTGGCAGCTGAGAAAAGGCAATTCCCACATTGCAGAATTAGATAGTCCAGCTACTACCATAGCCTGTAACGAAAGCATGTAATTTCAGCAACACTCCAGCTGCGCTTAAGGCATGAGGCATAAAACCATCACGATTTGTAGATTTTAGGATGCACTCTGGTGGGCTTGTGTTTTGTTAACACTCCGTGGGCTGAGGCAGGCAGGCCAGTCTAGTACTTATCTACTGACCAGCTTACCTGTGCAGCATTCCTCGCCCGGGCCGGCTCCCAGCCTGAGGCACTGAGCTGTGTACAGGCACCCACCCTGTTAAACCTCCTAATCCAGGGCCTGCCCCCAAGAGAGCAGGTTCACACGAGCTCTGCTGCCAAGAGTAATCTGCAGAGATAGGGGCTGGGTTAATTCACCAGCACCTCTTTTTTTATGGATGCTTTATTCTCCCATTCTCCTGCCATAGCTGGAGCCCGCACTTGTACGTGGTGAGACCCTGCTGTGCTTCAGCCAGGCAGCAAGTGCCTCCTCTCCAGGCTCCGTGCCAGAAGGGGTACCCAAAGGGCCCATTCCCTGGGTGGCAGCCTGATGTCCCAGCCTGTTTGCTCTCCTGTGACCAGTTCATTATGCCACTGGGAGGCACTAGGTACTCCCTACCCTGCCCCACTTAACCCCACTGCCCAAAGTCTTGTAGGTAAAGTCAAGCAGGCTGGTTCAAAAAGAGCAGATGAAAAACCTCCTTACCTGTCTTTCCTTTATCTCCCCTCTCTTGTCTGGCTGAAATTCTTCCCAAACCACTCAGCAGTAAGGGGCATGTTGTATTTATCTGCAGACGAGGTCAAGGACAGGAGTCGCATTCCTGAAATGCAGAAGCTGCAATGCAGTTCAGCCTGTGGAGGCAAGACAAAAGATGGGGTGTTGATGGTGGAGACCCACATGCTACAGACAGCATTTTCCTATTCTGTATCATAAACCTCTTGATTAGCACTGCTTCTCCACGTTTATTATCAACTCTCCTCTTACTCAGTTTGCAATGGTCTGAATAAGATTTTTCATTAACCTTTTGATATCCTTGAGAATTATGTACATCTCTTAGTGGCCCCAGTTTCTCTCTTCTTAAAAAAAGGAAAAAGAAAAAAAAAAGAAGCAGCCTGTACTTTGTCCATAAATAACAACTTTCGATCTTTTATCATGCTTAGTGTCTCCTGTATCTTTTCCAGTTCTTCAAATACCCTTCCTGTGTGGTCTCCCTAGCCTTTTTGCAAAGTATAATTATGTTTGTATAGGACATCCTGCAGCACTAATGAGGTAAAGAATGCCTTTGTCCCTCTCTTTTTAAAATAAACAATACATAGTGTGACTAGCAGGAGCAGGGAATTGAACATGCCCCTGTGCTCAGCACTGGTGAGGCCGCACCTCCAATACCATGTTTAGTTTTGGGCCCCTCACTACAAGAAGGACATTGAGGTGCTGGAACATGTCCAGAGAAGGGCAAAGAAGCTGTTGAGGGGTTTGGAGCACAAGTCTGATGAGGAGCAGCTGAGGGAACTGGGGTTGTTTAGCCTGGAGAAGAGGAGGCTGAGGGAAGACCTTATCAACCTCTACAACTCCCTGACAGGAGGGTGTAGTGAGGTGGGGGTCGGTCTCTTCTCCCAAGTAACAGGGGATAGGACGAGGGGAAATGGCCTCAAGCTGGGCCAGGGGAGGTTTGGATTGGATATTAGGAAACATTTCTTCACCAAAAGGGTTGTCAAGCATTGGAACAGGCTACCCAGAGAGGTGGCTGTGTCCCCATCCCTGGAGGTATTTAAGATGTGTGGATGTGGTGCCTAGGTACATGGTTTAGTGGTGGACTTGGCAGTGTTAGGTTAATGGTTGGATCTCTATGATCCTAAAGGTCTTTTCCAACCAAAATGATTCTATGATTTTTTTTACCAAATAATCCAGCTGTTAATTTAACTTAAGGTGCGCTTCATAAACAATGACCTTGATTCTCTGGAACTGTTCACTTTCTCATTGTAATTTTTTTTTTCTTCTTTTCTACAGTTCTTTTTTAATATAAACTTTTTTTCAAAACCTCATTGCTTGTTACACAGACTACCACCAACACTCTGTGGAGACAGCTGAAAGTGAAAGGGCCAAACTTTAGACAAGATAAAGACTGAGCAATCTATGGCTAGGATTTGGAAAAAGTATGTCAGTATGGCAGCAGAAGCGAGAAAGCAAGGCTCTTTCTCCACAGACAGCGATTACAAATGGAAAGACATTTTTCTAAGAGCTATGGAAGAAAATAAGAGTTGGAGCAAGTTCAAAGGAAGACTTGCTTCCTAGGTCCCATACACAGCCACATTCTACATGACGCTGGATATGTTAAATCTCTGATTAACCAGCTGTAGATGCTTCATGGAGGCATCTAAGAAACTGCAGATTCAATGGTGGGAAGGTCAAGGAGTGAAGGTTTTACAGCCCATACATTTTTTTCTACTGAGATCCTGTTTGTTAGAAAATGAGTAGCTGGGCATGCAATCAGAATACTGAACTGGAAAAATGTAAAGCCTTTCAACTGTATTTCTGTAACTCTGCATAAATGCCAGAGAAATCATAAAATGTAATACAGCTGTCTCTAAAGATTATGCAGGAAATTCCTCTTTGCCCAAATATAATATCATATGTCGCTTTTAAAGAGAACGCCTAGTTAACTTTGGATCTACACCATCAGTCATCCACACTGTACATCAGTAACAGAGGTACGCTTCCTCGGAGCGCAGACATTAGCAATGCACAGACAATCATAGATCAAATCTGAGGCCTTCTTGGAAGCCTGTCTAGAAGCAATTACCTTGCAGATGTGATAAGACAATCTATTATGCAAACTGGTGTTCCTACAAGACTAAGAGGAAAATTATATCTAACAACTTGTACAATCAGAATCCCAAACATCATACAATAGGACATTCGTGCTTGATGAAAAGAATCTCAAAGCGCAGAGCAGGAATACGAATATGTGGTGTGGCTTTCATCCTGCAGATTTATTTTTAGCAAAGTTATAGCTAATGAAAATGAGCCCCATAGATGTATTGATGTATGCAAGACATGCAAGTGGACAAGCATTTGCAGACTTTGGTCGTGGTGTTGGGCAGGTGTGAGATGGTGTGGAGAGAATCAGTTTTGAAAGGACAAGCAATTAATTTTGTTGTAAAACTGACTGCAAAGTTTCCTGCTCCAACTTCTGAAAGTTTAGTCAAATATCTCTAGTTAATCTGGAAATGAAACAAAATAATCACAGGCCAGTTAGGTAATTCCAAACTCAGAAATCGCTCTTCAATACGTCCAGATTAACCCACATGGATTTAAATGGTGTTGCAAGTTATTTTTAACTGAGTGTATTACCTTAAGTTACCACTGATCTCCCTGTACACTATTTAGACTGTATATACTAAAGTCACACTGTCAGAAAATATGGGGACAGTTAGCTTCCAAAAGTCTGCATGCAGCAACACTGTATTCAACTTCATCTATATAAAATAGTGCAAGTTTGCTTATTAGGTCCTCCACAGAAAATGCATCACGCCATGCAGAAAAGGTGCCTCTTGCAGGTGGTCCTGTACAATCGCAAAGAGAGGATTCTGGTGCATATGCTCTGGCAGGGGTGTGGGCTGAAATTCGTCTGGCAATCAATCATTAAACACTTCTAACAAATAAACCAGCATTCCTTACAGCCCAAACCTCTGCCTACTATATACTGTTGGCAGCCCCACACTAGGAAAAAAATATGGAAATGTTGACTAATTCATGTGGTACTTTCACTTGCACAGAGAGCCAACCACCCACCCCCAGCTACAAAATGGGACCACCATTCTTCAGCCCCTGCCAGATCTGTGCAGACTCACTGGCTGCCCCGAGGATCCCAGAAACATATTTTCCAAGGGGAAAAAAAGTACATTAAACACCTAAGGTAATAACCCTAAATTCTCCAATGGTATTGATATCCAGGATAACTTAGGAAGTGGACGGTTGAAGCACAGTTATAAAAAAAAAAATGCTAGAGCTCACTACAAATAGGATGTAGGAGTCCTTTTTCCAAATCATAGCAGTGTTTGGGCTCCTCCAGTTTTCCCCATTTCAGAATGTCCTTTTTGCTAAATTCCCCTGCAAGAGCTTGCGGAGGACATGCAGCCTTCCTGACCACGTATTCCTATGGCAGACTCCTCAGTGAGTCCCCAGCTGAAGGAGGAGGTTGCTCGATGTAGATATCATTCATCCACAGACTTAGGAAAGGACATTCAGATTTTTTTCTCCGAATAATTTTAAGAATCTTACTGACTCTTCACACATGCCTGGAAGGAGTGAATGCTTTGCCAGCTCTGTAGAGGGACAATCAAAAAAAAAAAAGGAAATGTCTAGTTTGGGCTATTTTCTAACTGCAGCTAGGTGACACAGTGGTGCCTAGGGCCATCTTGAATCACTAAGGATTGAAATTAAAGATCTGGGGGTGTAAATGGGTTTACCTCCAGAAAAAGTAGAATCCTCAGACCCCAACAAATATGGTCCTAGCCCAGGGCAAGTGCTGGGAATGATTCCATGGCTACACTCAGAGATGCAACCTAATTGGTCACCAAGACACCTTCCTTTCCTCTCTAACCAGAGCTCTGGAGCTCAGCAAAGGACCTACACAATGACAGCAAAAGGCTGGTAAAGGCATCTCTCTCTTCCTGGCAAAAATTCCTGTATCATCCAAGCTAGCAAAATCTGTCTGTTTTGGGAAACAACAGATGTATCAAACATTCTGGCAAAGCCCAGGAGAAATGATAGTTCAATGATGTTGAAAAGAAAACTATCAGAGAAAGATTAGTTTGTCTGACAGTCTTTCTTTATGCTCTCCACTGAAGAAGAACAAGAGTCCTTTCATGCATACTGAATTTACTTCTAGTGTGAATCAGCCTCTGTCAGTAGGTCTGTAAGTGTTGCCGGTTTAGAAAAATGGGTGATCACTGCTATCTGGCACCTGCCCTCGGCACGCCTCAAAGCGCCAGAGTTTTCTAGCCACTTATTCTGATGCAAGCAATGCTCATTTTGCACTGAAGCATCGCAATTTTGCATATAGCATTCAGAACATTTCCTGCACTATCTATTAAAACATTTCCCCGAGTAGGCAGACGGTACAACTGACCAGGGGTCTGCAGGCAATGGAAACCTCAGACTCTGGTTATGGAGGTGAAAAGAGGTAAGGGAGCAAATGTTGCCTGTTAACAGGAGTGGCAGTCCCAACTCATTTCTCACAGTACTTTGCAGGTGAAATAGCCTGTGCTGCCGGCTGTCTGGTGCCATCTCTCTCTACATGATGCAACAGAACTTGTCCATCATATCATCACAGCCATCCCTCAAATGCTGTGGTGTTGCAGCTTGTGCAGACACAATAATCCCTGAACAGACACGGAAGTATGCCACAACTGCTTTCCTGAGAGTCTCTGCAGGTAGCAGATGTGTATCTCACACTCACCATCCACTCTTCTCCCAAATCTAAGACATCCACGGGCTCAAAGTTCAGATACAAAGTAATGCCTAGAAGTTTCAGGTCCTTTTTCTATACCAATAACATGCCTACACAAATGGCAGTGGTATAGATTTTGTCTCTGGATCCTGCTGTTCTTCTGCACACTGTTCTGGCAGCCCAAAGGTGGCAGCAACCCAACTGAACTCATGGGTTGTGTCTTTCCTGGGAAAAGGCAAAACCCATGAAGCAGTAGGAATGGTGTGTCATTTCCCAGCTGTGACACAGATGGGGAAAAGAACGGCATAGCTGGGGGACTGGCATGGTCCAGCACGGCTCGGCAGCAGGAGTGCCTCTTCTGAGGCTGCAGCAGCTGACACCCCGCAGAGCAATCCTGCTGCCTCTCTGTGCTGTGGCTCAGCAGCTCTGTTCTGCAGTAGAGGTGGCCTGCAGATGTGGGTGCCCAATGCAGCAGCAGCCACTCCCAAGAGCTGGCCTAGGACAGCTGAGGGAAGATGGAGCTGCAGGAATAGGCCTCCCGTGCCCTTCTGCTCTGTGGAAGGAGCAGTGGGGTCCCAGCCAAGCACGGTAATGACACATGTAGAGAAGCACGTTGATTAAATGTCTGAAAGTGGTATCTGTTCCCAGCTCTGCCAAAGGTTAGCTTATGCAGCCTCTTAGTTCTCTCTGCAACAAGAGGATAACAATGCTTACCCACCTTTAAAAGTAGGATTAAAATACTCAGGCACTTTGTGATTGACCAAGATATGCTACAAACAGTCAATAGGAAAGAAAAGACTTGCACTTGGTTTTGTGATTTCTAACACAGTCCTCTTTTCCAGTGGGCTAAAAGCATTTTGTTAGGGAGAAACAATTGCTAAGCAAATTCTGCCATGCATTTGCCTACGATCTTTATCTGCAAATAGCCGGAACATGAGTGGATTTTCTCAGGACAGTGAAGAGCACTTCTTCCATCACAGGATTTTCTTTTGCCAGCCTTTTAGTTGAGAGGGCAAACTGCAAAGGTGGTAGGACAGCTCAGCTTACAGTTACATGCTCCTATTGCTTATTTAAAACATTGACAAAACTACTTATTTTCCCTAGCATCAGTCTTAGAAGAGCTGAACAAATCTTAGCAAATCTTCAAAAGATGAATCTGAAACAGTCACAAAAGTAGGCCTGAAAAGTTTGGCTAAATTATAAGGAGGCAAACAAAGAGGCTCTGGCATCTGGCAGCTTTAATAACTGTAGATGCACTTCAGCTTGCTTGACCCGCTACATCAGACAATGTTGACCTCATTGCTTACCGCAAAATCATGATGCATTCCTTAGTCCGTGGCAGCATCACCTCAGTGAGACTGAAATAAAACCCACTGAAAGGTTTTACATAATGCCAAGGCTACAAGATCTCTAATGTAGTTTCTTTATTGGAGCAAAAGCCAAGTACAGCTTTAATTCATTAGCTAATGGCCTGTGACAATGAAGGACAAAGACAATTATTATGCACATCTCTCAGCTAATTGTTTCTGTGTGAAGAAAATGCAACAAATTATTGTTCTCCTGTATTAATGTACCATAAAGGATTACTATCATATCTATTTCAAAAAACCCTATCCCTTTCAAAATGCAGACTAATGCTGGATAAATTTGATTTTTATAGATGAAAGCTTGGTGGGAAAAAAAAAAAAAAAAAAAAATCAAGATTTTTAGAGCCATGGACAATCACATTACATTTTATATGATATGAGGACTTCACTATTGCATCAGGAAATTGATCTCAGGACATTTTTTCCTCCTGAAGACTTATCTCTCATGTATCTCAAATACTTATCCTTGGATATAATAAACAGAAGCATTCTTAATAGCTGTTTTATTTATAGAAAAGTCAGAAAATATATACAATATGGAGTCTATAAGATGAGTGAAAGACTCCTACCTCTCAGTACCAGCTGTTGGTCCATTTCTTGCACTTCGAACATGAAAGGAAAAAGAAGTCAGAGCAGCCATGCACCTGGAATGGTAAAAATCATTATTTCACTTTCGTTTCCTTAACAGAGTTCTACTTTCCATGAAGCGTTAGTTTATGAAAATAATAATTTTGCAAGACCTTGAAACCCATAGCAAGCATAAAAGCTCACAGAAAAATTAAACCAGATTTGTGGTTTAATAGCCTGAAGACTATGGGTGTGCTTCTGAAATGAAGAGAATTGTATCCCAATATGGAAAGGGTAAATCATCTCACCACTTTCAGCAAATGCATGGTAGATCATACCCCCTGTAATTTTTAATGAAGACAGATAAAGCACTAAGGAGAGGATGTGTCACCTCAATCTGCCAGTAGCTGTAAATTCAGATTAAGCAGGACCCAGCCAGATCCACCACAGTTTCAAGGCCCCATCCTGTCCTCATGTACATGTGTGAGTGGGCTGGCAGCATTGACATGCTGCCAAGTCTCCAGGAAGCTGCTAACACCAGCTCCATGTCAGAAAGGGATGGGCTAACCCTGTCATCCAGATCATGCAGTGAGATGCCGGACTGCTGGACACCTACTTCCACTATCACCCAGCAGTGGCCATGGCTTTCTCTTATTTTCAGTGACAGTTTGAGGCTTTCTGCACCTGTGGCTGCTTCATCACCACTTGACCCTTGCCAGAAAGATGCTGGATAACTATTGTCGATAGGCTCTTTTCCCAGCATCCAAGCAAGCTTGCAAAGGAGCAATGAATGGTCTGGTTTTATGCACAATGTTTTATGAAATCACATATTCTGGTAAGCATCCACCCATTGTTTTCAGAGACCATGTGGGACTACTCAGAAGCCCACTTGGAACAGCAACCCGTCCTTCCTTCCCCTCTGTACTCCCAGTTTGTCACTCATAGACACCCAAGGCCTCCCAGTTATTCTGGAGTTAACGGGTCATTCACACAGGGCTCAACAAAAAAACCCCACAACTTACCCTCTAGTGACAAGCGCTGGCCAGAAAGCCTCCTTCAGCAAGGGCCTTGTAATCTATCCTGAAATGAAAAAAAGTGTAGGGTGAATTCTGGTGTCCCAGCACAGCCCAGATGTGCAGTTACGGCTTGTCCCAAGGGCTTTGATGTGTGCACTGTAAGATTTTACCATGTTGTCCCCCCCATTCCACAAACCAGCCTTTGTACATTTTCTCTTTGCAGCTGACACTTGTAATATAAGCCACGGAGAATGTAATAAAATGTGCAACATGGACTGTATATATGGAGTGCTACAGATCATGAAATTTAGTGTCATTTTTTAGAAGTCATAAAAACATTATCTAATTCCCAGTCGCCCGCCCCCCCCCCCCCCCCCCCCCCCCCCCCCGAGACATTCAGGAATACGTTTATACACTAAAATGTCAAAACCATAAACTGCCTGATTTTGCACTATTTACTTTGTGTTGTGGTGAGGTAGTTATTACATGACATTTCATAAATACAGTGACTCAGAAATAATTAGTATGCTGAATAACAGGCTTTCCACTACAATACAGCACCATACATTTTAAACCCCTGATTTTCATGAAGCACTTGCACAGTCTAGCTTAAATACTACAAATAAAAGTGAACTCTGCTGGGAAGAAAAATGCTGCTGTTGGGTTTTGTCCTGTTTTCTTTTCCTTTAAAGGGAGATACAGTGATAGTAACAACCCAGGGTTGCAGTGACAAGCAGCAGTAGCTGTGCGTTTCCCAAACGGCAGGGACAAAAGAGGCAGCGTGTCTTGCTGTTATGACATGAGGGAGAGGTTCCAGGAGAATACCACGTTAGCAAGATTAAAATGAACACAAACGCTGAACAAAATCCTTCTTTGAAGGAAGGAGATGATTTAAAATTGCTTGTAATCAAGGGAGAAACAGCACGGCATACAGCTCTGCTATAGCCAAGGAGTCCTCCAGTTTTTCACTGCTCAGCTTGTAATACTCCTACTTACTTATTTTTTTTTTTAAGCACACAGTGGATTTTATTGCCTTTTTTGGATATTAATATGCAACCAATTATAAATTGTAAGTTGCGGCACTGGATAATTCTCCTTCAAGAATGCTAAGCAGGTTCTGCGCTGTATCTGCTGCCCATGCAACAGCACAGCAACTACCATCCTCTCTGACATTTTTTAGTAGCAAAAAATTGCTCAGCAAGAAAGCTGGAGCAAACCCCATCTTAGAGCCACCTCATGATGCTGAGTTTTAAACTTGCTGGATGTTCCACTTAAAAATAAGAAGAAAATGTAGGATTTAATTCAAATTCTCAGGAGCAGAGATTCAGATGAAGAATAGGAAATAACAGTATCGCCCACTAACTGTATCAGAGGTACTCATCTCAGTTTCACTCCGCCTGCTGTTGTGCTGGCACCACATTCAAAGCTTCTTCTTGCGGCTTCTCAGAAGAGAGAGGGCACATTTTTAGTGCAAGGTTAAAAAAAATAAAAAAAAGAGAAGGCAGTGTGGACTTTCACTTCGTGTCGATAGAGCATACCTCACCCAGCAGCCCTGCCTCTGCGTTGCGCCAGCCATCAACAAATCCGTACGAGCACTCAGTTGCTGGAGGTTTTGACCACACAAAAATGTCCTATTCCCTATTATTTTTCCTGGTATAAAGTATTTGCAAAATAACTACCCTCACACTGAGAAAAGGTATAATTATCAACATTTATCTATGTAAGCATTAGTGACCGCATTTGTAATCTTTAATAGGGAGCTTCAAAACAACCTACAATATTTGCAACATGTATAGCCTAATTTGTGCACTGCGATGTCAAGAGAGTTTAGGACACTCCAGTAATCTTACTGCTGCACTGTGCTTTTCACCAAGATGTTGGCATGTTCTTTCCACATGGGCCTGTTCAGCTCCAGAGATCCTTTTCCACTCAACACCTACACATCACCTTTCAATTAACAGCTGTTAAAAAGAACTTCCAAAAGTGTCTGCAGTTTGTCACGGTCTACATTTAATGATAAATTCACAGTAAGGAAAAAGAGAATCCACTCAAAGATCAAATATCCAAATTAATTCCTGGTCTTTGTTTTTTATTTCTGTTTTATCCTTTGCTCCCTCCATCATTCATCAGAGGTCCAAATTGGTGCAGATGAACTTCTGAATTCTTTTTATTTTTTCCTTTCTTTCTCAGGGCCCAAGAATGTCCATGGGAACGTTGAACAATGGCTAGGGAATGATTTTGATTTGCCTGTTTGTGTGAAAATAATCCATGCTTCCTTGACATATTGAGAATACAACATGCCAGAAATAACTTGCATACTTTTCAAGGTCTTTCTGCTTGTGGAAGTCCAGCACACTAGTGGCTTTATCAAGAGGTCTAAAACATGGTTGCAGAACTTGGAAAAGGCCTTTCCAATAACTGATGCAGTTAATTTGTAAGGCTAACTCATTAAATTAGCAGAAATGCTAATTTTTACAAGAAGCAATTGCTGTCTTATGCAAAACAAGAAATGTGCTCATCTGGAAAAGGAAATTTCACATCTCCTAGCTAATAATGATGAAATAACAGAACACCACAAGCTCCTTCCAGACTCTTCTTATTTGGACATGCTCCATATCCTCTTCTAAGCCAGCATTTTCCTTTCCAATGTAAGCCTCCAAGAGATCCTATCTCCACTCACACCTCTGCATTTCCAGCCCCAGCCAGGCCTGGATAGTTAAGCAGAAGCCAGCTGAGGGTAACAGCATTACCTTCACAATATGTGACAATATGTATTGGAGATGAGTATTCTGGAGTCATGGTCTCAAGGATGGCCACGACCATAAGGCTGAAATGGTTTTATGAACCTTTTTGTTTGTAGCTTCTCTAGATCGCTGTATTATAACTTTTAAGGTTACACATAAGGAGAGATCTCTTAAGACTTGTTTCCCTTGCTACTAGCTGTGTAAAGACTTTACTTGTTGCTGCAGGAAAATGCTAGGAAAGCTGGGGATATTCGAACATTTTTATATGAAACTTTCCTTGTAGGCAACCTCCTTATAATGCTGTTAATCTTAAAGTAAATACCAGAAAACCCAATATACTGGAAGAACATGTCAAAGTCTTGGGATCACTTGGAACTGCACGGTCACTTGTACGTACGTCCTTTGCAGCAAAGGAATGACAGTATTTGTTAAAAGCATTTGTAGATGGAGCGAGTACAACAAATTGCATATGAAAGATGGAAAAAAATCCCCACCCCAGCTCCTACAGGGGATGCTTTCTGCTCCACACCCTTTCCAAAAGCACACATACAGAATTGGGTCCCTGTCCTGGGAAAAGCACCAACATCCAACCTGCAGCTGGCTGAGAAGCATGTGTCGCTGGGGTCCTTATGAAGACGTTGGGGTTTTTTTCCCCAACGCACAAGCTCTGCAGTTAGTAACAGCAAGTAATTTGTGCTGCTGAGGGGAACTGTTTTCAGGCTTCTTCATTTACTACACACAGATGGGACAGAATCTGTCAAAGCAGGGTACATATTCCTCAAGCAGTCCTACTTCTAGTCTCCAAAGGAGAAACATCCTGTTCATTCCTCCTGGGCTATCAAAGAAGCAATAATAATGAAGGACCACATCCTCAGCTGGCATCCACCAGGCTACCTTCCTTTACCTGAAGGTGTTTTCCTCCTTCTCCCAACTCAACCTATGAAATGATGAAAAAAACCCTCAACCACTGCTTTTATAGACATCAATTTAATTTCCTACTTCCACAGTCCATGCGCTGAGGGATAGGCTTTCACACATCCCTGCCAGAAACCTTACCCCACGGACAGGCAGCAGGGTTGGCACTCAGAGCCTAGACATGGAACTTGGCCTGAGGTCTTTGAGAAGGACAGGGTCACAGACCCCCATGGAAATCCTTCACTTCTAAAAATCCCAGAGCTAGCAGGGAGCACTGGGAGATGATCTCATCCCACACACATGCTTTTCTCAACTTCTCCTAGACAGCTGCTGCTGGCCTCTGTCAGGGATGAGATACTGGCTTAGATGGACTTTGACAGAAAAACGAGTCCCTGGATTTTCAGGTTTCTACAGCAGGATGCAGGGCACCTTCTGGCTGCTCTGATTTGCAGCTCAAGCTTGACCTGTGCTTGAGATGCTTCAGAGTTCACAAAACGCCTCAGGGCCAGCTACACCCCATTGCATGGGAAAGGAGCAAGAGCCAGCCACATCCTGAGTGTTTGAAGAGCTCCACATAGAAGCTCCAGGGCTTCAAAGCTCCAGACTAGGTGCTGCTCCTGGTATCCAGGTTCACTCTCTGGCTACATGCAACATCTCCTGAGCCATGTATAAGCTCACCAACCCCCATCAAAGATGCAAGGGCTGTGCTAATCCACCCTCACGAATCTACAGCAGCTTCTGTGGCTCTCTCATCTCCACTGCATGGAAAGCTGAGTATCAGAGCATCTGCACAGAGCAAATTTTACAGCCAGCATCCTGCCTCCGTTACTCCCTGCTCGCTGCCTTGAGCTGCACAGGCTCCAGCAGCTCAGCCCCATGCCTGACCCCTCTCCACATAGCAAAAGCCTGCTCTGGTATTGCTGCCCAGACACTTCTGTGGGCACAGAGGCAGAGATGGTATTTGCAGCTACACCCACTATGTCTTTGTGCTGTGTGAAAAACTAGCATTCCCTGCTCATCTAGTTTTTGGCTAAAAAGATCTTGAATTTGATTACATCCTAAGACACATCTGGTTTTAGCAGTGCAGACAGGATACTTGAAAAACCACAAAGAAAAGGTGTTTGGGTTAAGAATGCTCTTGTGATTAAAAAAATATCAAAAGTCCTTAAGTGTTTGTTTAAAGAAAATAATTTTCATTTAAATGCTGGCACAATTTCAACAATTTGGTTTTAATTTTGAAGTGTTGAAAATGCCCTCAGATTATTTCTGTAGAATTCCAGAACCCAAAAGCGATCATAGAAGGCAAGTCACTTAAGAAATAAAGTTAATTGCAGAGCTAAAATACATTTCCTGTTTTCTAAGAAAACAAAAAAAAAGGGCCCAATGCTTTTAAGTCTTCCTGAGAAAGGTCTCCTCACAAGCCGTTTTCAACCAGGCAAGCATGGTTTGCCTTTTTCCCCAAACAAAACAGAATTTGCCCTTTGAGAAAGCTTCCAACAGCCTCACAAGCCATATTAATACAAATAATTTACTGGACTTCAATACTAAGTACACTGCTTTAAGCACTGTTTGGTTGAACCTGAAAGCAGTCTAAAATAATTTGATTATTATGATTATAAAGATGCTCAATGATACACATTTCACAGTATTTGTGTTCTGAGTTTCATCAAAGCAGTGGTTTGACCATTTTGTATTATGATTTAATCTTGCCTTTAGGATTTAGGTGAGACTTATGTACCAGCACCGAGTTTCTGTGTCATCACCATCTCTGACTTCCTCGCTTAACTGAATCCTCAAGAGATGTTCAAAATTAGAAAGGTTTGCTGGTCTGGGATCAAAGTTTGACTTAATTTTCATTGAAACCAACCTATTGGCCCAAATTCTCTCAAATTCAGGACTAGGTTTACTGAAGCCTCAGTTCACTGAACTTGGCTTGAGTACATACAGCTCGTTCTTGAAATAAACCAAGTGAAATTGGGTCTTTAGCTCACCTCAGATGAGTTAACCCTCAGCTAGACAGGTCTCAGTAGGTTTCCTTTGCAGAGGTTTTGCTAGCAGCACCACTTCTAACATGATGTACCTCCATCTAGCACGATGAGATGTTGCAACTAGCTGCAATCACTGCGGTTGCCTCATATTGGTTTCAAGGGAGCAGATTCCATAAAATGTTTAGCTGGGAAAGCTGGTTTCAATTTAAAAAGGAGGGGAGGGGGAAAAAAAAAAAGGACAAATATGCCTCTGAGCAGGCTTTTGAATGCTCTGCTTTGTTAACTAACACAGTTAACAGGCCTCAATATGACAACAAGCTTCACATCAATGGCCTGCCTCAAAGGGAAAACACAAGTAAATAAAAGCAGCTCGTGATACTTCAGCTCAAACAATGATGTGAGTATACCCGACAGAGCAGAAGCCGCTGTTGAGTTGGTTTACGGAAAGGAAAAAAGTATTAAAAAGGCAAGTATTAAGAGTGTTCCCCTCTACCAGGACACCCCTTCCCATGTGATTGCTTAGCCTTATTTGACCTTTGTGTTCACAGAGCATTGGGACAATGTGTTTCACCACTTCACCTTTTCTAAAGCTTATGCCAATCTCGGAGGAAAGCATATCCCAGCACCTGGCTAGCACTGTCACTGGGAACACAGTCAGTCTACAAAGAGGAGTCTCTGAACTCAGTGGTAACCACCAACTCACAAAATTCCCGAATCCTGTGCAATGCTGGCAGCAGCCTTTCACATGGCACATGGGTACTGCCTGAACCAGCCAGCAGCTCTACTCTTGGTGCACAGAGCTAAGCACAGCCGTGAGAGTAGCCAGTGGGGATTCTGCACAAACTACATCACAGATAATGCAGCAGGTCATGATTTCCACCATGGTCTGAACCATGCTATGGTGGAAGCTCTGCCCACACCTGTCCTAGAGGTGACAAAGAGAGACAACCTCCTCCTACCAAGGACACAGCCAGGACACCAGGCATCCAATGTGCATTGAATGAGTTAAAAACTCCAAAATGAATAGGTAAGTTTTTGCAGAATTAAACCAAACCCATTTATGGGTATGGACTCAGGCATTTCTTAGGTGTGCCCGAGGGTACAGGAGGTGGGTGCCACAGGCACCCCATAGTACCAAATCAATGTTTCTCTGCTGAGGTCTGTCTGACTCATGGCCACAGCTCAACCTCTGCACTATTGCTTTGCATTTGAGGAGAAAAACATGAAGCTAACCTTAGTATAAATACCAATGAAAATAATTTAGCTTTCTGCTATTGTCAAGGCTGAACAACCTCCAAGAAAGCAAACTTTAGTAGAACTTTTCTATCTCAAAGAGCTCTACAAACCTCACAGTAAGAGTGAATTTTTTTTTCCCCAAGTGACCAGCAATTGCATACCACAGATGCTTATAACAAAAGAAAGCCTTATCTTGTGGAATAGAGTTCATCCCTTGATAAATAAAGCCATTTTAGGTATTGGTAAAAAGCACGTGAAAATGATACCCACAAAATCCCTATTTAGAAAATGCAGTCAACAACTTTTGTTTTTTAATTTCACTATCATTCTCCAGATTCAGCATCTACCCCAGTTTTCAGTTCCTCACAGTAGCTTTCATTTGGTTTGTCATAATCTTCACATTATTAGCCTACATTCACTCTTCATTGGCATACCTGCTTGGAAGCAGCTACGAAATTAGATGTAAGCTAATTCATTGTTGAAGCACTTGATATAATAGATTCAGTGTGTTAATCCTGATGTATACATCGGGAGAGGGGGTAGAGAGGGCTGTTTTCTTGGGTTTGGTAGTTTTTCCTCTTCTGTGCCTAGCACATGTGGTAAGGCAACAGCAATAAATCAGAACAAAGAAAATTAGTACTAAGGCTTTAGGGAACATGTGTTTTAGAAGAAAAACTTGGCTTGCCACTAAAAGCAGTATTGCCTTATAACGGATGTTTAAAGTTCAGATGTAGAAAGAGACAGACAAAATTATATAAATACAGTGTCTTACAGGTCTGTGCAACTTTCAAACAGTACTGAAAGCCAGTCCATCTGTCCATCTTCCCAGCTCTTCCTGGACAGACAGACCCCGCACTCCAAAACAGCAAGACCAAAGCAGCAGCGGCACATCTCATCTCTAAGCAATGCTGCAGCTCATTAAGTTGCAGTCAAAGGATTAGAGAATTAAAGCCAACCCAGGCAATTGACATATTGTTTTCCAGGATCAGGGCTCTGCAGCTGCTGTTGACAGCCCTATTGCAAATCAGTGTCAGCTAGAAACATGCTGCTGGAGGAGTAATTTGTCTTCCCTGGGATCTGTAAATCCCTCACACTGTGGTGGTATGGCAACAGTTTCATGCAGCAAGAAGGGACTCTACTGTGACTGCGTTCCCAGCCTTGGTCCAGCAGAAATTACTCAACTGAAGTAATAACTACTTTGGAACAGATTTTCCAAGGTATTTAGGAGCCTAGACAGGAAGAAAGGTACCTGGTGAGGTCTTCCAAGGTCTTGAGGTGGGTCAGGCTCTTAAGACTCAACCTGTAAGATGGGACTTTTCCTCCTCTCTCCCTCCAGTCTCCTGAGGTAACTTGAAAAGCCACTCAGTGCTTCTCTGCACCTCCAGGCACCTAATTACCACTGCAGAGACTTTCCAATTTCATGTCACTTCCCCTTCTCTCGTGGGCTGCTCATGGGACTCCCAGCCAGGCTGGTGGCCAAGGGTTAGCACTGGACTGACCAGGGCTAAGGGCAAGAAAGAAATCTCAGATGCTGGCAGGACCAAGAAATCCCAAGAGGATGAAAGGGTTCCTGTTTGTCTGTCCTGTGCCTTTTAACTTTTTAGGGTAAATAGTCCCTGTTTCATTTAATGCAATAGCTTTGCTGCCAGTCTTCTGCCCATACACTTTAAGCCAAGTAACATTAATTAGACTACTTAGTCTGAAGAAAAGGGGGCTGAGAGGAGATCTTATCGCTCTCTACACCTACCTGAAAGGAGATTACTTCAGTCCCTGGGAAAGTTGTGATGACCCCCAGAAGGATTCATTCCATAAGTCAAATGAAGCCCGTGCCTGGCAAAAGCCAGCATGGATTCACTAAGGTCAAATCATGCTTGACAAACCTGACTGCCTTCTACAACAAAGTAACCTGCTTGGTCGATGTGGGGTGAGTGGTGGATGTTGTCTGCCTAGATTTCTCCAAGGCTTTTGATACTGTCTCCACAGTTTCCTCGTAGAGAAACTGATGCATTACAGTCTAGACAAGCGGTCTGTGTGGTGGGTGGGGCATTGGCTGGCAGGCTGCACCCCCAGGTGGTAGGTGGTGGTAGATAGCTGCTTTTCAAACTGGCAACCTGCCACAAGTGGGGTCCCCCAGGGATCAATATTGGGCCCAATGCTGTTTAACATCTTCATAAGTGATCTGGATGATGGTATCAAGTGTACCCCGATAAAGTTTGCGGATGATACCAAACTGAGTGGGGAAGTGGATACTTTGGAAAGGAGAGCCACCCTGCAGGAAGACCTGGATAGGCTGGAAGTGTGGGCTAACAAGAGCATTATGAAGTTCAGCAAAGACAAATGTAATGTCTTGCACCTGGGAAAACAAAATCCAGGAGTGCAGCACAGGCTGGGATCTACCCAGCTGGGGAGCAGTTCTGTGGAAAGGGATCTGGGGGTCCTGGTGGACAACAAGCTCAATATGAGTAAACTCTGTGCTGCTGCAGCAAAAAGCCAACAGGATGCTGGGTTGCATCAACAAGAGCATCACCAGCAGAGATAAAGAAGTCATTATCCCACTCTACTCAGCTCTTGTCAGGCCACACCTGGAATACTGTGTACAGTTCTGGTCCCCACTATGCAAAATAGACATGGACAGGCTGGAGAGAGTCCAGAGAAGGGCCACAAAGATGATCAAAGGACTGGGAAGCCTGCCATATGAAGAAAGACTGAGAAAACTGGGTTTGTTCAGCCCTGAGAAAAAGAAGGCTTAGGGGAGACCTTATCACCGTGTTCCAGTACTTAAAGGGTAGCTACAAAGAAGACGGGGACTCCCTTGTTACAAGGAGTCACATGGAAAAGACAAGGGGTAACAGGTACAAGTTTTTCCTGGGGAGATTCTGACTGGACACAAGAGGAAAATTTTTCACAATGCGAACTATCAGCCACTGGAATAATCTCCCCAGGGAACTGGTGGATTCCCTCAACATCTTGTCTAGACCATGCTTTTGCCAAGAAAGGTAGGACCAGATGATCCTTGAGGTCCCTTCCAACATGGTATTCTACAATTCTATCATTTCCAAATCTTTCCCTTTTCTCATGCTTTATCAGTTCCAAGCTTAAATAGAAATGAAGCCCAGGTGCCAAGAACTGAGTAGCAACTAAGGTGGGCTGTGAAAAGGAACAGAAAGAGAAGACACTATAAATGGAATCAGGAAAGTGTGGCTTGGGGGTGATTAATGAGCTTACATCTGTGATGAGTCTTTACTATAAACAGCAGGTAGAGAAGCAGAGCCAGCAGTAGAAAGTGCTTAGGAGCAAAGAAGGTGGACCCGTGCCTCCCTGTCGTCGGAAGGGGAAGCCAGCCCGGATTAAACGATGGATCTCAATATGAGTATGGTCGTTCTCCTTTATAACCATCCTCTGCTACCAGATGTCGTCGGAAGGGGAAGCCAGCCCGGATTAAATGATGGATCTCAATATGAGTATGGTCGTTCTCCTTTACCTCCCCACATCAACAGCAGTCTGGCTGGCTGATGGATGCTGGTGGGAAAGAGAGGTCCAGGGTTAGCACCATTCCTCCTAAGCAAGGCTTTGATTGGGATGCACAACAGGATGCATGAAATGGGTAGGGAACAGCACACATCCTGCAGGAATCTGGGAGATGAGGGGGAGCAAAAGTACAATTCCCTTTGCTAGCAGCAAAACATGAAATTCCTGGCAAAAGGATCTTAAGGTGCAGCAAGAAAGTACCTGTGCTTTTACTTTTTTTCCCTGGAATTTTTCTCCAGCAGCAGGGATGCTTGTCACCCACACTGTGGTTCACAGCCACCTGGCATGCAGGGTAGCCCCCATGGAAGAGGCATCTTGGCACATGCAAGCAGGTCATGGGCTCAACCTGTGGCAAGAAGGGGCTCCTCAGGGGCAGGCTGCTCCTCTCTGCAGGGTGACAAGGGATGAAAGTCAGTCACAGCACTTCTCTCTATCTGCCACCTTGGAAAGCCTACCAGGAAACACTGGGAGCAAGCAGGACTGGTTGCTCAAAGCTGAGGAGCACCAGCACTGCCAGGTCGTAAAGTCAAAACAGGACACACACCGAAAAGGGAGCCTACAGACACCAGCACTCTGAAATCATATCAACCTCCCATGGCTGAAGCTGTCCCTGGCTGCACTCTCAGGCAGTCTCTCACAGTCCTGGGGATCCCTGGTGCCAAACGGGAGCCTGAGGCTCTGCCTTTGAGAGGTCAGGAGGGCAATCAGTGCAAGCTGCTGGGAAGTCCTGCCAGCAGGACACAGAGATTGACCACCACCAGCAGTCTTCAAACCAGGCTGGTATTTTACCAAGCATGGCCATTTATTACCCAGTTTTGGAAGGGTACATCAGGGAAACTTATTCACATCCTGCAGCGATCAGCTCCAGGAGCGGACAGGACGGACACCTATGTTGTGGGAAATGCCGGTGAAAGGTACAGTCATCAGGCACCGATCCTGCAAGCTGCAGGCTCCACTGGGTCACATAAGCACAAACAGCACAAGCAAACTGAAAGGGAGCTTCCCCACACACATGGGCTCTCCAGGCTTCAGAAAATGATATCAAAGAGAAATTGGATTGGGGTAGGAAGAGAAGGACCTTGGGCAGGTCAAGGGACCAATGATCAGGGAAAATGCAGACAGATTTGGAGCTGCTGTCCTGCTGTATTCAATAGGATCCCAGCATTGACCATTTCTAAGGATAAATGTGTGAATAAGGGCTCCAAAATCCTTTTGCTACTTTAAAAAACAGGAAAAGCCCAAGCAAACAAAAAACTCAGTGAATTTTGGGTTCTTTATTCATTGTTTTCCATTTCCTGAGCCTGTGGAATATATTCAGCTCACATTTTCAATCTTTTCTCCATCATTACAAAAGAAATTTTTAATACTACATTGGAATGAAAACTGAAATTTCTTGGTCTCTGTTTCAGGATCTGTGCCTCTGAGGAAGACAGCATATTGTCAATTTGTGAGAAAATAGAGAATAGGCAAAATTGGAATTCCAGAGGTGGGTAATCATGGATAAACTCAATGCTGACTTTTTTTTTTTTAATAAACTAGCCAAGACTGAATTATTGTTAAAACAAGATGTCAATTTTAAACAGTGAAAAAAAGCTGTATAAACCAATCTATTCAGAGTCTTGAAAGAAGGCTGGGTCATTCAAACAGAGCATGCTCTGTGAATAGCTCCAGCCCACTCCAGTTTTATTTTCTCCCTTTATATGCAGAAAAAGTTTCCACTGCTTATAGCAGCCAGCACTGAGTTAGACGTCAGGGTGGCCCTCCAATACAGCAAGTGCCCATGCTTGATGCTGAAAGGAAAACAGGCCCCAGGAAACTTTTACAGGAGATCACTTCATGACAGAAGTGTGTGTGGTTGTACCCAGATTCGGTCACTGGGAAGACTGCAGCAGGAATACCCCACCTGCTGTGCTTGCTCTGGATCACTCCCTAGCAATGAAACACTCCCTGAAGTTTGCATCAAGAAACACACATACAAGAAAGATGTAAAAGCTTCGCTTTGTGTAACATCTGCATTTCTCATATAGCAATGACACGTATAATCAGAAAACAGTCAAGCCATAGTTTTGGCTGCTGCCAAGCACCAGAGCCCCGTGGTGAGAGTAGCACCTCAAGGGTGAGGTGGTCCCTGGCTAACAGAGGGATACCCACAACCCCACCCAACACATATGACCATCACAACAAATTTTCTTCCTTGTGCCAAACTCTGGCCACAGCACCCAGTCTCCTGCACCACAGATGATAAACTGGGTCAGAGTAATCTCCAGCAATCCAGCTAAGCCAACTTTCTGCCTGTTCTGAATTTTTTCTGCAGCAGTGCAGAGCAGATGCAATGGGGGTCAGGATCTGGCCCCCCACATGCATAGTTTTAAAGATTAACATGCAGCAGAAGCTATTGTGAGGAAGAAAAAATGCTAAGCCCAGAGCCTGAGTTATTTCTCTGACCCTGAATGCTTTAAAGCATAATATTTTATTTGGCTGGTTATAGAAAACATGTGGCAGAGACTTCACTTTTTTGGAAGGTCTGTCCTGCAACACAAAAAGACAAATAACTGAACTTTTATTCTGCCTCTCTCTGCTATGCACAACCCCTGCATCCACACAAGCTGCTCTCACTTGAGTTTTAAGTTCTGAATACATTTGATAACTCTATTTACTCTGCAGAAATACCAACAAGGTCCCAATCAAAGATTAACACCATAATTTACAGGGTGAGGGCAAACAGGAAAGTGCCTCCATGAAAAGTTTATACTCCAAGCAAAATGGGAAGGTTCAAGATGATGTTATTAAAAAGGAGATGAAAAGCAGCAGGTTCAGGACAGACTTGAACAGCAAAAGCATTCACCTGAGTCCTACTGTATTTAGCAGCAGCAAGAAAATTTGTTCAGTGCTCAAGAGTCCTAGACCCCTTACCTGAGTACAGGACTGAGAGACTAGCTTACAGCTCCATTTTGGGTAGAAAAAAAGCTTTGTTTTCAAAGTTTCAGTTCCAATTCTGGCCTAAGATCAGTCCCCAAGCATGGTCTTTCCCCCATTAAAAGAAGGGACATAATTACTCATTTACCTCCCAGAAACCCTGCACATGCTAATGAGTTCAAGCAGCATTTGCAGGAGAGTTGAAGGGTGAGAGACATTACATCACACAGGAGGAGCACAGCAAGAGGGTTGCTTGCAAACCTGTCAGCTATTATTGCTGCATCCAACCCTCTCCTAAACCTTTCTTAAGGACATAGTATAAAATGAAGGGTTCTCCTCCAAGTACAGCTAGAAGAGCTTCAGGGCCCCAGCCAGCAGGGCAAGTGGAAGCCCACTGTAGCAACACAATGGAAGGGTCAGACTCTGGCCCTTCCCTGCAGGAAGGCTGATGCTGTGCCAGTGCAGACAAAGGGTGCACACACATTTCACCCTACTGGCTCATCTCCAGGGATGGTTACTTCCAGCTGAGAGACTGCCTCAAGCAGCAGTAGGAGATAACCTTTCTATCTGTTCCTGCAGACAAAAAGGGATAGTAAATGTATACCTTGACATCTCAAAGCAGGCTGATGGTCACAATGGTTGAGACAGCAACAGCTATTGCCCCACTTCCTTCTCCAGGGGTAAATCCCACAACTATTCCCTAAGGCCTCTCCTCAACTGAGCCACCACAGGACCTGTAACTCACTTTCTCCTTTTTCCCTATTTACCTATAAGTAAGGGGCAAGCCCACTGTTTAAGGCACCTGTGCTCTGTAGTCAGCAAATCAGTGGCCATTCTTAGTGGTTTTGCTAATCAATCAGTAATGCCCCCCAGGCTCGGTGCCTGTGACCCAGCTGTGGGCCCACTGCTGTTCAGCAGCTGGCACTTGGCACAGCAGCTGTGTGTGACTCAGGCTAGGAGGAGCCTTTGGAGATGCCTTCCCCTGATTTATATCTGCAAGTGATTCTTTGTGTTCCAACCATATTGTTGGTGTGCCAGCTACACTGTAAAAATCTGGAGTTAATAAACTCCACTTTCAGATCATGGCAGCTCTTTCCAGGGTGCAGCTTTGTAGCACTGGCAATGCATGCTCCTGCTCTGTTGGCGAGCACGGCTGCTGATGCATTTTACATTGGAAATACCCTGTAATCGCACACACGAACCAGCCCGGGGAAAGCCCAGGTTCCTGTTGTCTAATAGGCTGCCTCCCTTTTGCTTCACCTCCTTCTCACTTTCGGCATGGAGTTTGGAGCCCATGGTCCTGCAGCCCTACCCCTAACCGTGAGAAAAGCATCCTGGCACCCGCCAGTCAGGGTTCCCCTGAGAAAAGAGGGAATTTCAAATAAGAAAAGAAAAGAAAGACAACAAAAGTCAAAAGACAGATGCGACCACATGTTGCAACCCCCTGAATCCAGAGGCATCTGAAAAATGTACCTTAGCTCTAGTGACAGAAATGTTACTGCCCTGGGCAGCATCTTCCTGCAGCGAAGCGGGTCCCTCTGGGAGAGCTGTTCAGCCATAGGCCTCACAGCTGGGCCCTGTGAGGAAACCTGTCTTGGGGCATCTCTTTTTGTATAGGCCTAAATCTGTTTCAGATCTGGCCTTTAACCTCTGTGCCTCACATCTGCAGCTGCAAGATGGAGCAGTTCTTCTTGATTTTCCTGCAAGAAAACAAAAGGAACAGCGAGTTTTGCCCTCCAGACACATTTTGCAAAGCCACAGAGGACAGAAAGGAAAAAGGCTTTAAGGGGATGAAGCTACATTGAGGATAACTTCTTCCCCCTACCTGGCACTTACCTGTCTCCTTTCTGATGCACTGCTGTGGATTCATGGCCCCACTGGTGACACCATGCTGTCTTTCTTGCAGGGCTTGCTCCTATGGTCCTTGGAGCAGCTGGGACTTTTCTTGCAACTTCGTTGGGCTCGTGGCAGCCCAGTCTTGCCTCACTCCAGAGCGAGTCGCATTGACAACTGCTCAAGGAAAGGCTGTTATTTTGCAAAGCACTGACTTCATTTATGGAGCCATATAAACACCAGGGCCATCACCTGGGCAACACCCTGCTGAACAGCTGCTGCATCTCTCTCCAGAAGCGGTGGCATTCTAGAGTGGTTACAGTGAGTCACGCGTTACACTGCAGACGTTCTTCCACACCAGATCTGTGGCTCATTTCTAGATTATCAGTCAAAAAGGGTGGAAGCAACTTTCACTTCTCAGCATTCCCATGGGACAGGTACGCTTCAGAGCTGGCTACATTTCAGCAGAATGATTCATTTACTCTAAGCCATATTTTTGGCTTGTATAAGCTGGATCAACATAAATGGAGCTGCACCAGTTTACATCAGCCCAAGAAAGTGGCTCCATATTTTCATGGCACAGAGCTCAGTCCTGGAAAGGTTTTGAGGAGCCTCTCAATGGTGCAGGCTGGATCCCCATGTGGACACTGAGCCCTGCCTGGGAGACTTGGGATTTGGGGAGGCTGGTTTGCTTTGTGTTCCTCTGGAGAAGAAACAGGGTAGTACTAGTCACTATGAAAGACATGAGTACCAGAGGTAATGTCCAGCAAACAAAACAACATTTTAGGACTGAAACTGGGAGGGCTGGGGCTGAAGGAGAGCTGCAACAGGCCCAAGAGAGCCTCTGATGTGGGCAGTCAGGAGAGCAAGATCAGACCATGATACGCGTCACCTTCATGGGACAGACACAGGTTGTCAACAGCTTTTCACGTCAAGAACTGAAAGGCTTAAAGCACTTCCATTCAGACACCCAGAAGAAAATCAGCAAACACAGAATGGCGGTATGAGACTATAACTAATACTTCAATGCTGGTTCCATGCACAGTGCTGAGCAGTGGGTGCTGTGTGGTGCTGGATGCTTGAGGTGAAGGGATGCGTGCTGCCTCGACCCTGTTCATGCCATACTAATTAAGGTTAATGAGGTCTTACAGCCATCCTCTTTCCCCAGCCCTTCATGGAGATTTACTCCTGGGGAAATCCCTTTTCCAAAAACTCACTAACAAACATCTCAGACCTGAGGTACACACATTAAGAAGCTTGGAAACCGAGGTGAGGATTAGGCAGAGCCACAGAACAATGCTATATATTAAATATTGTGCTTGTCTACAGGAACATTCACACAGGGATAGCAGCGCTGTTTGCAAAACAGGGCTGAGCATAAGTAACCCCATCTTACACAAGCAGAACACAAGCCACAGAGATGAAAGGCTGCCACTGTTAAAATAAAAACAAAACCAGCAAATACTGTAGGCATCTTAAGCAAGATTTTGGCATAATTGGGGCACCTTGGTTGAAAACTGCAATCTGGGAGTTCCGTAGTCCTGTTCAGCTGCTGCCGAGCCCTGGAGATGCCTGAACTTGCCCACTGCCTCCTGGTTCAGCCCTCAGCCTCCGTAGGCAGCTGCTAACCTGCTCCCAAGCATGTCCAGAGCTGCTCCAGTCCAAACATCTCCACTCCAGCTCACACCTGCATGCTGCCAGGGTATGGCATTGCTGTCCAGGGATGGCTATGCTGTCCCCATCCCCAGAAGGGACCAGCCTGGGAGCTGCAGCAGGATGCAGGTGAAACACGGTGGTGAGCACAACCACCACCCGACAAGAAATGCCTTTTACTGCAGCAGCCCAAGGGCTCAAGCTCTCAGTGGAGCACTTAGCTCCACATCCTGCCCTATGCAGCCCCCATCCCATCCGCAACCTGCCCCATGGGGCATGGAAAGCTCCCTGGCAGCCCCCCAGTACCTGGCCACCTCACAGGGAGCAAGACACAGCGAGCCCCAGGGCAGGGCGAGAGGGAGAGGGAGCATGAGCTTGCAGTGGTGAGGAAGGGGCCCAGCAGGAGATCGGCTGACCCCAGGCAGTTCCCACGCAGCAAGCCTGGCCTTGCCCTTCGCCCTGGGCACGTGGCTTGGCTCACATGCCGCAGCAGCCTTGGCGTCTGGCAGGGGATGCCAGGCATTCAGTGGCTACGAGGCCTTTCTTGGATTGAGGCCGAAGCATTCTGCAGCAGACCACACAGCACGGCAGAGCCTTGAGTTACCTTAAAGCCATCCGCAGCTGCGAGTACGTACAGCAAGAACCACACTTCCCTCCTTTGCAGATGCTTCACGGTGTCGCAGTGTCCTGAACGATGGTAGCAACTGTTGTCCAGCCACCTCCATACCCCATGAGGATGCCAGGGCAACATAGGCTGGGGTTGGTTGGGGTTTTTGCCACTTTTTTCAGCATAACAAGGGCTTGAGGCAGAGCTTCATTTCAGAAATCATAACCCCATTTCTCCTCCTCTCCTGCTGTTGTCGGAACAGGGTGGTTTCAGACAAGTAACAAAACATAGTAAGTGTCTGTGCTAAATAAGTGCCGAACCCCAGCTCCCCCCACACTGTAATCCTCTGCAGTTTTCTCAAACACAATCAACAGCCTGGCCTATGGCTTATTTACCCACTTCCAAAATTCTTAGTCTGACAACTAACAATGCATTAATCACTGTCAGACCACAATCTTTTGTTTCTGCTCCTCTGCAGGCATCTGTCAGAATCACAAAAGATTAATTATCGCACCAGCCTGGGTGCAGAAATGCAGACCCTCTCTGCAGATGCACTCTTCATCAGACACTTTGTGGCCCCTTCAGCAACCACTGCCATCTGCAGAAAAATTCACCCGTTCTTCCACTCTTTCATTCATCCCTCCTATATTTCTGGCCCTGGGGCTGGATATCTGCTCCCTCTTGCCCAAGCATCTGTGCTTTATCAGCCTCACAAGCAGCACTAAAAGAGAGGACAACCGCAATCCTTCCCTGCAGCGCTGGCCCATTTCAGGCACCCTGGTTCCCTCTTCACTAACCATGTTGAGAAGGTGCCTCCTCTCTCCTTCATATACACTTTTGTTTGGTTCAGTTCTAACCTTCCAGCCACACAGTGCTCTAGAGCATGCAGTATTTAAGTATGAAACATCCTGGACAAAATTAAGCCATCCTCCATCCAAAGCCTGTGGGATGATGAACAAACCGAGGAGCAGTCTCTGGAAGGCACCTAAGCTCCGCCACGGCAGATGAAGCAGCTGCATCGCTTCTTCGAAAGAGCCCTGACAGACTGAAATATGCTTTTTCTTTGTATCCTGGCGCCTGGACCCAGCTGTCCACAGGGAACTGGCACCGCCAGAGAATGGAGGGATCCAAGGGTTCATCTGCACGTGGTAGCTGTAAGTGTTTATGCACACCGGTGCTGCATGAAATGCCTCTGGAGCTGATCCAGTTTGTGCCACAGTAAAGCTGTTCCCCACAACTTAGGCACAGCTGTATCCAGAGGGGAAAGAAAATACGTTGTATCTATCTAAAGCATCTAAAGTGAGAATAAATAAAAAATAGATCGTTTTTACTCAAATGCAAACTACTTCCATAAACAGGGGTGCTGGACCTGCATGCAATGCCCAGAGCTGCCTTTGCAGCCGCAGCCAGGGAAGTGTGTTCCACCACCCTTTACTGCTGAGCACCCTTTACTGCTGAGCATTGCCTCTTTTCCTCCCTCCCATGAATGTTTCTGTGAGTGATTCAGCAGCCATCTACAAAAAGCAATTGGGAAGATGAAGGAGTTCACGAGGACAGAGGGAACAACCAGGAGACAGCACCTTTCTGGGTGAGTGGCGACATTTCGGTAGATGCTTGGATCACATGAGCCTTCTCTCCATTTACCATGTCCCAGGTGCCAGAGTTGCTTCAGTTCTTGTTCCCCTCTCTATAGTAAAGGCCTAAGAAGCAGGAATAGACAAAACCAAGCAGTAAAAAAAATCAAGTATTTGTACATGGCACAGCAGTTTCATTCTAATAGCCTTTGAGCATATGAGCTTATTTACAGAAGCAAAATGCTTGTCACAGCCAACACAACATAATCATATTGCCACTGATATAACTTATGTTGAAAGAGTAACCTGATATAAGAGTAAGTTTTCCTGTTGGGAGATTTAGCTTATACCTCCTTCCCAGAAACAAATCTAAAGCAGGAAGAATTCTTGCTCCCAAAACTGGAATTCTCTGAGTGTTACACTGCCAGAGATTTAAAAGTTCAATTTATACTAAAAAATTGCCTCCTGTAAAGAAACTCCAGAAGTTCCTATAATCCCAGCATTGCAATGGATCCCCACATCTGCTGGCCTTCAAACATTGCTCCAGCCAGAGCTCCCCTGCTTGTTGTGCTGCTCATAAACCTCCGAGAAAGCGGCTGAGTCTTCTTAGAGCTTTACTTCTCATATATTTATGAATTTGAATTGATTCAACTGGTTCCAGCTGCCAGCTGACACAGCGGAAAGGACAGAGCTAGACCAACCCACACTTCTCCCTCCCCAGTGGCAAGTCTATTTGTGGCCCTGCGCAGTGCTGGAAATAAACTGCTTTTCTTGGAGAGACCCACTGGCAAGCATTGGGCTCTTTATGGAGGGCACAGCAGCCTCAGAGAGAGTAATTTTAACTCGGATTTCGGTTTTAGAGGGCTGGAAATGTTCCTGGGAGTGGTGGCGAGGCAGAAAGAAGAGGGAGGTAAAAAATAAGATTTGTATCCCCTCCTCGTGCTTGGAAAGCAGTCCTTCAGGGTCTGCCTGCTCCCTTCCATCACATTTCTTCTTGTAGCTGGAAGATTCCAGCCTCACTAGTGCAGCACTGAGAATATTTTTAAATGACTCACTAATGTTTGCAAACATATGCCAGATGCTTTCTTTCTTAATAAACAGAAACCTCAAACACCCTCTGAGACATGGAACATTCTTCCTAGAGTGAAGGCCAGAGTGGTTGCTTGTGCAGGACAGTGGAAGAAGATTCCCCCCACTCCCCAAAATCCCACTTTATGAACATTTCGCCTCCCTTCCTCATCCCTTCCCTTGCCACACAGGTCATCCAGACTTTGGGGAGGAGTGGAGGTACTGAGAAATGTCACAGCTGCTTATTTGCTCCTGCAGCACCTAAGAGGAGGGGATTTTAGAGGACAACAGCTGAACATAGCTGATGGGACCCTGCCTTAATACAACCTTTGATGGCTGCTCATCAGAGCATCTGCCTGTGCAGGAACCCCCACCTGAAAGAAGCAGTACCTGAGGTCACCACAGAGGGGTTTTTTCAATCATTTTTGGCTGAGGATTCCTAAGCTACTTAGGTGCTTTTGTTAATTCTGTCCCAAACTCTTTTTCTTCCAATATTTCACTTAGCTCACTTGGAAATTAAGTACTGTGGTTTCCCAGTCTTGGCAGTCTTCAACTTTGCTACATAGTGCCCGTGTTCTTTATATAATGAAAATGGCAGTGTTACACAAGGGTTACACGAAATAAATGGTAGGTGCACACAAATGGGCCATAAGAGCGTCAGGAGTCAAAAAGTTCAGATCCAGAATTGTATGGAAGGTGATGCCAGTGAGAAGTGGTCTCTCTGTAATTGCTCTGCAAGCTTTACTTCCATGTGTCAGCTCTCACACACGGAGGACATGCCCACTGCTCCACGTACACACAGCATCTTTCCTGTGGGGAACTGTTCATACACACTGAACTGATTCCACATCAGCAACCACCATACAATTTTAAATAAAAAAAGTGAAGTGTATATTCCTTTTATGTCTTGTGCAAAGGCATAGGCCACTGAAAGCAAGAGGGATTCAGGCGAGTGCTCCATGAGATGTGACTAGAATATGTTTCTTCTGAAGTCCTCTAATCAGAAGTTGTAATGTATTCCCTCTTTTCCCCTAAGACTTGGAAATCACATTTTAGCGTCTGCCACAGGACTGTCAGGATCAGCATTTCAAGTAGCAATTCCATCTTTATCAACATTCAACAGCATTGTAAGTCAGGAATAATTAATGTAATATTAACATAGAGTTATCAAGAAAGGTAAGACTGTAAGCGTTCCACATCAGATTCATTTAGTGTTTACTGCAATAATGCAATCAGCATGAAGTCATTTAACACAAATGTCAGCTTCAGTGGGATGTCTCAGGGCAGTACGGGCAGTTCAGAGGTGCACCCCACTCTGTACGTACCACCCAGACTTCATTAGTGCGCTCCTCAGAGGGTCATCCTGGAAAGTCACTTCCTGTATCTGTGTCAAAACAAAACCCAAAGAAATATTTCTGTAAAACCAAAAATTACGTTGCCATGCTATATACCAGATGTATGTATCACCGCTCACAAGCTACACCGTACAGATAGATTGATCGATCATACATACAGTACATATAGAAAAAACAGATGAGAGTCTATAGGAATGATAGATAAGAGTCTACAAAACCATAAACACATACATATGTGAAAGAATACATAAAATCAAATTCATACATCCATCCATTTGGTAGAACAGGGCAGTACGTTGTGGCTTTTGCAGAAACTCTTGACTTTTAGTGGACACATTAGACAGCGTAATGTGTACTGTGCTTAGCTACAGCAATACACATACACATATGTATAAAAATACATAAGTTGATATAAATTCAGTTGATATAAGTTCTGCCTCATAATAGTAAGCTACTTTTCTTAACATCTGGAAAGGATCTACTGTCTTTCAGGACAACTAGGTAACAATTCAGCAGTTTTGGGGCCTGATTCCTGCATTTCTATTCCCTCTATCTCCAGTGCTACTCCAGTACAGCCAGAAGGAGAAGGAGCCTGGCTGAAGGGTTTGGCTGGGCAGGGTTGCAGTAAACATCTAGTGGGATTTTCAAATACGCCAAGGCTGCTACCTTATGCTGACATTAGCAGGAGTGAGATGCCCAGGCACGCTCAAAAATCCCTGTAGCTACTTAAGACTCACTTGTAACAGCATGGCGCATGTGACAGACTGCCCGGAGCCAGGATCCCACTGAATTTCAGTGGAACTGGGACACCTGGATCCAGTAAGTTCCAGCAAAACCTTGCACCAGTGAGCACTCACGGTGCTGCAGGACTGGAGCATGTGCCCTGGGCTGTGTTTATGCCACAGCCCGGTTGCTCCCACTTGAGCTCACTTTTCCTCTAGCTGCCACGATTGCTCTGAAACTGGGGTACAAAGAACAGGGAACAACGAATGCACACACAGAAGCAACAAACCTTTGCTCAGCAAGATAAGCCCCAAAGGCCAGATTATGCACCATCAGTCACAGAGCTGACGTAAGCAGCGTGCAGGGGAGTGGGTGAAGGATCCAGACTGACTCAGGAAAGAAGACACTTCTAACACTATCCTAACAGCCTGAAGCAGTGGTGAGGGCATCTACTGTCATCACCTTGCCACATATGGGGCTTTAACTGTGTCAAACATGTCTTGAATGAACACCACCTCTGTCTTTAAAACAAAGAAGAGCTTTTCCTACAAGTAAAATAATAGTAACAATCTGCTGCTTGGAATTACGTCTAGATACGCAGTTCCAACACACTGCCTTTTTCTGGGGCACCTGCAAAGAAGTTTCATTGCAACGGAGACACTTCTGTGTCAGAAGGTCTCCTCACAGCAGGGACTGCTGCAGCTTAAGGCACGCTCCCACTGAATCCAAGTCCCACCACTTCTTCGCGAGTGTCATGCTTTTTTGACTGTGGACAGATCAAGTGCTATAGAAAAATGTAAATATTGTTATGGCCCGGCTTGCTTAAAAGCCTAGGAGAATGGCTTGCTAAGTGGAAAGGCATGCTGTGCACACACAGCAGAACAAATTTAATGAAAGACAGAACCCAGAGGTATTCTTTAACTCAGAGACAGAGTGCTTTGCATTGTTAAACAGCGGTTGTTTAGTACACCACAAAGAGAGCATTAAAGTACAGATAACACAATTAATAATGAACTCTCCAACACAAAGTGCTGTCACCATCAGCATGACCTCACCCCCTTCATGCACAGAACGTGGGCTGGCTTTACAAAGCTATTCACTCATCTTGTCTTGCTTGTGAGAAGCCAGCTTCCCGGGTTCACTTTGTACTGGTGGAGGGTTACGGAGGAGACAGAGCTAGGCTCCTCTCAGAGGTGTGCAGGGAGAGGACAGGGGGCAAATGTGCACAAGATGGAAGACAGGAAAATCCACTTAGATATTAGGAAGTGTTTTCACCATGAGGGTGGTCACACATTGGAGTGGGGTGCAGAGAGGTGGGACATATTGGAGATATTCAAACATCAACTAAATATGGCCCTGAGCAACTTGATCCAGTTGGACCTGTGTTGAGAGAGGTTGGAGTAGGCATGTGCAGAGACTCCTACCTCTATTATCCTGTCACTCTTCGGTTAACCCTAAAGGGCACTTTTGAACAAGATATTTGTCACTATTTCTTTTCTTGCCTGCCTTCTGTATCAGCATATCCATATCGACTGGCTGTCACAGATACCAGATCCACTGTACTGGCTGACCAAGCCTCCAACTATGACACCTAGGAACTGGCTTGAACTGGGGTACAAGTTACTTTAAAGACCAGCTTCATCTTGTTAAATCTAGAAGGCCACAGAATAGACTGAAATTGGTGCTCACAAAGCAAAGACAAGGAGACAGTGACGCTTCAGATCCCTGGCACAGAAGCTGCAAAGAGTGTGCTACAGAAAAGGATGTTCCTCTGTGGCCACCATTAGAATTTTTTTTGGCCAGCACTGAGCCAAGGGAGTCACACTGTCTCTGATGGATCACTTCTGCTTGCCCTGCACAGCCTTTCCACACAAGATCCCCCTCCTCCATGCACTCCAGCCTCTAACAGCTGAGTCCTGAAGAGAATGTGGGAGGAAATATGGTGGGTTTAGCTCCAAGAAGTCAGCTTTCTGGCTACCCTCCCAGCCCCAGGCAGCTGCACACACTGGAGAGCAGCAGTGTGATGTCAGGGTGTAAAACAGCTCAGCAGTACTGCCTAGAAATCACCCCTCACAGCCCAATGTGCCCAGCCTGGTCGTGCAGGGTGCTCCTGCTGACCTCCACTCACCTGGGGAACATGGCTTGAATACCCATTTAACAACCAAAAAGACACCCTTCATAAAACAAAGTCAACAAAAATCCTGAGCTGAGGTCCCCAAGCTGTCACCACTGTGAGTCTCCAGTAACTGCAGGTTACACCTCTCAAAGTCACCCTCTCAACTCTTAATAAAGACCCTCCCTGGTGAGAAGCGCAGCCCCCAGCTGCATGGGCAGAAGAATCATTGCTTGCCAACAACACACTTCAGCAACAAGATCACAGGCAGCCAGCACCACCATCAGCTGACAAAAAAATCAAAGGCAGCCTAGATCTCTCTCACCCTGCTCTGCCTTTCAACACGATATTAGAATCAGCTCTGAAAGTCGTAACTTACAATTATGTTATACCTCCTTGTCTTTTCAGATGTTACCACCCCGGCTAGGAACAGCCTCCGGCATGGGGATCACCCATTCAGCTCCCATGGCTACATCTGAAAGCGCTGTACACTGTGATGCAGCTTTAGTGAGGCCAAGAAAGCTACGCAAGGTGTAAAAACTTTTGGAAGAGAGCCTAGATGCAACACTGAAGAAGAGGTAAGAGAGGTAAGCCCTGCACAAATCTTGGCAGCATCCTAATGCACTTAATTTCTTCAGATACATTTATTTAATTGTATCTTTTCACATCATCAGTGATTATGAAGTTCAAGTTTAACCTGGGGGAAAAAAGAATATATGTAAAACTAAAATTAAGGTGATTTTTAAGAAAATCAAAACTATTTCAAGTTGATTCTTCAAATATAAATGCTATAATTATGTTAAATGTAAGATTATTTCTCCCCATTTAACAAGTCCCTGGTCTTGTCTGCGTGCTTGAAAAAAAAAGCAAGTAGACAAGGTTTAGCTGGGCCAGGATGAAAGCACAAACATCTTGAGGCCTGTGCCAGCTTAATTTAAATTGCAGGGTGCAAGGTCTCTGGCTGCAGGGGGACAGGAGACCCACTGCTTGTCTCAACGCCTGCAGCCACTGGGAAACTTATCCCCAGGCTTTAAGTCCAAAACTGTGCTGCTGGAGTGAGTCCCCAGGACATTTTTCCCTTGACTCTGGGGGTCATGCTGATTTGCTGCTCCCTGAGGAACAGCCCATCCTTCAAACCTGGGAGACAGCCCATCTTATCCCCCGAGGTGCCCTGCTGCCTTTTGCCCTTGCTCCTCCAACAGGCCCTGCTCCCATCCGCTTGGAACCCTTCTCTGCCCCAAGGCACTGGGGGAAGCTGATCCTTTACCCTTAGTTGCCATCAGCAGCCTCTTTGCTCACTGACTAGGGATTTGAATTTGTCTGACTCCTAGGTGCTTTCTGGGCATCTGTACATGTGCCTGAATTAAAAGAGGCTTCTGAAAGCTGAATGCAGCTGCAGCAACCAGCCAGCAACCTGTGAAGGGGCCCATGGTCATGTAGTTGCACAACTGGCAACCATTTCCCTTGGGCTTTTTACGTGGCCTCACTCCCCTTTTCCTGCTGTTTCTGGCTTCAGTTATGGCCGTACATGAACAATGCACCCTGTGTGCATGTTTCCTATTTAGTGCACAGGCTTGTAAAACATTTTTAATACGTTATTTACAAGGGTTCTGGCTTGGACTGAAACTGTTCCCCTCAGAAGCTGAGCAAGGGTGGACTGGCTGAAGGTGTTTATGGAGGGCAAGGTGGGAGCCATCGGCAGGGCGAAGGCTCTCGGGTCACTGGCAGAGCCAGCATCCACCACTGCAGCCTATGAGAAGCAATAAGGAAATGGCACCATTTCTCCCTCAGCCAGCATTAGCCCCAGAAAAGCATCCCCCTTTCCAGAAGTGACATCTTTTGATGATAAGCAATGTTTAGACTTGGTCAAAAGTAGAAGCAACTAAAAGGCACTGTAGTGTTTGAGCCAAACCTATTTGTGACCTTTTCTTCCCCCCAAAAATTGAAAAAAAGACTAGAAACATAGGAGTGGAGAACAATGGTATTTTAGTTAAATAGTTGGGAAAAAGAAACCTAACAATTTTGTAGTAGAAATATATTTTTGAAGAGAATTCTCATGAAAAGCAACGTTTAATTTAGAAGTATCAGACAGTCCAGTTTGTTATCATTTGAAGTCCCTAAATGATCTTTTCAAATGTTCAAGTAACTACATTAGACAGAATATCCTATCCAAATACCAATTAGTTACTCAACTTAATGAAGTTTCAATTGGAAAAGATAATATAAACTTCCTGTCCTAAAAAACTGCCACCACATGCAATTAAAGCAGTAGGGGAACGAGGCAGCACTGTACTATGCATCTGATCAGCAGATGCAGCATTCAAGTCTCCCTCGCGGTGATATGTATTATGGAACGGTAGACTGATATGACTTGATTTTATATACATATATTACAAGATTATCTAACCTCCACTTCAAGTGCTGACAAAACATACTTAATCACATCTTTGAGGATTCTTTACAGAGTTGTTGCTACAATGTAAAAAGTGCAGAAACCTAAGATGAATTCTTACAGGTTGAAGCACACAAGGCAAGTGCAGAAATCTGAAAGGCTCCCTAGATACTGCTTCATAAACAGTCATCAGGGGAGGGGGAGGTATCTTAAAATAATCATAAGTGTACAGGGTTTTTTCGCCTTCAGAAACACCTTGTCCTTGCTAGCAGCACCTCAAGGATCCCAAGTTTGATCCCTGTAATTCACAATTCCATCATCTGCTAAAGCAAGTCAGCACTACATGATGCTTAAATGTCATTTAGGCAGCACCTGACAGAGCAGGTCTCATGGCACCCGGTGGGATGGGCCTGCTTTGCTCTCCCCCAGGAGACATGCGTGATCATGTCCATGGGATCGTGGCTCCCGCCTGCTTCCCTGTTCCAGCCACACCGGGACCAGAGCGATGACTTGCATTGACTTTGCCAGCACTGACAGAGGGAGGGGGTTGTTCCTCACAAGCAGCAGCAGTGCTGGGGCCAAACCCTGCCCTGCCCCCAGAAGCAGAGGAAGCCCCAGGCTGGGGACAAACGGCTGAGCCCACTCGCTTTCTGTGTGAGGTCTCAAATCACCTCTAGGGCCGTTTATTTCATTAGGACCGTTTAGTGACTTATAATCCTTCTATGCATGAAGCTGGCACCTCCCTCTGCTACCTGGAAATGCTGCATATCTTGGCTGCATCTTTCTGCAGTGACTAAACTGATGGAAGGCTCCTCAAGACACTTAGGAAAGAAAAAAGGTCATCCAGTTGTTACCTGAATCCTTTCAGCTGTGAGGATAGAAGGGATTTGAGGTGGAAGCTGTGGGACTGCATGATTCTGGGCTTGAAGTTGCATCAGACAGGACACTCAGCACTGCAAAAGTGCTTTGGCACACCAAAGGTGTACGGAGAGATGCCAGAAATAGCATGGAGGTCTCACTTTGCATTTTTTTTTGCATGAAGGTTTTACTTCAGTTCAGCCATTTCATCTGTCTCTCATGTCAATTTGCTGAAGCAGCTTTTTCTTTTTTTTTTTTTTTTTATTTCCCAATACCAATTTCTGGGAACCACAAAGGGCGAGGCAACCCACAGCTTTCAAAAGAATGACATTTCTCTTGGCATATTGATTACCAATACTGCCACTGCACTCCACATGCAAAAAGAGGTTTCTGAGAATGTCAGGACTCTTAAATAAAACACTATAGCTCAGTAGAGTTATGTTTTCTAGCTACACTTGAAAAAATCCATGCAAAAGTTCTTCCTTGTTCCCCTCCTGCTTTTCCCTTCTCCAGATCCAAATGTCAACATTAGAATTTAAAACCTCCACAAAACATGTTACCATGTGTTTTGCTGCTCTCTTAAATGAGCTTTTCAACCATACACTGGTAGTAGCCTAAATATTCAGTGATGGCTTTACAAAAGGATAGGAAGAAGCCTTCTTTCTCTCATCTCTACATAAATATTTTTGCTTAAAACCAGCCAAAAGCTTGAACAAGAGATGATAGCACATGAAATTATGTAAATAAGTGTAACTTCTATCAATTAACCATAGGAGCAGAGAGGAAATGAGAGAGCAGGTGTGTGCATGTGTGCATGTGCACAGGCAATAATATAGTAAAAAAATTGATTGCAGAAGCAAAGTCTAGCAACCTAGCACCCAGAGGTGTCCGAAGTGAGGTTGCCTGTGCAAACATTATTTGCTCTCCCTGCACATTTATCTTATGTTAGAGCCTCACATTTCACAATCACATGCCGTTTTTCCATCCGAGATAATTCAATGCTTAGCAGAGGCAGCACTAACTGAATAAAAAGTTACTCAACATTTGATCCTCATTATTCGATTTGCTGTCTCATGCCTTAGGTACTGTGCATGGTTACAGCATTTCTCTTAACACAGAACTATTCATTTTCCATATTGCCCTCAGCGAGATGCCTATCCTATAGATCCTGACAGCTTGCAAGCTTTAATGCCTGTAACTGTGCAACTTGTGAAACAAAACCTTGGTGAAACAAAGGAATGGTACTTCTTATTTAGGAGCTGTGGAAGTGGCCATAGAGACATTCAGAAGTGCCCTTTTATTTCAGTGCATAATTTGGGATTTTTAGAGACTAACTCTTCACAGGCAGCTGCATCCAGAAATGCTGCCTAGTGCCTCCACCCTGCCTTGCCAGGGAGGGGAGGATGAGTGATGCCTTTGCCTGGTGATGAGATGGCCATTTCCTCTCAGGAGCTGACGCTATCAACACCCACGCACGGGCATCTCAGCCTGAGCTGCACCCAGCTCTCTACCACCCCAGCATCTTCCTGACCCCGTTACCACAGCATGCGGAGGAGCTGGGAGGAGAACAGGCTCCACTTGCACTCCAGGCTCTGCCATGACTGCCAGTTCATTAATGGACAAAATTCAAAGTGCTAATCCCAATCCACGAAGCCGCCAGTGTACTGGGGTCAATTAGCTCAGCAGCTGCCTTGCCCTGGACACCCCACTGTGACACTCTTGGAAAATGTTTGCCAGCCCCTGCCACAGATTTCCTGGGAGCAGGAGAATAAGCTCCTTTGCCTTCAGACTTGACTTCAGCTGAACTGGATTGCCTAGAGAGCCCTGGAAGAGCTGGCTCATCTCCAAATGCTACTGAAATCAGGAGTCCCATTTTTTTCCCATTAATTTTGATACATGCCCCTACATGGCTCTACACTTTCCCTTTGCCATAAAGTCAAATTTCTTACTAAGACATTTTAGGTAGGAGCTCAGTTAGGACAGAGCAGGCCGTGCTGTTCCCGAGTTGGCAGGAAACAACAGTCCCTAGACATTAACATGATGGACATGTCGACATGGAGAAACGTATGGTACCAATTAAGACAGTATCAACAATTATGCAGAACACAGTTGAGTGGATTAATTTGTTGCCTGGAGTAAAGGCTGCCAGTACAAAGCTGGCTGTCAAGAGACACACTTTCATCTTGTGTGCTGCCTTGTGCCAAATACTATGAAGCCCATGTGCACTAAGGATGATCGCTGGGTTTTCTTTTTCCACCAGCAATCTTGAAGCAAGGAGCAACCAATTAATGTCTCTACATACTGCCTCCTTTCTTCTCCGTAAAAGAAAAAAAAAACCAACCCAAAAACCCCAAAACACACACTTGAAAAAAAATCCCCAAATGACCAGTATTCCCAAAACACCAAAGTAAGAACTACAAAGTAACTGGGAAAGGATGGTTCTTTTCTTGCTCAAAAAGGTTTTCTTTTGCTGAGGGGCTGATGCAGTAACTCATTTGTTAAAGACACTTTTCCCCAGTTCTCTAAGCAGAGAGACGAAAAACGGTTAAGTCACGTCTGTGACTTTTTTCCAACTTGCTATTTTTATGCTGACCAGAAGGATACTTACACACTCTCCATCTCTTGCTTCTCACCCATTCTTTGCCAAGGAAGATGCAAGATTACCTCTAGCAAGTTGTGGCTAAGTTCTTCTGCCTTGCCAAGTACCTTCCAGAGGCTTGGTAAAATACCTTAATTCTAGATGGGCCATAAGAACAAGCAGCTGATTTTCTCTAAAAACCTTATGTTTGCAAAATGCTACATAGGTCTATGGCTGTCAGAGTATTAAACAGCAAAAAAAAACCTAGGACTTGTAAATGATCACTTGCTGCATTAATAAGCAGCAGCATTTGAATTCCTGCTAAAGCTGTGTACCAGCTGTGCTTTGTCCCAAAATCCAATTAAAAAAAAAAAATCTGTTATGCTTGTTCCTACAATATGAAGAATATTGAACACCCTGCATAAACTCTGCTGTTGCTTACAGAACATATGGCCCCACATCAGGCTCTCATTTCTCCATATTTAGCCTTGTTAAACAACAGCATGCCTACCTGAGATATAAATTACCTTGAGGCTTGGAGTAATGCCATCCTGAGTAAGGAAACTATTCATAACACTGCACTCCTTAATTTAATGTAGGCAAAAGTCCCCTGCCCACTTACAACACAGCACATGCTGATCACACTTGTTGATGGAGAAATCTAGTTTTAATCCAACATTCCCAGTAAACATGTTGTTCTCTAAGCAGCAGAGCCACAAAAACTGGTTTTCTGGAGGTTTATAACCTGTATGCCTTACTCCCCCAGACATCACATTTGTAGAATATTTGCAGCTTGGCAATATTCCCATCACAAAACCTTCCAGCTCCTTCCTATTATCTTTATTCCTACTACTACTCCTTGGGTAAAGAAGATAGAAGCTGCAGGACCACGCTCCTATGGGTCTCTCTTACTCTGACACAAATTTTCAGTAGAAAATATTTTTCAGACCCTTCACCTTTGGCCAAATTTTGTCGAAACTGGTCAAAACTTACCCAAGCTTTTTAGGGTAAATGGATGGACAGTATAAGAAATCAGACTAACACAATTCATATCTGCTATGTGTAAGTGCAATTCATACCTGGACTCTCATCTGCTGTGTGCAAGTGCAAAGGGGCATCCAGCAAACTGTTCATCTGGTGCTGAGTGTGAACTCTGAGCATGTTTCTGTCTAATTAGCAATAATTTGCTGACATTGCACAGATAACACAGGGCACTTAACAGGACACTGAGCCTTCAGAGAGGCACTTCATCTTCCCACCAGTGTCCCAAACACTGCACTAAGGAATGGGAAGGAATCTTCGAAGCTACTTCCAACATCTCACTGAACTCCAACGTATTTCTGCGCCCAAGTGCTTTGCCCTATTTTTCTAACTTAGGTCCATTTTTCTTCCTTTCAAGAGCCCTGTGCCCAGAGTTGTTTTCTTCCCTGTGCTCAGGGGTTTGCATAGTCCCAACATTCTCCAAACAAAAAGATAAAATCTTGACAGGCACTTCCTGGAAAGTTATTTCTGCAGCCAGTAATCCTTTGCCCACTGCCAGGCACACCGTCTTCCTGGTAAATACCAGCCTGGATCTGTGCTGGATGGGTGACTTCCCCCATGCATGGAGAGGCAGTTCTCAAAGCACATAGACACAGGCTTCCCCTGTGATGGCTTCCCCTGGAAAGGAGCTCCTCTGAGCACACAGCAACTCCTCACGTCCATATAGCTCCCCCAAAGCACACAGATGCCGCCTGCCCTCCAGCCTACAGCCACTGCTCCCAAGCTGCACTGCCCCAAGACTCCTCCTTATCTGCTGTTTCCAGATGCCTCTGACACAGCCTAAGGGGCAGAGGGGACTAGCAGTAATGCCAAGGAGAACTGAGGAACGTCAAAACAGGGCAGGAAAAACTGTATACATTCAGATGTGCCCAAATACAATTTTTTTTTTCAATTAACTTCTAAACATCTACATCATTAAGATTTTTTTTGAGGAAAAAAAAATGTATTCTTCTTTTCCCTCCTGCTGGCAACTGCAATAAAAACTTTTCCTCCTAAACATCTTTTCACTACCACCTTTTTTCTTTTTCTACCATTTTCTTTCTGTTTTACTATTTTGGAGCCTCCCCAATGTGAAGTGTTTTCAGAAATGGCAAGATAATAAAAACATTCACAAAACAATAAAAAAGATGAGATAGATAGGAAAAATAACTGCAAGGCTTCATTGACCCTTTTAGACTCAGTAGCACAAGAAAAGTAGGAGAAGTTGAAGTTTTTCTTTGAAAAGTATTTCTGAATTCATGGAGATGGACACCTTCTGAAAGATAAGTCAAGTTTTGGTGAAGCCTCATTTCTTCTGCAGGAACTACTTCACTGGGAAAAAAAAAAAGGCCAGCTCATTGTAATGAAAGTTTAGTCATCACCATCGCATGATCAGTGATTAAGAGGAGCATGATGCCATGTAGACTGCTTCCCTACCAATTTAGGGTAGAGCGAAGCTTCAGGAGGCCTTGGGTGATGGGAGAAGATACAGGACAGTGTGTGATGTAACAGCAAGGACAGCTATTTTCCAGCACTGCTGGAATGGGCATGAGCTTCCCACCCTCCCACTAGGAAGAGGAGGGTAGAGCCCACATGGAGCTCACATGGAGCCTATGCCATTTGGGGGAGTGGGAATAAGAGACAGCAAAACAATCTGACTCCAGCCTGCTCTTAAAGAAATTACTCAGCCGTTCAAATATACTGAAATATTAAACATTGTTTAGATATTGAAGTACTTGAAAATTAAGTGTTCACAAGGACTAGAGAGTATGTGCTCAAAAGCAATGGCAATCCTCCTGCAAAGCTACCTCAAGGGCACCTCCTGAGACGTTTCACCCTAGTCTGTGCTGAGAATTTCCCTAAGATAGGAGATTGCTGGACAGGCCCCTCCTGGTACCCTCTCTCAGTGGCTACATTCAAGACAACATGACAGAAGGTTTGCACAGAAGGCTGGGAAGATTTACTGGTTCAAACCATCTTCTCTACTAGAAATGAGACCAACAGGATTTCCTCCTGACAGCAAAAGCGCCTTTTCTTACCCAAAGACACGGAGCTCATTGGAGGAAATGCAAAGCTACGTTGCATCTCCAGCTACAGATATCAAGAGGGAAACCACCTCTCCATACACAAGTCTTCCTGTACAGCACACAGCAGCAAGCCCAGGCTGGGTCCTGAGAACAGTTATCTCCCACGTCCCCCCCTCAGGGAGCACTCACATCCTCAGACTGTGCTTTCCAAGTCAAAATCCGCAAATACATGGCGCTCTCTAGTGTCTTTGCTCTGCTTGGGAGAAACACAAGTATCCCAAGGCACTGACATCATTCCAGACAGCATGGTACAAACATCCCGGTGGAGGGATTCCCAAGACCTACTATTAATTAGGATGAGTCTGCCAGTGTATCTGTTTGATTGAACCTTCTGGTGGAAGCCACTCCAACCATCTCGCTGTGGCCCCCACCAGCAGCACAATGGCTCCCAGAGCAGTCATTTAAACAAAAACAGTTTTTTAAGCCACACTCCTGATGGAGAGAACTATTCCAGGAAAGTTTCTGACCCTGGATTAGGTAGAATGTGCTCCCATCAGCTCCCAGACTGGCCATCAGCAATGTATAGCACAGGTTGCAATTTCAGGGTGCAAGCTCAGAGGAGAAATCCTCATGGAGGAGCTGGCTCAGAGGTGGCACTAGGGAGGGCTTGGCAAGCCATAGCACAAGTGTTACAAGGGCAGGCTGAGGGCTCCTTCGGGACCCACAGATACCATTAGCCACGCAGAACAGCTTAACTCCTGCCAAGCAGCAGGGAGCAGCCCTGGTAGAAACACCAATCTTTCCCTTATGTCTTGCCTCTTCCCTTCCCATCATCGCTTCACTGGAGGAGGAGGCAAGGGCAGAGCACATTTCTAGCTGTCGAGGGCAAGCACAATCCAAAACGGCAACTGCTTTGATTTGCTCTTAAATGGCTTGCTCGTCCCTTTATTACTGCATTTTCTACTCTGTTACAGTGCCTCTCTTTCTCCTATGCTTCTCTGAGGCTGACAATACATGACAGAAATACAGCACATCCCACAGACTCATAGCCTCAGGTCCAACTGTGTTTCCCTACATGACAAGATCAATGTGGCAATCCGCTGCAGAACACACGAGATTCCCCCTCTCCCCCTCTTCCTCTCTCTCTCCCCTTTAATATACATTTCACATTAAATCAGCATCTAAAGGGAGGAGGCTCCTGTAGTGCCTAGGAGAACATATTTTCTTCAAGCTTGCAATGCTGGCTGGTGACGGGGGGAAATGCGCTTGCACCGTGTAATTGATTTGATGTATGCCATGTTTCAGCGGGATAAACACCACCCCCTGGACTCCTTGCATTCCAGCGTCTCCAGCCTAAGCTCCTTATTAAAGCGTGTTGGGAGTCCATCAAAGACACTGAGTAGTTTTGACGTGAAGATAAATGCTCTTATCTTCAGCTTCCAACATTGCTTTTCTGAATAAGCACTCTTGACAGTTTTCACTGTTTAAACTGCTCTTCAGCTGGAGACAGGAATAGGGGGAAACTGTTTTAACCCACCTTATTTCAGCAAACTTCTCTGTTGGGAGAATAAGCCTGGCTTGTCACCAAACCAGATGACTTCCACTGGGACACATCACCACAATTCACAGGGAATAAATTAAGGCCCCATGCAGGCAACACACTTAAGCACCTGAATAAACCTGAAGCTTAAGCTTCTCTGTTGCTTTATGGGCTTAGCATGTCCCAGATGGACATGAATCTGCAGAACCTCGAATACAATTGCAATACACCAGGAAAACTATGCATCCAAGTAGTACTGTGCTGCTGAGGAACTTTATTATTTTACAGCCAGGCAAATGCTAAAACATAAATAAGTATCTTCCAGAAGGCCATTGTAAGAACCAGGAAGAAAACTTGGTCCTCCAAGTCCTCCACCTCTTGCTGTAGCAAGCTGTCCCTTGGCTCAGCCTCTCATCCCAGAATATAGGAGTGAAAAATCTGCTTTGTGCTTTCAATCTCCCCTCACTGGAAGGCAGACTACAGACCACAAACCTGACCATTAAGGCACCACTCAGCTGGAGCCCAGGGAAAGCCCCATTGGTTTGAATGGATCTAGGATTTCACTCTCTGCTTCTCTGTATGGGGATTAAATAAATATTCTCCTGCTAGAAAAATGCCACACATGCCTGCCTGAGTTCAATAGGATCTTTAAAGTAAAGACACAGAAGAGTTGCAGTAATTTCCAGTCGTATGGCAGGGGGTGAGGTTTAAGGCCAAAACAGTATTTCAGGCACCATAAATCCAATTCATGTGTCTTTAATATAGTGGAACAGATTTTGACAGGAAAAATGAAAAAGAGGTATTAAAGAAAAAAATCCAGGAGAATAAATTGCCAGGAGAAATAATATAAAATGCCTTAAGTATATCAGGAGGGAGATGCCTAGAGAAACAGTAGGTCTCTGACAGTCCCAGCGATCAGAGGGAACAAATAGGGTTGCAACCAAGCCAAACAATGTCTTTGCAATCAGTATTCACACTGGATTACATTTGAGGTTAGAAAAAAGCAGAAGAAATAGCTATTCTGGAGGTCACTGTCTATGCTGAGACACTACCCAACATGCAGGAATAAAATAAATAAGAGGAGCACTGGAAAAACTCGAGATATCCCACTGAAACAAATCAGTTGGACTGACAGCAGCTTTCTAAATGCACTAGCCAACAAAGTAACTGAGCTCCTAACAAGAATATGGAATTAATCTTTACACAGCTGTCACTGCAGAGGGACCCAAATTATATCCAACCTTTAGAAGAGGGCCAAGATCATTGTGGGATGAGCCCAACAATTGTAAAATGCCCAACTTAAGAAAGACAGCTGAGAAAAATCATGTAGCTTGAAATGAAAAACCCTCAGGCCAAATGCAGCAGCAGACTTTTTAAGTCAGTGAAGTTACTCTGAATTTCTAGTGGATAAATTCAGTTTTGATACTGGTCAGAGCATTCTGTAAGAGCCTTTGAACTCTGGCAATGAAATATTCAGCTGCACAAATCAACAAGCCTACATCTATACCCAGTTCCCACAGTGGAAAGAGTGAAGAGTCACAGGGCTGTCTAAAACAAACAATATTTTTGAATAATTTCTGCTAGAAGCATCAGACAGGAGATAAATGTTTCATTGAACTGAGTTAAAAAGCCACCTAGACTGTGTATGCACTTGTATTTCAGGATGAAGTTTTCAACTTACTATAAATGCAGTCTCATCCCCTTTTCACCCCACAAAATGTTAATCGTAAAACAACCCAAATTTAATCCTGTGTGTGGAAAACCGTATGCTTCTTGTCCTGCACACTAATCACTGAACTACATTGCCACAAGAAGAATGAACACCTGTTGGTTACATTGACTATTAGAGCCTGAAGTGATGCAGAATAAACAGAAACAGTAACTATAGCTGGTGACCAAAGGCTCATTCAGGCTCCAGCTGTATAAATTACAGCCTCTTACTGAGGAAGGTCAGTGATACACTCAAAAAAACCCCAAACTGTGAAGCATGCTGTAGGTAACAGCTGAAAGAAACCAGCCAAAAATCTGGCTCCCATCAAACTTCTCTTGCTCTCAGCAGGATCGGCATTTTACCTTAGAACAAACAGTTGTTCCTACTTTGGCTTGGTGTATGACATATATAATAAGGCATCTCCTGCAAGATACCTGGGAAAAAAGACAAGACAGATGTCTTACAGATGTTACATATATCAGTCTTGAATTTTAGAGACATCCTAATATGTCAGAAACCGTCAACTCTACATACTATTTGAGAAACTGTATTTCTATCAATGTAATAGCTGCAGAGATGAGAACTCTCCATACTTCAGTCTGGTCCTATTTGCATGAATCAAAGGAGCAGAGTTTTACTGGATCCTCACTGCAATCTACAACAAGGACAATAAAGTACATCAGAATTAGAAGTTACAGTTATAGATATACCCACCTCTATGCTGGTATAACCTGGCATCATTCCTTTACAATCCAGGAAGCTGTGCCAATCTCCACAGCTGACTATCTGGAAAACACTGTATTTCTATGGCACTAACAATTTTGCTGTCCTCTGTTTGGAGAGATTGTTGACGTCCAACTGTAAGATCAAATGGGTAAACAGTGTGAATTTCCTTTGCAACCTTTGTACATGATTGTGTCTTGCTGCTGAAAAGAGTGATGCTCCAAATGACCATGTGTAGAAGCATTTGGGGATCACAAGCAAGAGAGACATGCACCATAGCAGAGGTTGCTCACCTGCCAAATTTATTAGCTTTCTGTCAAGACTTCAGACATTTCACCTTGTCTATAGATGTGGTGGAAACACTGAGCAGAACGCTGTTTTTCTGGTTTCACGCTTAGAAAAACAAGTGTTGAGTAATTTCTGTATTAAACTATTTAATAGTCAATTTTTATTTCCTCTTACAAGTTACATGAGAGAGAAAAATTTACCAACTTTCTCATAGAGCAAGATTTTAAGCAACTGCTTTGTCTCTTGTGTTTTAAACCCCACATTGCTCAGACTTCATGTTTCAGGCCATCAACATGTAACATATATTGGAAAATTTCCCTGGGGCTACAAAGAATTATCCAGTGAGAACAAACTCCATCCAAAAAGCAAAACCAAACCCACTGATTTTGGCTCTTGGCTTCTCACCACGAGGTTGAGGGTGTCCTCATCACTTTGACAAAGAACAGGAAGGATCCTTTGAAAGTATCTCAGCAATGTTGATATGGACACACTGCTATGGGGTGGGTTTTTGCAAATCCATGCCCAAACAAACAGGCAGACTGAAGTAAGCAGGATTTCTTGAGTTACCCATGGGCTTTTTTGCTGGCATCTGGTCTAAATTATCTCTATGTGTATGTCTCAGCATGCTCTCTATTATCAGCATCCATAAGTACCACAGCTGGATCAGGACTGTACACCTACCACATCCCCTGGCATGGCATAAAGAAGGGAAGCTTGGGGGTTGATTTGACACAATGTGCTTTTTATCTACGTAACATTTACCAGCAATGTGGCTTGTATTCAGCTGCAGGTCACAGGCATCCCTGAGCAGTGCACTAATTGCTGGACGACGCTGTGCTCACAACACAAGCTGGTTACCATCGGGACCGCTCCTGCATGACTTCAACCTTGGTCCACCAGGAAGAAAACCACTGTGAGAACACTGGTGGTGTGCACAAGGGTTTACTGCAAAGGCACAAAGATTGGTGCCAGGTAAGGAAAGCCTTCAGCATACATTAACGTAGAGGCATACCATGTACAGCACTGCCAGCTGTGCCATGCTGAGCACCACATACTTGTGCTGTCTCAGGTATCTTCTGCAAGCAAGTATCGAGCTGCATCTGCATGGCATATTACTCCCTTTATTCCAGCACTACTTGGTTATAACCCATTGCCATAATTAAGATTAATAATACTGGGAGGACAACATGGAACTGCATTTCTGATCAATGAGATTTCCAAAGTCAACAGTGATTGTAAAGGCTTCAGTGCCTTGGTAAAACCCAAGGATAACTTCCATTTCATAACATGCAGGCACTCTGAAAACCAGCCCTTTTTAATGCATCTCTACTTGGGAGCCCCAAAGCAGATGGATCACTTGCCATTTTCCATATGCTGGGCCAATTTGCCTGTGCAATGGAGTACTGCAGTTTCCAGAAAGCAGTATGTGAAATTAATCAGCCCAAAAGCCTAAATATCAGCCAAAACTTACGAACCAAATAGCACTTAAATTTGACAAAAGTTCTGACTGAAAATTCAGGTGTAGTCAGAAAAGCATTTTTAAATTACAATTTCTCTTAAGTGTCCTGGACTAGAAAGGTGCTTACACATAGGCAAGAAGGGCCAGGGTGGGGGTGAGGGGCAAAAATCAAGTAAAAAAATCTGTTTGATGAAAAATTCTACTTCAGCTGAAGTCTACATCTACTTCCTACTAATGTCAAAGTGAGACAAGTCAAGGCTCAAAGGGAGCAGGATGAAGCCTGTGCTGCTACCCAGACTCTTGTGGTCATTATCCTTTCTGCAGCATTCCTACATTAAAAGTATTTCTCAGCCTAGATTCAGCAAAGCACTTAAGCACATGCTGAACCCAGTCAAAACAAGACCGGCCAAGAAACAAGCTTTGATTCAATTAGAAGTTACAAAGCTCACTGCAGAAGTGCCTAGTGAAGGTATATGGCTTGTTTCACGTGAAAGGCTAAAGCTCTTCCTTATCCCCAAAAAATAAACCACATCTTTAATCCACTTCAGCAGACTGCCTAGCACTGTCAGGACCCTAGTCACACACAGGACTGAAAATATGGCTACACTAGTTGTCTACTCCTAGCAAAAATAAGCCAGCCTCGAGGAATTACAGCTTTTTACCCATTGCACTGGCGACTCTAGTTTCTCCCCCAAATAATGTGACATTCTGAAGTTCAGTTTAACTTGGCACTTCTCCTTCTTTGAAAGGCATACAGCAAAAAGCTGCTCTAAATTATTTGTCCAGCAGAAGTTCACTCTCGCACAATAAACATTGAGAACAGATTAGAATTAAAAGAAGGATAAGTTATTCAGGTGATTGACTCCACCCTTCACCAGGATGAGATTTTGGGACATAATGTCTGGAATAAAGCACTGTCAGTCCAGGCTGTGAGGCTGAAGTTCTCCCTCCTGGCAATGCAGAATCCACCCTTGGCGTGAGGCAGCTTTAAGGCAGCTTTGTGTACCTCTAATCTGTGGCTGCCAGATCCTAGGCCCAGTCACCCATGCGAGCTGGGGCAATCTGTAAACTCTTCTATGCCACATCTGCTGCCAACAGATGCTCCCGCAAGTAAGGGTCAGCGGGATTCAGGAATAATCTCAACACGTCACCTTCTGCCAGGACAGACTGCCGAGAAGGGACTGTCTAGCAATTTTTATCAGTCCCTCTTAAACTAGGGTTCCTTGAGGCAAGGCCGAATGTCAAGTTGGAGGTGCCAACAGCTTTCAGACTAATTTGCAGACTCAAGCAGCTAACCCAGATCTGATGCTAAAGGCCCTCCACATCTGATAACTGAGGCTGTTATAATAAACAATCTTTATAAGGACTGCTTGAGTTCACCTCCAGGGTTCTTTGGTCTTACAGCTTTGTAGAAAACTCATCTCCTTTATCCTATAACACACTCAGAAATCCACTTTCGGCACAGGAGCAAATACTGACTTATACTCCTGTTTCAAGTAGCTGCTTGCCTTTTTATGAACAAATTTCACCTGCAGTGACTATAAAGGAGTCTCCTAGGAAATGTTATGTTATGTATGCACATGATACATGCTAGTGTGTTTTAGGAAAGTGATAAGGAGTTTGGAGATTAGGGGATAATAGAATGAAGAGAAATAACTCCTCATCTAATTCTTCAAAGGAAAAGACAACTCAGAAAAAAATGTGGATAGACTGCAGCCTTATAAGAATTTCCTTGCATTCTGCATTTGGCATCAAGTTCTTTCTGATTTCTTCACTCAGGCATATTTTCCTTCAGGGAAAATACATTACAGTTAGAACACTGCCCATGATTTCATAATATGTATTTATGAAGTTAATCATACTCGCATCTCTCAAAGCGTCTGTTAATCTGGGATGGTAAATCCCTAATTATCGTTGCAAGGCAGCCCTATCAATCCTGAGTCCTAGTACAGTGGGTTGCCACATTTAATGTTCAAGGAAAGAACTTGTTCTTTAAGCGTGATCAATGAGGGCTGTCTGGTACCACAGTGGGCAATTTGCAATGTACACTGAAACTCTTCTAGTGCATTCATCTCCTGAATCTTTTCCTCTCTCTGCCTGTTAGATGTCCTCTCAAGGAAATCAGGGGAGATCTACTGTGATAAACATCTAGCTGATAAGCAGACGCAAATCATTTAGATCTGGGTTACTTACAGAAGAGCAGATGAGGGAATATACAAGACAGAACTGAATAGGTAGCTGCAGAAAGAAGCAGTTAAGTAGCTATGTGTCCATGGTGGACTGGATGAGAAACAAATGACTAACTGAAGAAAGTGTGACTTAGGCTAGATATTAGGACTGCATTTCATAATGATACAGACAGCTGAGCACCAGGACTGGTTTGCCCAGGCAGGCTGAGTAGTCTTTGTCATTGGAGAGGTATGGTTTGGAGATGGTTGGCCTAGCCTTGGGACGGGAGGATGAAGTTCCCTCTCCAGGGCCTTGCTGATTAACATGGAGGATTTTAGGGAAGTCACAGATGTGCCAGGTTACATCAGACAAAACTTAGTGGATATTCATGATTTTTTAAAAGCAACAGCGACTACCTGAATAGAAATTGACTAGCCAAGTAGAAAGTAACTTCATGGATTTCCACCTTCCATTCTAATCACTTCCTACTGATAGTGATGACAAAGTACATAGTTTGTCACACTGCAACACAAAGCCTACAGTACTTCAGCGTAGGTCTTCCCTCTCAACTAGATGGCTGCAACTCAGTGATGCTACAGAGGTAAAAAATCTGGCCCAAGCTGTGCTAAATTCAAACTGAAGAAAAAAGCAATTACAGCACGGTGGCACTTCACAGCAGACTCTAGCTTTTCTCACTGATACCTCTGGCTGTCCTTTAAACATGTATAAACAGCCTGTATTTGCCTCCTGATGCAGATGCCACAGTCCAAAACCAACACTTCACCTGTGTGAGTCCAGAACTCAGAGCATTTCTAATTAGAGCTGCTGCAGCAGCAGCTAATGTTTTAAAATACTATTGTAATAAATCCTGCAGCTGCAAATTCAATATTTCGTAAAGGCAGGCAAGACCTTGTAGACAGAGTCTGGGGGAAAAATTTGTTCTTAATTGAGTCCTGTAATAAAGCATTTCAGGGAGGGGGAAGACAAGCAAGCAAGCGGGATTTGATCCTTCAATTGTGCCGCCTCCACCATGAACGGGAACAATGCAGGATGCAGGAAAGGAATTCCTTGATTTTAAGCAACACCTTTATAGTAAAAATCCCTTGAGACTTTCTCCAGTCTTAAGCACCACTTTATAGATTCTGGTTACATGAAAAACCCCATCTTCAAATGACAAATAGAAATTTTACATTTCAAAGACAGCAGACTGGAGAGTTCAAAATGATCATTCATACTACAACAGCAACAGTATCACAGCTGAGACTGAGGTACAATGGCGCAAGTAGCCAACGTGTACACACAAATAAGAAGCCCCTGCCTTAAATAATTGAAAATGTAATAAAGAATTAAGCACTCTTTGGAACTTTGGAGAGTCACTACACCCTTTCTTCCTACTACTCGATGAGAACTTGAGCTAAGTTTGCTTTGTCTGGAAAAACAGCAAAGCACCTAAAGCTGATTATGGAACAAAAATAAATATGGAGCCAAATCACATCCCAACAGAGAGATACTGTAGGTTGCAGTGGTATTGCACTAACATCCACAAAAGCATAACCCATGATGTTTGAAGCTAAAGGCCCTGAACCCAAACTCTGCTTCTATGCCTTAATCTTAGGCAGTGAGACTTGTGGGATTTCCAGTCATTCTCACAATCCTTTACCCTCACAAGGAGGAAGTGTTGGCCTGGACATGAAGAACAGGTAAAGGAAATATACTGATACTGACATGAGAACACAAAGTGTACCTTTACGCTCAGCAAAGCTTCAAAGCAGAGGGAGAGTTTGCTCTTGTTTAGAAATCCAAATTTAGGCACTCAAATACTTATCAAAAAATCCAAATATCTGACCTCAATTTAGGGTGCTGCTGCTGCTCCCACTTAAGTTGCATTGAAGTTTTCACATGCTCACACTTTTGAAATTAGACATTTATGTAACTGTCCAAACAGGAATTTAGAGACTAAAAATAAAAAACCTAACCCTGTGATTAGTTTCTTAACTAAACAACAGTCCTCTCTGCCTTGTGGCTTTTTTTTTCCTAAATGATCAAATTACCAATGTTATCCTCCATCACTCACTCAGGGTTTGTGCTTACACTAATTGCAAAGGATGTACAAAACAGCTATTGCAGGCAACTGTCAGCAGCATGCAATAGCAAAATAAATCCTGCCTTTGGATGGGTTTATGATCATGCTGATGCATGCCACCTTGGAGGTAATTTTTTAAATACTGTGCCATCTTTGGAATCTGCAATAAAAAGAGAAAGCACTGGCACTGCCAGGGCCCACGTCCCAGGAAGCATTCTGCAAGTGTTATACAGCATGCAGGTAAAGCACATGGTGTGATGCCCAGGGAACACAAATAGCGCTACCATCTGGTGAGCTCAGGTCCACAACAGAAGCTCTGGGAGAGCTTAGATCTCTGTAAAGTGTTCAGTTTTCAAACAGCTGAGCATGCTGATTTAGCAAAACAACTAGACTCTACCAGTGATCAGTAGAGAAGGACAGACACGTGCAGGAAGCGCATTACTCCTTTCCATGAACAGCCTTTCTGGGGGAACCCACCATAGAGTACATTGGATTGTATAAGTAATATCTAGGCAGCTAAAATTAATACAGGAAAGATCACCTCGCCTACCTACACAAGCAAAGATGAGGCCAAGGCTGAAGCCATAAAGATCCTCCCACAGACTCCCCTGCAAGCTGCAAAGCAACTCTAGAGTAACAGCAGGATTCTCAGCGTGCATTTCTACAGAAAGAGAACAATGCAGCTATTCCAACCACATACCAGACAAAACATGATTTGCTGAGAATTATTGGGAGCCCCTACTATGTCCTTGAGTACCTCCTGAAAGAACAAGTTTCAAGCCTGAATAAGTCTCAAGTCCTGCCCAGACTCACAGGTGTGACTGAGGCAGAATTTAGTCCCAACAAGGTCCAGAAGCAAGGGAAGAACATCACTTTGCTGACAAAGCTTGTCATCAGACAAACAAAAAAGTACCCAGCCTGTGTGCAATATTACCATAGAATCATAGAATGGTTTGGGTTGGAAGGGACCTTTAAAGGTCATCTAGTCCAACCCCCCTGCAATAAGCAGGGACACCTTCAACTAGATCAGGTTGCCCAAAGCCCTGTCCAACCTGACCTTGAATGTTTCCAGGGATGGGGCATCTACCACCTCTCTGGGCAATCTGTTCCAGTGTTTTACCACCCTGTTATAACGTGGTGTTCACTAGCTACTCTAAAACCACATTTTGAAAGTAGGGTGCCTCTCTGCATTGGTCAGGTCATGCAGAGTCCTTTAAGGGCATGCCAAGGATCTTCACAGAAGTCAGAACCTGGCTCAAAAGCCATCCATTCAACAGTAACCTCCTTGCATATCACAAAAATCTTGAGTACTTTTGCAACACAAATTGTACAACTTGTTTAATAGCCATAGTAGCTTTGAGAGTTTTCCAACATGCTTGACAAAACTACAAATCAACAAAGTAAAACAAGCTAGGGAGTGGTTCTAGCAAAATGCCAAATACAGCAAGAAGAAAATTAATCCATGGGAGCAAGTAACACAAGTAACAGCCTTTTTTTTTTTTTGCTGCTGCTGTCTTTATGCTTAAGACTATAACGGCGAAGATACTTTTAATGGATGGAATGACTTCAGTGATGTTTAATACTTAAAACAGGGGCCTGGGATAAGTCTCATAAGCAACAATAATTGTTTACCAGACACAAATATCCTGTAGGTGTTAAATGAACACCAGGGACTAGTGTAGGAGTGACACAGAGAAAAGATTGTCCTGGGGTATTGCAAGCCAGGAGCACAGCTGTGAAATTGCTCTGGCAGACACTGTTACAGCTAATAACATGATCCTTTCAAACATGCATATTAGAGTCTTCATGGCATTTGTAATTTGTTAAAACTCCCAATCTGTCACTTCATTCTGAGGACATGAGGAGAAAGCAAGCCTGTATTCTGCTTGCCTGCACATATCTTGGCTCACCGGTGCTTTTTACATGTTTTACAGTGCTTCTGCTAAAACATGGGGCAGGTATTAAGGGGTAAGCAAAGAGGAGAGTGATTTCTATTGCTTGCACACTTAACACTACATAAGTGACAGCAGCAAAGGCATGCCAGGGAAAATAGCATTTGAGAGATTCCACACCAGTACATTCAGAAATACAGCAATTGCGATTCAGGTGCAAAGATAAACCACTGGCACCATTTAAATGAACTCTGTGTTTCTGAAATGCCAACTGTAAAAACTGCTGATATTTAATTTCGTTAGATATACTGCATCTGGTGTTTATGGCTCAGTGCTGTTGCCAGAGAGCCCCAGGAGTTTCGGTCTGGGAGCCAAGCCAGTGCCTACCAACTTAGTTGGCCTACTGTGGATACACAAAGATCCAATATTCCTCTGATTTAAAGCTTTCAGGCAGATTTTCAGAGACTTTTGTTTTATTTCTAGCTAGCATGTGTGGAGAGAAATAAAACAGTCATTTAATATGCTGTGCAATTATGGGCTTATTTCTTCCAGTTTCATGTTTCAGTAGCTTAGTTTGAAGCACAGAGAACTGGAAATCTGGTTATTTCTACCTTAACCATTCATACATGGATAGACACAAAGAAATTTGGTAATGGCATGCTTTTCCATTAAAAAAGGAAAAGGTCAGAAGTCACAGAAGCTGCACACTTACACTATTTATACAGATGGTCATCGTAACCATTACAGTCACATAACAGTTAAATGTTTTTCCTTCTTCCACTCCTTATGGTACACATTTATATCCTTCTGTTATAGGAAACTGATTTGTCAATGAACATGCCCTGGTGTTACAATCCTTGAAGCTTTAAGATTCTCTTCTGCTTGAAACTGGAGTAGGTGCTCTCCAACTCTCCCTACAGAAAATTAGAATTCTGTTCATTAAATTGACAAAAGAAGTATGCCTCAGTCTAAAGAAAATTAAATGGAATTAGTAAAAACAAAGAGTATATATTCCAACTTTAGGAAATATTTTAAGCATCTGCGTAGACAAAAATATTAAACAAAAGTAAGCACAATTTTATTTCGCAGGGACGTGTAGGATGCTTGGCCATCTGCCAAAAATGTAAGGCTGCCAAATATCACAGATTCACACCTTGAGTCTGGAAATTGAGTTCACATGGCAAATCCATGCATTTCGTGTGGTGTCTGCATTCCACTGGCCTTCCCTTTACCTACTACTCAGTTTTACACTTCACTGACTGCTAAGCTGGATTGCTGCACATTTTTCAAATGAGCAGAGCCCAATTTTGCGAAGTCCCAGTGACCGCCACAGAGCTGCTGGCAGGAAACGTGATTGTATGCTTGACAGGTTTTCAGAATTGGGGAACATAAGAAAATCAGAGGTTTTGGAGATCAGGGCCCCCACTCAAAGCCACTGGCATCAGGAAAAGGAATAACATTGTGCAGTTCAGACAAAATTCTTCCATTCTGAAAAACTAATCAAAAGGAAAATACTTAAAGGCTGAACTTTTACAGGATACCACCTTATACTATGAAAAAACTCGAGACTTCCACGAATATCCAATTTAATCAAAACCCTGCCATACTTTTAATTCATATAAGCCTGCTCCTTGTGTCTGATTAGCTGAGGGTATGGGACTAGTGTTCCCCTAATTTAAAGGGTGTTAACCAGATTGGGACTAAGGCAACAACAGTAAAACAAGGTTTCAGGCAATCTCTCGGGAAATCTTGCACAGATTGATCATCTTGCCAACTGTCTATCACAGAGGACTTCATGGTGAGATCAGCGAGTGCAAAAGTCACCATTACAGTTGTGGAGCCTGGCAGGAAATAAGTTTCTAGCACCTACTGGCAATTTCAAGATGAAAAATATAGATTGCACTCTTTAAAGTTCAGAAACCTATCTAACATTAATACTGGTTTTCATAATGTTTCCTCAAATATAAAAGTGATATTTAAACTCTTCTATTATTAGGTAATTAGCCAATTAGCAGGCATCCACTCTCAGATTTTTATCATTGAAACTGCCGTATACCTCTATTGCCTTCACAGCTCATAGCTTTGGGTTCCCCATCTGGCCAGGACACAACATGATGTGGATGTCTGTGACTGTAGCTGGTATTGCTTTACCCCCCAAAAGGCTAGCTAGCACAGGCATAACAGTCACTATGCTGATTATGGGGAAAGCCTCACAGTTTAAGATAGAGTTGGGCCAAAAAAGCTGGAAAATACTCTTTTTACCTTTACTAAGTTATTTGCTTGTAGAGCTGTCTAGCCAGCAAGCCTGACCTACCTAGTTCAAAGGTAAACCAGGTAGCATTGCTGAGCTGTGGGCACTGCTATACAGACGCATCGTGTATGACAAAATCTATGTCACCTCTTTTCTTTTACCTTATGTTTTGATACTTTGTAAGGAGCATGTTTCACTGGACAACTTATCTGTCTGCTTATGTCCAGGATGTGCTGAATTATCTGCCTTTTTCTGTACATTTCAACATAAACTACAAACAGCATTTCACAGGATTCAACTTTTCTTGTTCTGTCTTATCTGCAAAATAGGGATAACCCTCACCTGCGATGAAAACTTCACGTTCTAGGAGCACTTACACAGCCAAGCCTGCTGCCTCTCTGCCTCTAAGGAGACATGCACAGCATCCCTTGAAATTCTGGGATAATTGCCTCTCCCTTCTTCTTCTGCTGCCATTATTTAGAAATAATTTCCTCTTCATTTCTTCTGAAGGTCTTCAGTTTGTTGGGGTTTTTTTGTTTGTTTTTTTTTTTTAATGCAGATTCCTGCTGGGATACCCATGCTTGTCGAAGTTCTTTGAAGAGTATCTGTTGTCAATACTACATCATTCATCAGCTCGAAAGCCAAATGGATTTCTCAAAACTCCAGCTTGTTTAGCCATCTTTCTCTGTAGTTCTCCCAGTGGAACAGAATGAAATTAAAATTAAACTAGGCTTCAAATTATTTAGTCAGAGATAATTGAGTTTGAAAAGTCATACTAGAGAATGATCACCCAGGGAAGTGGCTAAATATGTCGGGGGGGGGGGGCAGGAGGAGGGAGTCGACGTGTCATATTAGGTACAGTAAAATCACAAATGTTATGAGTTCTCATAGTAAAAGGCACAAGCTGCTCTTTCATTCTGGTCACACAGAAGACAATTTCCTGCACACTGAAGAGCTGCATCTTTTGTCCTCTGAAGGAATCAGGCCCTAAGGGTCCTGAAAAACCTGGTGAACAGATCACCTCATTTTTAGGGGCACTACATTTTCCAAATAAAAGAAGAACAGGCAGAACTTGTTTTTACTTTATTAACTTTTCATAATGCCATGAGGGCCTCCTATAAGGGACAAAAGCTAACTAGAATAAAAGGGCTGTGTTGATCTCACCGCTGCTTTTAACTCAACAGTGACACAGACAGGTTTCTTGAGGAAGAGGTTATTTTCTAGTTTAGCTATATCTGAATCTTCCATAAACCACGGATAATTCATATTCTCCTTAATAGCCCTGCCAATGCTCATCCTTACTTCCCTCTAGCCACCACCAAGCACCATCACTCCCTTGGATTTATCCTGATAGAAGCAGAGCAGCCTGCAACTGCTTTCCTTGGACCAGTATTTCATAATTACTTCTCAGAAAAATCCAAACCCTGCCCTAACAGACAAGGAAAAAATCCACTGCAACTGGTTAGAAAGGAACCAAAACGATGAAGGAGCTGAGGGAAGATGCTCAGGGCTGGCACACACCAGCACCTCTGAGGCAAAAGAATGCTGTTTTAGGCAACTGCTGACTGTGCCGTGAATGGCTGGGGGTGACCATCCTGCTGGGCACTGCTTTTTTTAATTTTCCAAGGATATCGGGCTGTCCTGATGAGGCAGGAAAGGACCATGACTGCACAGTGACCGTGACAAGCAAAAAATGTTCTCCTCTGTGCACACACACATACATGACAGCAGCGGGAACGCACCTCTGTGCGCATGTAGGCGCACACCCAGGCAGCAGTGACGCTCTCACACATAGCACAGATAAGCGTCCTTTTACATCAGTAATCGTAACTTTCTGGGCTTGGTATCTCTCCCAGAAAGCTCCACTATGACACTGTGCCGGAGGCAGAACCACCACTCTCCTCTCCCCAGCGCCGGGAAAGACCTCGCCCCGACCTGCACCCCCTGAGGGAAGAACCGGCCCGGCCCGCGGGTGGCGCGAAACCGGCGGCGCCCCCGCCTCCCCACCGCGCCTGCGCGCCCCCGCCCCGTCGCCACGGCAACGACGAGGCCGCGGCGCCGCAGCATGTCGCTGCCCGAGCCCCTGCGGAGGCGACTGAGCTCCTTCAGCCGCCTTCCCCCCGCACCGGCCCGCGGTACCCGGGCCGGAAAGGGACTCGCCGGGCGGCCCCCGCCGGCGGGGGGGGCGGCGGCGCCACCGCCCGGCGGCTGGTGGGGCGGGGCTTGGCGCTGGCGGCCATGTACGCCCGCGCCGGGGAAGGGCTGTGTCCCCGCCGCAGCGGGGCGTCCTCGGCTGGCCTCCCGTTCCCCCCCGGCCGAGGTGCCGCCCCAGAGCCCCGTCGCTCTGCCCCAGCTCAAAGGGAGGAGCCCGGGACAAGGCCGCGGAGTAGCCCCGGCGGCAGGGGTGCCACCCCGGCGGCAGGGGTGCCAGCCCCGGGCTGAGAAGCAGAGATGCCTTTTCGATGAGGTCTGCTTTCGCTGCCAGTCACGCTGCTGCTCTGTCGTCCTGCGCTTCGCAGGCTGCAGTGTTGCAGGCCGAATACAGGCCTCCTTTGCGCTTAAAATACTAAACGGGGAACAGCCTTACTGAAAAGCAGGTATCGAGAACACTCTATAGCTGCCTTTACAGCTTAGTAAGCAAGTTTGCATAAAATAATGCAGGTAAAATTCATTGTTACTCACTCTGCCTGTGCCAAAGTAAAGAGTATAAGTCATTTATGGAGAACTCAGAACAAATAAAAGAACTGGTTTAAGTTCACTAGTCCTACACAGTTAGGGCACCAGATACTTAAAGCATGAAGATGTGTTCCAAGCTGGAGTTAGGCAGCAAAAACTCAAACTCGCCCTATGCCAGCTTTGTCTTACTTCTTCCAAGTCTATCATAAGGTCTAGCCTAAGTTCCCACATCATATTGCCAGTGAAACCTGCAGGCTAATACACCCTCTTTTCATACCTTTGGAGCAACAGTATCCATGAAAATAAACACAGTCTGCCTACATTAGAAAGGTTACGTTCATAGAAGTTAGCATGTGAATTTCAACTTACAAATCCACTCCAAGCTAATAAAATTAATCCAAAAACTTCAAGATAGGAGTTCTCATTTTCCTTGTGTAATTATGCCAGTGTAGTTATACTGCTAACACTTACTAATTCCTCATTTCATTTATCAAACAACTTTGAAATCTTTTCTTAACTTCAGGAAAAGCCTTCTATTTTTAGTAATTTCTTTTCCGTTTCCCACCATGAAAACTCCTATGTGAGTATCCAACCCATAGAAACCATTTGCAAATGTATGATTAACTTCTCGGAGATCAGGATTTCAAAAATTAAGTTTACACGTACATATCTTAGTGACTTGCCCTAGCATCAAAGAATTGGCCATTGCAATACTGTCTGGCATTTCCCTGAATTTTGGCAATCCCAGAAAATAAGCATTAGTTCAATTTAGAGATAGAAAGATGAATTAGAATTGGCTTATATTGCTAAACAGTCATCCAAAACACAGTTTTAAAACTTGAGCACAAGTGACAAATACCAGTGCTATGCTAATGAAACTTTTAACATACCTGAGGGATTCTCATTGTCACAATGGAAATTGAAGCTGTTGGCTTCTCTGGGTTTAAGTAATATTAAGAATCATTACATTTTCACCCAATACATATAGGGAAGAAACATATTTACTTGTAATTGCATGGTCATGGTTTTTTTGAAAGATAAAACTGTTTTAGAATTGCATCTTGGTGCCCTCCAAAATCCTCCTGGTGTTTAAGAGATTCATTAGGACAGCTGGGACAATTTCAGGTAGATAGTGAGACTCTTTTTGAGGTACCTATAGATTTTCATTCTTTTGCAGATGTAAAAAAGTGTTGATGCTTAAAAATGGGATTACTAAAAAAAAATATATTGGTTATCTTGCACCTTCTATTTCAGTATAATAAATCCCTGCCCCTCACACCCCACCCTTAAGGTCTGTCCCAGTTCTGTTCCCAAATCCTCCTCCCTTCCCACTTAGTCTAGTAGCTACCATGAATACCTCTGCAACTGGCATAAAGACTTCTGGAACAGACTACCAGGCTGCATGTGGCTGGACTGGGAAGCGGGATGCCAGACTGAGATGGAAGAGAGACAGGTATGGTAATGGTTGGAAGACATGGAAAGAGAAGGCAACATCAGAAGAGGGGGTTCTGAGGCTGGAAGTGAGACAATGTGACTGTTTAGACTAACTTTCAGTGTCACCATGGTGATAGACAGAGGCACAGGGCTTGAATACATATCAGCAGGTCACAATGAATACTTTCTGAACTTGCCCAGGTAGTACCAAGTGAAGATGTGCCTACAAACTTCAATTGGGGAAAACATAAGAAAGGAGACTGTTGGTAATTGAAGTAAAATGGACGCAAATATCAGTTAACTAGAATATGGTGATAAAACTTCACACATTAAAAATGAATGATTCCCTTAAAATGCTCTTTTAAATTTTTCCTTAAGTCTAATCTTATAAAATCTACTATTAAATCCTAAATACAGAATTTACAGCCTGCATGTTAGAGTTCAATATTTGCTTTTGTCTACATTGTGTGAAGGCATTTTGTTTTCTCCAGACGTTAAAATGTGTGTCAAACTAAAACTTATCCTTTAAATTCTTAGCTCTTAAGAACTAGAAGAATTACTGGCTTCTTGCGACATCGCTTCCATCCAAATGTCTATTTAAATAAGATTGAAAATTAAGAGTGGGCAATGCAAACTTGCTCTCTAGCAGTAAGTCCTTACTCAGGAGGCTCATCTAAAAAATAACGATAATCCAGGATGCACTCATTTAAACTTTGGCCATTCTCTTAGGAACAGCAATGAAATAATGACTCTTTCTGCAGTATTAGTATACAGCACTACTTGAGCTAAGTCTATCAGTCAGATTGTGGAGTAAGCCATAAGCCAGCAGGTAATCAACAGTCAGATATTCAACTTGAATATATGACTAAAAGTGATAAAAATTCTGTATCCTGTGAACTGGAAGTTGCATTAAGTTCCAGTAAATGGTGTAACTCAGGATACAGTAGAGATTTTCCTCTGGATATGTAAAAATATTTTTCTTAATGTTTAATTTGACTGGGAAGAGTGTTAATGCCTTGCTTGAAGCCACGATGGAGCAGTGTCTTTCTGTCATATTTATGGAAGGGAAGTATGGAATAAACTAGATAAGATAAAGGTTTGTCTCTATCTACAGATAATGAAATAGTTTCCAGTTTACCTCTGCAGATGTCCCTCTATTTCAACGTTTATTTTTTCCCATTTTGGTGGCTCAGCACAGTTGTCATGCTCCATCTGAAGGTGAGTCCTTAAGGAAAGTGATGGTTTGCAAATGTAATGTTTCCAATCAAACATCTCCTAGTACTGAGAAAAACTCTAACTCCAGTGGGCTCTGTGAGGTTTATTTGGGAATTCCTTGAAACTGGAGCTTCAAAAGTATTTGAAAGCCAATACAACACTGTCAACTCACAGTAGCATCCAATGTCTTCATTTAATCACAAACAGCATGTTATGAAACAGCACAGCAGAAACTTTTACTCCCTTCTTCCCTCCAGTATCCAGTCTTGTCAGATTACTACAAGTTCATCCTGGTCACAGTCATGATCCTAACCTCTCTAATAGAGGTCATTCGACTCTACCTGGGATACATGGGCAATCTGCAGGAGAAGGTATGTTACTGCATGTACATATTAATTCATGCAGGAGAGCTTTTTGGAGTTGAACATAAATAAAATAGACTGCCAGTTCATCTCAGAGATTTAAATTGAGGAGATGGTTACTTCTCTAAGTTACGGTCTGCATCTTCTATTCCACTGACATCAACTTCCACTTAATTTTGTGCATTCCAAGAAGCTTTCCCTCAGAAGAGAGCCCTCTCACTCCCCAAAACTGTTTTGTCAGAAAACAATAAGTAGAGTTAAAACCACAGTATATGGAAACATTACCTTACTTTTGCCATTTTACATTATGTGGTGGCCTTTGGAAGATTAAAAAAAAATGTGGTTTTCTCCACAAAGTTTTGTATTTTTTTATTTTCAACGGCCAATTAATTGGTGATGTCTCCTTGTTACAGGTCCCTGAGCTGGCTGGGTTTTGGCTCCTGAGTCTCCTCCTGCAGTTGCCTATAATTCTTTTCTTGCTGTTTAATGAAGGTCTGAAAATTCAGCCGCTGGAGCGAGCAGTCCATATTGTCTTTGCCCTCTTCCTCATCTTCCAAGTCATTGCAGCCTTTGTCACCCTGAAAAGAATGGTAAACAAACTGGCAACTCACTTCCGCCTTAATGAATTTGACCAGCTGGAGGAATATCCTGTGTCTGGTTTTTACAGCCTGGGTAAAGAGAGAGCAGTTTCTGTGGCTCACAGGGGCACGTGCTGAGGAGGATCGCCCAGCAAGTGCTGGCTGGGGATCACACACTGAGGGCCTGAGAAGCTAACAGAGGCAGGCCTCATGTTGCTACAGTTCTGTTTCCATTTTGTTGGGTCATTCTTTACCATTGGAGATGTTAAGAACAGGTCTTGCTTAAGTGCCAACATTAAACCTCAGAGATTTGAGCTCTGCTCTGCAAGAAAAATCAAAGCCAGTTGCCTAAGTGGTGTGAGTGGACTATTTGTGGACTGTTACTGTGTAGACTACCAGAGTAATTTTGGTGGGGTTTACATTTTTAAAAGTCATGTGGTGGTTTTTAAAAAAAAGTATTTTCCTCACTGTTGGCACAGAACTGGTTTGTTTACAATAAACCTTTTATACATGGTTTTATTTGTGTTGATTCCAGTTTTCTCTCTATTCTTCCAGATATGTTGCGCATATTTAATGCCTGGTACCTCAGTTAAGCCAAAAAAACCCCCCAAAACCCCCCCAAACCCAAACCAACAAAGAACCCTAAGAAATCTTGAGGCCCAGAAAGAACAATAAGAAGATAGTGAACAAAGACTATGGCTTTAGAGGTGGTCTTCCAGATAATTCAAGCACTAGGAATTCCTTATTAATAAACTAGGGATGGAATTTTAAAAGCAGTCCTTCCTCAAAACTCTTACGTTCATCTTCTTTGGCTTAGCTAGAGTTTTAACTATCAAGCTGTTCAAACGGGGTGGTGTAATTTTCTCAAACAGGATTCAATAAGTCAGCAGTAACAAAATTATAGTAATTAAAAAAATTGGTTTATGTCACTGAAAGGCAGAGCCTGTTTCTCACAAGCCAGGTCATATACCAAGATTCTCTCATTCCTGTTATTTGTATTAATATCTGGACTATCTTCTCCAGTTTTGGTAATGGCTACCAGTTCACTTTTTCTGTCAAGGGGGAATGGGGATAAAAAAAAAAATAAATTTTTCATCTGAATCCTTTGAGCAGGGCAAGACTTGTCACTTTTGAGAGCTAGTACAAACATCCAAACTGCTCAAAGAAATGTAAAGAAGATGGGTCTAGTGTGAAAAAGGCACAGCATGCTTAAAGCTGCTGCATGTTTAAAGCTTATAGAACCTCTAGCAAAAAGAAGACATTAGCTTAGTTTTATATCAAAACTGTTCATTTTCTTTTTAATCCATGAGTGAATGGTACAATTAACTCTACAAAATTTCCTTCTTCGTTTTGTTATTATAAAGCATATATTATCAGAGCACATACCCCTTTGTTTTTAAACAAGCTACTGGCTTGGATTGGCTGTTGTGCAGAAAAACAGGAGAATCTCTAAGAGAGTCTTTAACAGTTAGTATAAAACATAGTGCCCCATATTCAGAGCCTGCAAGAGAGACAGTGAGGTTTACGCAGAAGTTAGTTACATCATTTCAAAAAACACTTGTACAGCATTAGAAACTCCTTGTAAAAACATTCTTAACTGATGCAATGGGAACATTGCACATATTTTCATGTCAACCACAATTATGCTGCTGGAGAGTGCCAAGGTCAGGCTTGATGAGCTACAAGAGAAGCTTGGTACGATCCATTACACCAACAGCACAATGGGTCCTGGCAGGCCAAACAGCAACATCAGATACCTTGGAGCCTATTTTCCCCAGTGACTGTGAACTGTAACTCAGATGTCTTAGTGCCTCGGTAGCCATACAGAGCTGCCTCTTCCAGCGCAAATATGATGGGACTAACACCAAGGGCTGCCCTTCCTGGCCAAGGATGTAGAGTAGATCTCCAAGGAGCCACCACTGAGGAAACCTGGGCATTAGAGAAATACCAGCTAACAACGCAGCAGGGTAGTTGAGCACTGCTACTTTTCAATGCCTTCCAATAGTTTGTCTAAGAGAACATGGAAGTTAGGGGAGAGCAGTATCTTTTCCACAGGTGCACCATCTCTCTGAGTCTGCCCTTGATATTATTGACAGGACAAGTACTGGGAGAGCTTAGAAGAGACACTAGGGCAGTTGCCATCCCTTCTGCTCTGCATGTAGCTTGCCTGTTTTCCCTTCTTAAAAGCCCACTATGGGAGATTAGTAGGGAGGTGCGCTGAGATGGTACGGTAAGCCAAGCTCTGAGGAGATACAGGGATTACCTGTAGTAATCTCTTGCCTCAAGTAGAGAAAGGCATATCCTTTGGTTTTCTTTCCCGTATCACCTTAAAAAGTTTAAAACTTAAACTTGTTTATAAGATTAAGAGTGTAATTGGTGGGAAGGTTTTTGACACCAAATACATCAAATACAACGTGATAAGGCTGAAGAAAAGTCAACCATATACCAATGTTGGCAACAAGGAACTGGCCTCCAGGCTTAGGGCCCTGAGACATGATTCAAAATCCTTGCTTTTAGTGATAAGGAAACTTGGAAGATCAAATTGCCATGTGAGACAACTATCAATCAGGAGCCAAAGATACAGGGGCACATACCTCTTTGCTGGAGAGAGAGAACGTTGATCAGGCGATACAGAAAATAGGATCCAGAGAAACACTGTTAGATAGAGAGTTGCCTGGAAGTGCTGAAGGTAGAAGCCAGGCTGTGATGTTAACTTCAGCAACAGATTTGATAAACACAAGATCTCTGCATTCTTTCTGCTCAGGCTTCCTAACAGACCTGCTAGTCTATTTTTTATTTCGTCAATACCAGCTTAAACATTTAATTATGAAGAAAGCCTGCAAGCACCTAGAACTCACATTCAGTACCTACAGCTGCATTTTTTTCCCATGAGTTTCTATTCCTCATGTACCCAGAGACAGGAGAAGAAAATTACAGTAGCACTCAGGAAGACCGAACAACAAATGGAGACTTGCACTGAAACTTTTCCCTCAGTTTCCAAATTCCACAAGAACCAGCAAGACGTCAAACAAGCAGAAAATATACTGCTCACTTGTAACAGTCAAATTTCAGACATATAAAAGCAAACTTCAGGACAGAAACCTTCAATAAGCATGGGGGGGAGGGGAAGAGAATAATGTGAAATACATGAGAAGAAAAGGGGGGAAAACACTACAGAAGGTACTTGCACAATATGTATAAATCAGAAAATAAGTGAAAGAATATTTCAGCATCAAGAGCAAAGCAGCAATGGTGACATTAATGTTTTAAAGAAAAACATGGGAAAGCTTGATTTGTTTTTAATGAAGAAGTTCAGGAATGATTACCAGAACAGACTGGAAGCAGTGAAAGGTGCATGAGAACTTCAGAGGGGCACGGCAGGAAAGCTAACAGTCCTTCATAAATCCTCTTCCTCCTGATATTCAGCTAGCTATGAGCAGGAGTGTTGCCCCCCAACAGGAAGAATATACTCCTCTTGCAGTGCAATGTATTCATGAGTAGAACATGAGAATTTAAGATGCAGCAAAGCAGATGTTTGGGGAGTGAGTGAGGGGGTTTGGTGCTCCCCCCACCCACAGAATAGATGGAAAAAAAGGTGAAAGGAGGGAACTCAAGAACATTGGAAAACGGTGGAAGTTCATTGAGCAGCATCTGGACAGTTTTGAACACAAGCTGTACAGCAGCAGCTTTTTACCTTGCTAAGGTTTGTTGCAGTGAACCACAAAACATGGGGTTTGATGATCTAGATGGCTATCAACAGCTCTCCCTTCATCAGCAAGATCCTTGAATGGCAAAAGTCTATGTACAGAACTCAGTTACTTTATTTCATGAAGTTTACTCTTAGGAAAGACCAACAGCCAATTTTAAAGGAAATTTGTACCAACACATTTCCTTTAACTGAAGAAAAGAAATGAGAAATTGACATATATCTTAAAATGCTCTTTTTTAGGTTACTGATCAATTTGAAGATGAGGACTATTTTGTATTCAAGGGCATAGTTGCTGAGTTGTTAATACCTGAACTCAGCATGTGTCCAAAATAGACTTTGTAAAAGGATTTTTTTTTTTTTAAATAGTTGTAGGACTTCCAAGAAGTGGAAATTAAATTTGGAAGAGGCTTCAATTATGTACCTTACTCAAGCAGATCTGATAAAGCAGACATGAGCTAAGGCACAGATTTGATAAAAACCACACAACTGATAAAAGAGGGGGTACAGCATTAACCTTTCTATACCAAGAATTCACTCTTTCAGATTGCTGAAAGAATTGCACACAGAGGAATGAGATTATCCATTTCACTCTTGCCTTTGTCTCTTATAAACTAGACTAGACTTAGTGTTAATCTTTAAATAGTTAATGAAGCAGGTAGAATTGGCATCGTTGCACGGTCTGATAAGATAGTCAACAGTAATATTTGATAGCTGGATAAAGCTGCAGAGATAATTTATTTTGAAAAACAAATTTTGTTTCTCCAGGACAAAGATTAGATGGCAGCAATTAAAGAGGACTTTGTTCAGTACTTCGAATAAAGCAAAGCTAATAAAGAGATCTTCTGTAGGAGGCAGGCAAAGTAGTATATAAGGGTCAGCTGATAAGACCAAGAAGAATTTAAACTATAACAGAAGAAATAGGTTCAAGAAGTGTAACACTGAGGTAAAATGAGTATGTTGATGATTGATGCCACTGAAGGAGCCCCTGGGTGCATGAAGCAGAGGATTTATTAAAAGGAAATAAATGTGCTAAGTTGCTAGCTCGAAATCTTATAGGGATTTGGAGGAAACATTATTCCACCAGCTAAGCAGCAGCCTACAGGACACAGTTCCACATTCATTAAATATGTGCAACTTGCACAGCTTGTTATAAAAAAACCCACTTTCTTCTTCAGGTGATCCAGGGTTTGAAAGTAATGAAAATATGGTCCCTGGGAAGCACATGCTAGCCAAGATACACGAGCACAACAGAGAAACCATAGAGAGAAATAGAACAAATCTATCAGGTAGCTGCAAGCACAACCACGCTAAGACCTACGGCTTCCCTGGTGAATTTAGGAAGTATTAATGACTTCATTGGGAGCTGCCTTGAACATCCAGTGTTAGGATAGGAGTTCCTGCAGTCTATGAAAAAAGCTACTGTTGTTCTTTAAGGGATAGAAAAGACCCTTCTTTATTCACACTGATAGACCCAGGCTGTTTCAGAGTCAAAAATGCAAGCAAGAATGCTTGAACCCTGTTTAGTTACCGTGTTGTTCTCAATTTATTGAAACTGTGCCATAAGCTGAATTTGTCAAGGTGAGAATAATATCAGATATACCTAGTCCTAATGACTCGTACTGCTAATGCCAGAGGAGATTTGTTTCTTATTACTTTACACAGAGAAAGCTTATGGCAGGCTGGAGCTTTGAACAGAACCTCTCGTTCCATGCAGCTACTGGTCTCCAGTTGCTTAACGAGGAGCCTACTGCTTATGTCAACCCAGAATGATTCGTATCAGTCGACGTGTTTGATCTCCTGTTTGAATTACAGAAAGGATTTTAGCATGGACATCTGTTCCCTCTTTGTTTTGCCCTTGACCCCATGGCCTTTTGTGCAGGAAATACAGAATTTTCACAGGATTAAAACTTGCAAGAGCACATCAGAAGATACCTGAGTATGCTTATGACTGCAGGATATTCATGTACAAGTCAACAATTAAAATATATAGCTAAAGGATTCTGTATTTGATTCTTTGTTTGTTTGTTTTTAGAACACCTCAGTTTGAAGTGAAATCTTACCACAGCCAAAAATGCTAGAAATCCTCCCTTTGTAAAGCAGCTGGGAGTAGTCAGACAACAACAAGTCTTTGAACAATGCCTTCACTTTGAAAATCCTGGAGAAACCCAAAGCTCACTCTTTTCTTTTTTTTTCTTTTCTTTTTCCCAAATGATTCAGCATGGTTAGCAGAGCATGTATAAAAACATGGGGCAGGGCAGGGCACAGGGGAAGAGTGCTTTGCAAAAGATCTTTCACTAGTCACACAAATTATTCCAGCAACCTATGAAGAAATACCAGAATTGATGGGAGTAGAAAATCCTCAGCATGTGGCAGAGGCTTTCTGCAGGCACCTCCAATAACTCTGAGCACCGCAAATGCAGTGACAGTGGCTCAGGGTACTCTGAAGCACAGCTGAGCCATCTGAACAGACACTGTGATGGTGGAAAAGTTTCAAGGTTATCACGCTTATGAGACCAGTTATCCCCAGGGTATTCAGCCCACTGAGCTGGAAGACAGGGACAGAGAGCAGAATAAATCCCCCATCATCCATGAGGAAGCAGTTAACGACCTGCTGCACCACCTGGACACTCACAAGTCTCTGGGGCCAGATGGGATCCACCCGAGAGCACTGAGGGAGCTGGTGGAGAAGCTTGCCAAGCCACTTGATGATATTTATCAGAAGTCCTGGTTAACAGGAGAGGTCCCAGATGACTGGAGGCTTCCCAATGGGATGCCCAACTCCAAGAAGGGCAGGAAGGAGGGTCCAGGGAACTATAGGCCTGTCAGCCTGACCTGGGTATCAGGGAAGGTTATGGAGCGTTCATCCTGAGTGTGCTCACCAGGCACGTGTAGGACAGCCAGGGCATCAGGCCCAGCCAGCATGGGTTCATGAGAGGCAGGTCCTGCTTGACCAACCTGATCTCCTGCTATGACCAGGTGACCTGCCTAGTGGATGAGGGAAAGGCTGTGGATGTTATCTACCTGGACTTTAGTAAAGCCTTGGACGCTGTCTCCCACAGCATTCTCCTAGAGAAGCTGGGGGCTCCTGGCTTAGATGGGTGCACTCTTCGCTGGGTAAAAAACTGGCTGGATGGCTGAGCCTAGAGAGTTGTGGTGGAGTTAAATCCAGTTGGAAGTTGGTCACAAGCAGCGTTCCCCAGGGCTGAGTCCTGGGAACAGTCTTGTTTAATAGCTTTATCAGTGATCTGGATGAGGGGATTGAGTGCACCCTCAATAAGTTTGCAGATGACACCAAATTGGGTGGGAGTGTCAATCTGCTCAAGGGTAGGGAGGGTCTGCCTGAATATGAGCCAGCAGTGTGCCCAGGTGCCCAAGAAGGCCAAGGGCATCCTGGCTTGTATCAGAAATAGTGTGGCCAGCAGGAGCAGGGAAGTGAAGGTACCCCTGTACTCCACACTGGTGAGGCTGCACCTGGAATACGGTGTTCAGTTTTGGGCTCCTCAGTACAACAAGGACACTGAGGGGCTGGACTGTGTCCAGAGAAGGGCAAGGAAGCTGGTGAGGGGTCTGGAGCACAAGTCTGATGAGGAGCAGCTGAAGGACCTGGGGTTGTTTAGCCTGGAGAGGAGGAGGCTGAGGGGAGACCTTATCGCCCTCTAGAACTGCCTGAAAGGAGGTTGTAGCAAAGTGGGGGTCAGTCTCTTCTCCCAAATAACAAGTGAAAGGATGAGAGGAAATGGCCTCAAGTTGCACAAGGGGAGGTTTGGATTGGATATTAGGAAACAGTTCGTCACCAAAAGGGTTGTCAAGCACAGGAACGGGCTGCCAGAGAAGTGGTGGAATCATGGTCTCTGGAGATATTAAAAAAACATGTAGACATGGCACTTGGGACATGGTTTAGGAGGTATAGAGGTGTTGGGTTGATGGCTGGACTTGATGATCTTGGACATCTTTTCCAACCTTAATGATTCTATGCTGTTAGAAATATACCTCCAAAAGTTATTAGCATCTTTTAGCCAAGACAAAGCTATGCACCTAGAAAAGAATAACTGGTTGATTGTTTCTTACCTTAGGTGTCACTGGAAAGCCATAGCTGTTTAAAAGACCAACATCACCCTGAGAAGTTGCCTCCAAAAGAGCATACTTTACTGTAGAGGAGAAAAGAATTAAATAACCTCAGGCTGCATCCCAGCTAGGAACAATTTAAGGAGTATCTCACAGTCCTGACTGAAAGAACTTAAAATCAGAATTGATGGATTGAACGGGGACAGCTGTTTGCAATGCCCTGGGTGTAACTTTGGCCAATTAGCAGATATCTCCTCATGCCCAAGAGATAAAAGGGCACTTGGTGAGGAGCAGCAACAGCAGGTGACGCAGGACTGTCCCTGTGAATTGCTCAGGTGTGACACATGGACGAGCATGTGATGAGAGCAAGTGTGCTCAGCTGATGTGTCCCACCAAAAAGAAACACCACTCAGTTTTGACATTTGGCAATGATTTTCTTTCCTTTTTTTTTTTTTTTAACCAATCACACCAAAAGACATAAGGGTAGGTAGGCACTATGCTGGTAGGTCCTAAAGTATAGTACCCCATGCCTGAAAACATATATGCGTATAATCCCCCAAAAAAGTCCCCTGTGCCTCTACACAGTATCTACAGTCCTGTGCTAAAAGTAACAAGCAAGCAAATGAGCACTGCCTGCTGCATGCACACATGAACTTTTAGCCAGTGAGAGGGATTGTTAAATATTCACTTATTCCAAATTGAAAGTGTACTCATCTGTCAAAAAAAATCACAGCTTGCCCAGTTATTTGATAGAGCTGCTTTGATTGATACATAGCAGAAACCACATGCTTCTCCTGCCACCAAGGCGCTTGCTCCCATGTGGTAGCACCCTTGTAGGAGAGCATCAGCACGGTGCAGTGCAGTCTGTATTCCTCTAAAGAAAGAGACAATGTCCTTTTATGATCACCTTGAACCCCACTCCTGAGTGTGTGGTGGGGCTTGAGAATTTAAAACTATTCTTTAAAGCAAACTGCTTTAAAGTAAAGTAAAACTTACTTAGGAAAAAGAAGTAGCTGCAACCTGTGCCCTAGGAAAGGTAGGGTCTTGCCACCAGCACTGCTGTGCCATGTTGGGCAGGCACTGGCAGGTAAACACCACTTAAATCACAGAGGTTAGCATTCTGCATACGTGCAAATGCAGGTGCTCATCTGCACCCTGTGCACAGGGAGATTGGATCTCATAGTGGTTCTCTGCTCTTTCACCACTCCCATCAGGAATGGAAATCTTTCCGTGTTGTCAGCTTTGAAGAATATTGAATTTTTCCTCTTTCCCAACTGGAGAAAATGTGATGGCAGCTGCCAAAATCAGGGTCCTGATATTAACTATGTGCTTGTCTTTGTATGTGACCACTTATCAGACTGAGCAATCACAGAGGGCAGCCGCAAATTTCATAGAATTGGGGGGTGGGAGAAACAAGAAAAAACCCTAAAAGCTGTGAAAGTAGAAGGGACAAACAATGAATTACAAAAAATACCAATAAGACAGCAGCAAAAGGATTAGCCAGGCTGGTTGCAGTCAGCGATGGTGAAATGTGACACAATAAAAACTCAGTTATTGAGTTAGGACAGCCCTAGGATACAAAAGACTGAAATGAAGGAAAGCTGTGGATTGCTTTGTTCTTGAATATTGATTTTTTTTTCCAGAAGCGTGAAGCATGAAATATTACAGTGATAACAGAGATTGGAAAAGAAAAAAAAAAACAAACAACCAACCAAGGAAAAGTCTTTAAGGGTTTATTTAGGATGCACTGAAAGAGTAATTTGATTCAGTCCTAAACATCGCCTGCAACAAAGCGGCCCAACAGCTATGAGTGGGATGGGATGCGTTTGCCAGTGTTCACATTTCTCAGTACAGCTTTCAATTAGATGTTGCTAAAGGACCGGTGCTGGTCCGGGAAGGCAAGGGAGCAGCAGTGCAGCTCTCCGTGCTGCCTGGCCAGCACGTTCCCACCCAGGTGCCGAGGCATCCTTCCTCCTTCAGCAAAGCCAGTCCCAGGGCACAGGGCAGCTTTGGGACCCTCCTGGGTGGGGGATGCACCAGCACCACACAAACGCAGATGACAACAACACTGCCCTGAAATCTGGCCCCTGCCAATGGGGATTTTAACCCTGAGAAAAAGATGAACCCTCAGCGGGGATCCAAGGAAGCGTTTGTCTGTGTTTTTAATTTCACCATATGGCCAGCTGCCGTTGTTTTAGGCTGTATTGCTGTAGTTAATCAGGCAGCCAGCAGCTTGAATTTTTAGTGCTGGCTGGCAGCCAGTTGCTAATATTCCAGCCCAGCATGGTCACCAGCTGTGACAGGAGCTTGAGCAGGACCTCTGTGTCCAGCCTACACTCATGCTACTGCTACATCCATCTTAATGCAAACCCGCAGTAGGCATGTGGGTTTCAAAAGTGCCACTGAGGATGTGCATCATCCCGCTTGAGTGAGGAGTCAGTTGTGTTCCCCCATCCCAGCACCCTCGGTAAATACAACTCATTTCTCATGAGGTCTGCAGAAAAGCAATGACTTCCAACAATGTCACCTGGTACCTTTTCATCCTCAAAAGGTGTCTGCATTGTTTTGGTCTTTTTCAGAGGACTGGGCACTCAAAAATTGATACTTCCCTATTTCAAGCATAAAAAATAAAAGTATTAAAGCTAAACCCTGGGGGCGGGAACAACATCTCTTTCAGGTAAGAGCTCTGCCCATCATCCTGCTGAACAAATGGTTTGAGCTTGTAAAAATAAATAAATAATTTCTTCTTCATGCTTGGAGGATCAGGATGTTTAGAGAAATTGCACAGTGTTTTGAGACATTTTACTGCTTTGCTGTTAGTACTCCTGAAATTGGCCAGTAAACAAGAGATTCTGGGTCTGAAGGCTGACAGACCCTTCTCCCCTGGAGCTGAAAGACTTTAGCCAGACCTGCTTGCCACATACAGGATACAGTATTGCCCTTTTTATACCATCAGATCACCAGCCCATATGAAGGATATTCAGAACACAGATCTTCCCATACTTTTATGGCAATTAGGCACTTTTCCAGGCACATGCGGTTCAGCCCTGCAGAAATCCCCGTGCTGTTTGTATGCAGAACAGGCACATACAGCTGGTTCAGCACTTCAGCAGCCTTGCAGTGGCAGCCCTGTTATTTAGCACCCATTTACATCATTACATCATTACATACATCATACATCATTAATACCCTGTAGGCTTTCTAGCATGTAGCTTGTTTCTGCTCTCACTTCTGTATGGTTTGGATGCATTAGACACGTGAACGGTGCTTTTAGGGCTATGTTCAGAGCAATGCTTACGGTCTTGTTTGCTCTGCTGCTGCATCAGATTTGGAAACTAATAAAAATGGAGGCATTGGCTTTGCTGTCAGCAGCGTGCACTTACGTGGATGCTGTTGCCTGGAACTGTTTAGGGGAAAAAAAAAATTACTGGAAATATCTTCTATGCTGTTTTCAGCCAGCAGAGGGGCATGGCAGCTTTTTCTCTTGCTAGCAATATAAGAAATCCCTGTTGTATTATCTAGTGCTTATTATCCTTGTTGATAGCTTCCTGCTCCCTTGCAACCTATGCAGAAGCTGTGGCAGGAGAGCAAGCACAAAGTTGCAGTGGACTGGGTTTTATTCACTGCTGTAACCTTCCCAAGTCATCTAAACCCTCTATCTCAGGTGCCTTCATTCTTCTTAAAATGGAAAAAATATATAAGCTGCCTGCACGAGAATCTGTCAATGGGGAGATGCAGTAGATGCTGTGTAACTGGCACGGGCAAAGGAGAAGCAGCATGGGTGGCTGTAGCGTAGCTTACGCCCACCAATTACGATAGAAAAGGGATTATTTTCCTTCTCCTCTACGGCTGGGAGAAATCAAGAGCAAACATACCCAGGTTTTAAAGTGGTGCATCATGTAGCAAATTGAACTAGTAACAAAAAGTGCTTTGCAAAAGTTTCTGGTGTGCCACACCATGGGTGAGAGGACAGCCTCTCGGCTGAGAGGCAGCACACAGCTCCTTCTGCAGGACGTACTGACTTCAACCATCTGCTTTCAGAGATCTGAACTCTAGAAAATGCCCAGCATCCCCCTCAAAAAAATAAAAGCTGATTGCCTTAAATGCTCCCAGGTTGTACCTCTGAAGCCCTGTCAGGTCTTTTCCATGACCTATCTCCAGAGTGGAGAGGAGGGGGGCGTGACAAGGTCTGGGGGACATACAGAGGAACGTGGAAATCCTAGAGTAAGATTGCCCATCGTCACTGTGACCATGTAGTTTCATTGTAGAAGCTCAGACCAAAATTCTACTACAGTTAGCATTATCAAGCACATCTTTACTGCAATATATCTTTCACATGTGCAGCCCGCCCTTTAGCTCAGTATGTTAGAAAACCTCTTAAATAAGTTTAAGCTGTTGCACTTATTGAGCCATGTGCAGATGTTTTTCTGCTGCACTCTCCATCCCTGTTTCCCCTGCCACCTCTGAGTAAGTCCAGACCACTGCATGTCCCCCAAACCCAGCTGAAAACACTCAAGCCCACAATTACACAGTCCCACAGCCAATTGCCACAAGTCAGACCAACCAGAACTAGGGGGAAAAATTAAATCTCAAAAGCCCAAAACAAGTAAAGCCACAGCTAAGCTGAATAATTTCAAGGGCAGGTCTAAAACGCACATACCAGCACAAATATTTTGATGATCTCAGTTAAGAGACTCCACCTCTCCCTCTTCAGGGCCATCAACAAGCTTAGGTCACTGGAAAAATATTTTGAACTGAAGTACCCCACCAGGAGAATGCACTCTTCCTTGGAGTTTTAACGATGAAAGCCTTATAAAGCAAAAATATTTATAAAGAAAACGGGGATAACATCAGTATGTTTAGTAAGATTTTTTTTTTTATTTTTTTTTTTATAGCTAACTAGAGAGAGCTTGATGTTTCCTCAGGGTGCATTTAAGCCTGATGCTGAGGCTGAAGCACAGGTGATGCACAGCTGGGCATGGCTTTTTTGCCTTCCGTAGGTTGAATCACAGCATTTACTGGAAAGCCGAAAGCAAGCTTGGAGGTGGGGACAAGGTGGCCGGAGGTGCATGGTGGCACTGCCTGCACATGGGCTGGACCAAGCGCCCATGCCACGGCTGGCAGCTGCACAAGAATTTAGGGGGGGAAAAGCTATAATTACATTTCTGTGACAGTAATTATGTGTATTTCACACAGCTTAGCAGATGTCATGTGGTACAATGGGTGCTGTGAAGAATACTCATTTATTAAGTAATTTATAGCATAATAATTAACAGCTAATCGCTTGTGAGTTAAGATGCTCTGGGAACAGACCCAATTCTCAGTATGTGCTGCCTCCTTCCAGGAAATCTTGCTATTTAGGCAGTGCTCCTCACCCCCACAAAGCCAGCTTCTCCGCTGCATCCCCGCAGAGCCTGTGCTTGCACACACACATCTGCAGGTAATAACTGTGTGTGTGTGGCAACAGCTCAAATGAAGAAATCGAACTCTCATGTGATATCCGCAGGTTTGTCACTGTCTGTCCTCAAACCTACATCACAGGACAGCTTAATTTAAAGCTTACAGCTCAAAAGCTGCTCAGATGCAAAGCCGCAGGCTTTCCAAGCCTGCCCTCACTGTGGTTGCCCCTTCCCTGCAATGCCCATTTGCTGCCTTGTTGCACACCAGCTTTGCATGGCCCAACCTGCACCTTCTCCAGCAGCCCGGCTCTGACTGATGTTGAGGGATTTGGGATCACTTGGAAGCCTCCATACGTCTGGGATGGCCATCCCATGGTCTAAGTGCTAGCATTTGCGCTTTCGAACTTCTGTCGCTGGTCCTCAAAGGGCTGCCTGGGGAAGTTCAGTGGGAAATCACTGCTCAGAAGCAGCCTGAGCTTTCCAGGAGATGGGGTTTTCCCCATCATCCCCAAGTAATTTCTTAGCCATATTTACTGCATTTTTCCACTTCTCAATCACTCACATAGTCAACAAAATACCACTAAAAGTTTCTGCACTTGAGCAGATATGGTAAATGCCTCCAAGAGGGATTGTCCTCGGTTTGTGGTTTTATTTCAGCCTCACCAGCCTAGTGCCATTCAAACCACAGCATTAAAGCCACATTTCCACTTTCCTCAAAAGTGCATGCCAGTGCTCGCTAGGGAACAAGGAGCTGTTTCCACTTCAGAACATCATGCCAGCCCTCGCAAAGAGGTGTGCTTGGCCAGGGCACTGATCAGAGGAAGGTCCTCATGCTCATACAGCTCAGTCCCAGCTGCAGGTCCAGAACATCAGCCCCATGCAGTTTAGTCTGCTGAGCAAAGAAACCCCTTCCCCGCTCCCACCGGTTATGGCCTGAAGCAGGAGACTTTCAACCCCTTCTCCATAGATTTTTCACTAAACTGTGGGTTGTCCTCAATCCTCACCCTCGTACCTAACTTCCGTTTGGGCACCGCAGAACTTGCTCTCAGCCGTATCTGCTGTCAGTGAACTCCACTTCCCCATTTCACATGACTAAAAAAGTAAAATATTTCCTTTATGAGTTTAAAGTATGCCTTTGCAGGTTGTTTCAGGGAACGCCCCCTCATTCCTCTACCATGAGGCAAGCCCGTTAGGATATATATCACTACCACAGCCTTTTATTTCTTTCCCCTTTAAATTAAGCTGCACCAATCACTGAGCTTTTCATCCAGGGGCCCCTGCAAACTCTAATAATTTTCATCACCCATCCAGTCCCATGACTGCCTGCATTTTTGAACAGCAGCAATAAGCTGAAGCCATTTTTCTGTGTCTCTTGGGTTTCAGCCTTTGGTTTTGTTTCAGTTGTCTGCAAAGCAAGCAGAGGCAACTTGCTGTGAGCCTTGCCTGCCTGTGGGAGGGCTTATTCCTGCCCTCCCGTGGGGTTGTGGGGCTCGCTGGAGCCTCCACACCCTCCTCTACTGCAAGGGATTGCTTAGGAAATCCCATCTGTACGTTGCATATCATGGCCAGGAAGGGTTCAATTTGGCCGAGAGTGCCTCATACAACGGCAGTGCTACAATACATAGCCACACGGCCGGCCAGTTCAGTAAAGCACAAAGCTTAATGCAAGGCCAGTAGGATTTTTCATCTGCTGTCTGGTTAGAGCAAGCACAGTACTGCATTCAAGTTGCTCTGAGGAGATGGAGAAAAGAGAGTTTGAGCAAAGTTTACCCGTATCTGGACATGGCTAATTTCATCCTGCCAAAGTCAGTGCATCAAGGGCACTCAAAAGCATCTATAGAAAAAAGGAAGCTTTTTTTCCCCCACCATTCCTTTTTAGGTACGCTGCATACAATTACACTCCCAGGTATTTTTCCAAAACTCTTCCCCTGGAGACTCCTTGGCAGCCCCTGCCCTGTGGAGCACAGGCCTCATGATCATCCACATGCCATCAGAAATTTGCTACCTGTATTACTCAGTAACTACAAGGAGAAGCAAGCCAACGTCTCCAATGATGAGTATTTCCATAGACATTTGTCTCAAGGTTTGTTACCTCCTTGCTTGGTCCTCTGCAAGGATCCTTTTTCCAGCAGGGGAGAAGCAGTGGAGCGTGCTGCCGCACAGTCACACAGCCCAGGTCCCCGCGGGGCATGGGGTTTGTCCCCGGGGGAGAAGGGAGCCCAGGGACACCCCCCAGTGCCTGGTGCCCCTGCCCTTTCCACTGCTGCCGCAACAGGGAGCAATCACAGCAAAAGCTGAAGCATCCTTCTGGTCTCTGATCTCATCCCCACCCCTATAAACATTTCTTTATCATGTCTGTGAAAATGCCCTCTTTGCTCACTTAGGGACCATTTACTGCTCTACCATGTAGCACCTTAAATGAGGCCTTAGATGAGCCTGAGGTTCCTCCCCAGCGTGCAGATGCAATGGAGAAGGAGGGCAAGAGACAGAGTTTGGAAGGGAACAAGATGACATGTCCTCCTAAATCCTCCAGGGCACATGGGAACACTGAGTCTCTGGAGATCTCCCTTGGCATGACAATAACCTCAGCAATACCCCAGCTTCTACCAGTGGGCAGACATTTGCAGGCAGCAGAAGACACACAAGTGGTGTCCCAGGAGGCTGTGAGTGCCCACATCCCCTTCCCATCTCTCTCCTGGTCATGGGAAAGGAACCCAAACTCCTTTCCAGCCTCTCCCTTCACAGTGATTCTCCCCGCACATTATTTTTTGCCTTCACTACCCAGACTGGGGCACCAGCCATGGCCACCACATGTTGAATGAGCTGTCTCCCGTTCTTCATGACTTTTCTGATGAGGCAGATGCAAATGGATAGGGTGAGGGGTCTCCCACAAGGAACTGCCTCCATATCTTCTCCCTCGCTTGATGATTCATGTCTAAGGACAGTGCTCTGTGGCTAAATGAGGCTTACCCTGCCTGCTTCAAAACCCAGGGAAAAAACAATCAGATGAACTTGAAGCATTTTGGAAGAATGAGTTCAACCAGGGCTCAGTAAATGTCTTTGAAAAAAAGTTAAAATCTGCTGACATTCAAATACTGTTCCTCCCACACAGCTCCTAGGACATCTCCCAGTCTCCAAGTTAATCATGGACTCTTAAACCTCTTGCACATACCACAGTCACTCAGCGATAATGCATGAGAGAATGGTTCCCACTCCAAAAAAAAAATCATACCTGGTGGCCCATAAATCAAGTGTGTCATTTCGTCTGGCCAAGGGCTGTGAGCAAGCACTGCACAGTGAGCTGACAAATTCATTTTGGATGTCAGAAGCAGCAGAGTTCCCAGTCGCTCTCATACTGCAGTGCCCGACTTCAGATTTACAGATCCAGCAGATTTGTCCTGTTTTATTGTCTGATAATTCACTCCGCCGCAGATGAGACAGAAGAGCAGATGTCAATACCCTGACCTGCAGTGGAGGGAAGAAATTCAGCCCCTCTCTGTTCAACTCGGGAGAGCAGGAAAGGAGGGATGGGCTGTTCCTAAAGCCAGCTTGGCGTTCATGAGGAAAAGCAAGACTGCATGCAGCTCCTTTGGTCTCAGTGGAAAATAAAAAGCAACATTATTTGGGACTGAAATGGCAGGTATTTGTAACAGGGAAACCATAACACCTATTGCTTATGATGGGCTTGATGTCCGGATCTAAGTCCTGCTGTGTTTCACACGTGCACCTTAGATGCTTCCAATAAAAGCCTGACATTTCTCCTAAGAGCAGCTATGAGGGGCAGGTGCTGTCACTTCACATCCGATAAGGAGAGAGGCAGCATGCCAGCTCCACCCCCTGCTTTCACACCAAGCAGGGATGGACCCGCTGCTGTCGGGAGTTTGGCTGCAGCAAGCCCTGCCTGGGCACGTCGCTGTGCTGGGCTTTCCTCCCTCCCCCTGGGCCAGTGCATGAGCATCAGCAGAACAGTTTGCCTGCATGAAGGATGTCAGGGAGAAATGGTCCAGAGGGAGCCTCATGCCTGGGATACAGTGCAAACTGCAAGCAATAGAAATTAAAAAAAAATCACAAGCTGAAGCCAGCTCCCATCCCTGCCTCAGACCACCAGGTACAAGGGGCTGCATCCTCCCTCAGCAGTTGGCTGTGCTGCAGTGGAAGTTGCTGGATTTCTCTCAGTGATTTACAGCATGAATTTAAGAAGTCATAGAATCATAGAATGGTTTGGCTTGGAAGGGACCTTAAAGATCATCTAGTTCCAGCCCACCCTTGCCATGGGCAGAGACACCTTCCACTAGATCCAGTTGCTCAAAGCCCCGTCCAACCTGTCCCTGAACACTTCCAGGGAGGGGGCATCCACAGCTTCTCTGGGCAACCTTAGTGCATGGGAATAGGTGGAGTAGGTAAGTTAAATGCTAGGGACTTTCCCCACAGTGTTAGTTATTCCCCCTCCTGGGTTTAAGATCAAGCTGCGTGCTGGGCAAAGCGGAGGCAGACAGAGCTTTGCCTGTTGTCCTTATTGCCCAAGAACCCACAGCTTCCAAACCTGGAGGCTTGCTTGCTCAGGGCGATCTCCTGCTGGGGATCCAGCCAGAGCCTGGCTGAACAAGCATTTCCAACACATCTGCTTCAGGAGCTGGTCACAAGATTGCCCAGCCATCCTCTTCTGGCTCTGCTGGCCCCAGAAACAAACCCAAGCACCTGAAATCTCAGAGAAACCCACTGGCCTCTCTCAAAGAGCAAGCTATAAAAGGGACCACTTGTTTTGCATCAGGAAAGTTGTTGTCTGACTTTATTTCTCATGCGGCAGGGGTTAAACAGTTTGCAGTTCTGCAGCTCATAAGCATGGGAACGCACTTATGGATAGGACATCCCTTTGCACTGGGCAAAGATTACATCACATTTCTACAAATGGGAGAAAGCCAGCAAAGATGCAGCTGGGAACAGAAACCCTTTCAGTCTGCTTCCTCTGCTGCCACCTATGCCGCACCTATCCAGCCTGAAACCTGTCCTCGATAAGTGACAGCTCAGCTGATGATCTTTTTTGGGAATGATATCATCTCTTTCCCTCTCATAGCACGCAGACCAAGCAAACCATTTCCATCCTTGGATCTCCTCCTTATCTTGCCAAGCACTGATGGGGTTGTGCTAACCATGCACTGGTCCAGGTGCAGGCAGTGAGGGCTCAGGGGAAAGCACTGTCTCTGTCCTCAGGTTTATTAAATCTGTGGTACTCAGTAATGTCACTGAGGATATACCTCCCAGCCACCATGCTGGAGCAGGGATGAGCCATTAAGGGGGAGATAATTCCACAGCGCTGCCAGAAGTCCCAGCTGCACTCTGCAGTAACATAAAGCCATGTGTGGAAGATGATCTGCTTATTAACAATATAGCTACAGCAGGTATGGCTGGGAATCAGTACAGCACAGATCAGATTTTTTTAAAGCACTTTAAAACACTTCATAGCCACTATATCATAGATATCTTGTGACCAAAAAGAAAAAAAAAACACCCAAATGAGGCGGGGATCTTTCACTCAATCTCTTCTCTGAGAGATTTAAAGAAAATAAAGAAAATCACTCCATGGAGAGCAGGAGGCCTCCAGGCCATCACCTTCTTGTGTATGTGCCCATGCATGCATGTATGTATGTACCTATAGGTTGAAGTTTTGATGCCTTGACCAAAAGCTGCCAAGCAGTCATCCCACCATCCCTTGCACAGCAGAGGATGCTGCAGGACATGTCCCTACTTTGCAGCTGTAGCACACCCCCAAATGTGGGTCTCCATCTACTCCCATAGGTACTTCTGCTTTGGGGATCGCAGTGAGAAGATTGCTGGGGAGCAGACTTCTTGCCTTGGTCAGGCCCACAGGTCAGCAGGACAAACCTTGCTCCCTTGAGGCCAAGCACAAAGCTCATCTCTAAGTGCATTTTCTCCCAATGCCTGTCCTCCACATTATTGTCTCCAAAATCACAGAGGAAACCACAGTGTGAACTAGAACTGGAAACCCTAAGGGCCTGGGGCTTGCAGCAGCCCCTCTCCACCTCGGGTCACCTTACTGCCTCCCTCCAAAGTTACACGCTCAAAATGAGAAAGGAAAAGCCCTAAAGACAGCAAAACATCATCTTTTGCAGGCTTGAAGACCAGCACCTCTCCCTGACCACCATTTTCTGGGGCAGCCCATGCCTTGCAAGTGCTGACGTGGCTCCTCAGTGGGTAACTGGGCCCAGGTGCTGCCTGGCGTGACTCAGCCCTAAAGCATCTCTGTATTTGAGACAAGCCCAGCCAGGGAATAGCACATCATTGCCAGTGTGCCGAAACAGGCGGGACCACCTGCAAGACCCCTTGTGCCACAGTAGCTCTGGGTCAGCCCGAGCGCAATTTTCAGATCAAGCTGCTGGGAATGACCTGAAGAGGAATTATTTCACATGCTGTGTGGGCAGCATTCATAGCATATGCTTGTGGCACAGGTGGATATTATTTATTTTTTTTAATATATAAGCAGTCCTTTGAGTTTGAAGCACTGTGACTTACAGAAGCAGCGATGCAGTGGAACTGCCATGAGCTCTTGAAAGCACTGGCTGCATTCCCAGCACGTGTCACCCCTTTCTTCAGTACATTGTGAGAGAGAGTAACTAAACATCCAGCTTCTGATGCTTTCCAGCAGCTACACAGTGGTGAAAATCAAAGCTCAAGGAAACCTCTTTAAATGGGACAAAACATGCTGTGGCTTTGGGAAGGAGTGGGATGCACTGGTTTCATAACTGGCCAGAGGATGGTGGCTCAAAAGGCTTGTGGAAAGTAAGTTTGTACCTTTGACTTGCTCCTGAATGGCACTGTGGACTTGGGGAGATACAACAGCTTTCACTAACCTGCAGAGTATCACAGGAGCTAGCTCCCCACACAGGAGCAAGCTCCCCACATAGGAGAACTTTGGGCCTCGACCTTGCTCCTGGAAAAGCTGGGAAGTCAGCAGAAGCATCTATCTACTCATTAGTTGCTTGGCTTCGGGATCCAAACCTTACCTTACTGGGAGAGAGTGGAGTTTGCAACCTGAAGACCCCCCTAGTCCCCTTCATGGAGCCAAGGAGGGAAAAAGGGAGAAGGTGGCCAGCCAAATCCAAGGCCAAGACAAGGACAGTATTATTTTAGCCCCTGCTGCTTTTCTTTGACCTCAGCAGGGAAACAAGCACATGCTGCGCAAACCCATTAATGGTTTCCTTCTCTTTATGATGGAAAATTACACACACTTATCTGCCTCCTAGGGAGATGTTTGCATTTCATTCTCTGCTATTTGCAAAATACTTTGAAAACCACGCATAGAAAATGGTCGGTAAGAGCTGATTGCTCCATGTATGTCAAAGGAAGCAACAATCAGGATGTCTTTGGGAGACCTATTTTTGTCTAACCTTAATCAGTACTCAAACCTGGATGGCACTAAACAGCTCCGAAGTGAGTTGCTGTTGGAGGACTGCACAGGGAGATGTTCATTTTGCTTTGCATATCTCCGCAGGCAAGATGGCCCCATCAGCATCAACTAATTTGGATGAATCTGTTATTGGAGAGCAGAGTCACCCCTCACTGGAGGGGCACCGCAGCTGCCAGCCAAGCACCAGGGGTGCTTGTTTCTTTATCATCTCAGTGCAAGTAATGTGCTCTTGCCTGGTTTTGCACAACATTGGCATTTACAATGCCCCAATTATTACTTCATCCCCCTCCCTTGGCATATCCCCCTCCATGCTGCAAACGTTCCTTCTCCTGTGATTCAACAGCTGAGAGAAAGGAATTGCTTTTGGGGGGGAAGGGTGGAAAAGAGTTACTCTAGGGAAACCTCTGAGGTTCCTTTTTCCTCCTCCTCACCACTTCCCTGCAGAGAAACAGAGCAGAGCCTTTTCCAGCCCCTTTTAATCTCACCTTAGAGAGCAAACCCTGACCTAGGAACACACATGTGCAAGCTGCTTCATTCATCCCACACGTCCACAGCACACCTTGGCCAAATCTGGTCAGCAAGTGCAAAGAGACCATCCATGAGCTGCACTAACTGGTCTCGGTTCAGCCAGGGACCCCCAGCTCCAGCTGTGACCCACATCTGGCAGCCCCTGCCCAGGCCAGCACAAGAGCACAGCTCTGCAGCAACAGCCCTTGCTGGGGTTTTGGTGGCAGACAGTGCCCTCCAGTGGGACATTTGCCACCACATTGTCCACACACTTTCCCAGAGAGGAGAGAAAAAAAAAAAAAAGTAATTAATTTAAAACCCTCTAAACTAGAGAGATAGGGAAGTTACAAGCCTGGAACTGGTGGGGACAGGACAAGCTAGGGAGACAACTGTGCGTTACTGCCAGTAAGGAGGATTTATTTGGTGGTGGTGCTTTTTGCAGCCAGTATCTCAGCAACCAGCATTCACACAAGCACCAGAAATGCTGTCCCCATCATTCAGTGACAGGGGATCCAGGTGCCATAACCTAGCAAGGACTCTCCCAAAGCTTTAAGACAAGCTCTGAAGGTGTTTCTCAGCCAGGCTGGAAGAAGCCCCCCCCCCCCCCCCCCCAAGTCCTCAGGTCATGCCAGGGCTTCCCATAGGGCTCTGCCTTAGGGGCAGGGGAAAGCAGGCAGCACTGAGCACAGATGCATGATGATTTTTAATTTCTTAAATTAAGCACCAAAACACCTTATTTCTTTTTTTCCTTAAAAAAAACCCATTTAATTTCCATGTGCTGACAGTTTTGCACAGCTCTCCAGCATGGTAAGTCAGGAGAAGATGTACAGCAGGTAGAACAAGTGCTTTGTTTCCCAAGCTGAGCAAGTATTAAAAAATTTAAATGACAATATGAGGAAAACTGTGGTGGGATATTTGTGTTCCATAAAACACACCAGAAGGGTTTTGCACAGCCAGTGGCTTGTGTTGGCCAGGGAAGGCAGGAGCGATGGCACAGGACACCGGGGCCACAGGGGGCTTGGGGGAGCCCTGGGACTGCCCTCAGAGTGGGGGGGACTGCTCCAGAAAGACCCGGTATGCCTGGCCAGGGTGGGCCCGAGCACCCCACAGCCACTCAGGGGGCCTGGCCCGCAGCTTCAGCTGGAAGGGGTCAAGTCGCAGGCACTCCCCCAGGTCATGCAGCTCCATCACTGGCTCCTCCACGGCCCTCACCGGTGGCTCCTCAGGGCTCAGGTTCCTCCTGGGGTGCTGTCCCCACCTGGATGCCCTACACAGGGCACCAGCAGCCACCAGCATCGCCAGGACACCCATGATGGCTGCCCCCACCAGGATGTCAGCATGGCGGAGAAAGAAGCTGATCCCTGAAAGAGAAGGGCCATGGCCTCTTCCTGCTTGCCCCGGTGGCCCCCATTGTGCTCACAAAGTCCCCCACATCATGACCACAGTGCTCAGGGGTGAGACCTGGAGCTGTGGGTGCCCCTCCAGGAGGGTCAGCATCTCCCCTGCTGCCCTCCAAAAACCCTCACAGCCACCTACAGGGCAGAGTATCTCTCCCAAACCTCCATCCCAAAGAAATATTTAGACCAAGAGCCAGCCTGCAGGAGAAACACAGGGCTGGTACTACCCCAGGAAGCAACCAAAGCCATTGCCAAACCCACATGCAGCTAGATTGAAGCTAGAAGACCTGCTACCATTCCCATCCAGACCTGAAGGGACCCCTTCTCCTTGACCCAAGGGATAAGTATGCATTTATAAAATTTTTATATATTAATATAACAATATCCAGCTGATCTGGATAGGCTTGGACTGCATAACTGGTTAATGAATTTGGAGCTGGGAGGATGGATGAGAAATGCAATTTGGCTGCAAGCTCACATTCAGGTTTAAGCCACTTCCAGTGCTGCAGGGATGAGAAATAGTTTTGCTAAAGTAGCAACAGTGTTTTGAGTACATATTGCAGAATGTTGCTGTTTTTCAGGCTGAGAGGCCCCATTACTCTGCAAGATTGGATTAGCCAGCCCTGATTATAGTCAAGCATCACATGCCATCAGCTTCACCTTGTGTCAAATATGTCATGGGAACACTGGGGTAAACACCAGGAACTTCAATGTCTTTCTCACCAAGGAGGTCTGCACAGTGCGACAGGAGACCACAGGGCACTCTGAGGAGTGACCATGTTTGCTGATCATATCAGTGACAGCAGAGGTAACTCATAAATCACCCTTGGCCACACTTTGCTTACAGCAGCCAGCTCTAAGCAGCCAAGGCCAGAAGATGCAGGTGGGCTGGGGGAATAAAGGCTCACATGTGCCAGGTTGTAACCCTGATGCAGAGAAAATAGCAGACTGGGGAAAGAGAGACTAAGCCTCATGGAGAGGTTATACTTGGAAATGCCAACAGAGCCAGTGAGCAGAGCATGGCAGCAAACACCATGGGCTGTTTTTACACCCGTTAAATACTCCAGGCTAAGCTCCAGGTTCAGGTGGTGGCTGTCGCATCAACTCACTGCTCCCAGGGAGCATGAGCCTTACCAAGAGTTTCCATCCACAGCCTCCCTCAAGCAGGGAGGGGGAAGAGTGAGGTGGGAAGGGACCTCTGGAGATCATCTGGTGAAACCCACCAGTTGCCCAGGACCATGTCTAGACAGTTTTTTTTAATATCTCCAAGGATGGAGACTCCACAACCTCCCTTGGCAACCTATGGTAGTGCTCGGTCACCTTCACAACAAAAAACACCATCTCTTGATGTTCAGAGGGAACCTCCTGTGTTTCACTTTGTGCTCACTGCCTCTGGTCCTGTCAATGAGTACTACTGAGAAGAGCCTGGCTCTCTTCTTTCTACCCTCCCTTCAGGTATTTATATACATTGATAAGATCCCCCTGAGACTTCCAGGCATTTATAGCCACTGATAAGATCCCCCTGAGACTTCTCTAGGCTACAACAGTCCCAGTTCTCTCAGTCTCTCCTCATAGGAGAGATGCTTCAGTCCCTTCCTTACCCTTGTGGCCCTTCACTGGACTCTCCAGTATGCCCATGTCTCTCCTCTATTGAGGAGCCCAGAAGTAGCAGCACTCCCTAAAACTTTCAGGCACCACTCTGGAGAGCCTTTGGGAGAACAGATGTCACGCTGAACTACACCCAGCAAGGAACAACACTTTAACCTGACACAGTTAACTGATGCAGGTCACCCCTTGGATGCCTATCTAGGCTAACCCCTGAAAGCTGATGCCTTCAGAGTCTGGGAAAGGCCATTTCTCCTTCGAGTATAGACTCTTGTCCTAACTTAAATACCTATGCTGCCTAAACCTCACTCTTCCTCCCTCCCCTCAGTTTCCAAAAAGATCACATTTGCATCCAGTCCACTCATATCTGAATACAACTCTCAAAGAAGAGCTCCTAAAGCCAAAGGAGGAAGCCTAAGGAGACAACTAGCTGGGAATTGCCTTGCAAAGGTATTATATACCCTTCCCACACCAGGCCAAGACATCCAAAGCCACCACACCAGTAGCAGTGCCATTTTTAAGCGTCACATGATATGCACATTAGCAGAGGCACAGCTGGTAGGACCCCAGTCAAGGAGAAGGAGAGCCCCTTACCCCGACGTGCTCACACCAGGTTACACATGGCAAGAGTGATGCTGCACCCATGACTTGCACATGCAGACAAGAAAAACTCCCAGCTGCAGGAGAAAGTAGAGCCACTGCTTTGTCCTCTACCTGATCGGGGAGCACGGATGCAGAGGGTGCCAGACTTAGTGGGAGAATGGTCTTCATAGTCCTTTTTGCAGCGGCAGAGGTACGTGCCCACACCATTGAAGCACTCCGCCTCTTCCCCACAGAGGCCAACCCCAGCGCTGCACTCATTCACATCTGTAACAGGGGAATAGATGCTGTAAGCCGAGTCAGGCTTGGCATAAAAGGGTCTATCCTGGAGAAAAGTAAAACACCCACCTTCAACAAACAGAGAAACAAGCTGCAGCTTCTCCACTCCTACTGAGGCACCAAGCAGCTCCTCCAGCTGCGAGTGCAGGAGCAGAGACACATTTCTCTCCTCCGGCTTCAGGTACAGCCAGAAGGTGAGCAGCAGGTTGGCACCATTCGTCCTGCGGACAGGGGAGAGCCCAGGGTGAGGCGCGAGGACAGCATCACCACCAGGCCTGGCTCTGAAAGCCCATTCAGACCTCCCACACACTCATATTAGATGGTGGAGCTGTAGGCTCTTGCAAAGATTATTTATGACAAGAGGCAGGTTTGCACTTGGACCAAGAGAAAGAGGAAAGCCCAGCAATGGCTCCTCACTTGGTGCAAAGCTGAAGTGACTAGGTATTCACGGAACGCAAATTGTAGCGGCAATTCACAGCCCCAGGTTGGCCTCAACCAAGTGTGGAAGGGACCTTGCTGATAGCTCCCAGCTTTCTCCAGCAGACACCATGGCAGGTGTGAGGATCCTCATTTTCTCCAGAGTTTAAATGAATCTTAGAGCCATAAAGACCCTAGCCAGTGCTAAACATCCATTTTCACCATTTTTCCTCTACAAAAATGATTATATTTTTTCCCTCCTCTACTTTCAGGACAAGTTACAGATCTCAGGAGAATAACAAGGCTGTGTGTCTGCCTGGGGAAGGAGAATAAGAATCCAAGCCACTGCTATCCAAGACGTATTTCAGGTTATAGCAGAGTCACCTGCCGAATCCGTGGCACAGCAGTAACCCTACCTTTTGATTTCTTTTAACTTTATTTCATTGACTTTGTTGGCAGGAAATTTTAGGTTCTCCTGGATCTGCAAAGAAACAGAGTGACCAGTACTGATTTGATGTTTGATGGGCAGCTGTATGTCAGCAAACAGTTTCTTTTCTCAGTCTACCTCCCCACCTTGCTCTTCCCCTTCACAAACCACCCAGGACACATTAGATGTCCCATAGCCCAGTGCTCCAGGCCTTTTCTCTAGAAGACTACTAACTGCTCCCAACTTCTTAGGCTTCAGCTCAACTCCCACAAACATACAAGCTAATTTGGAAAGAGAAAGAGCAATAGTAGCCCCAGGTAAGTGTTTGGGTGCTAAACCATTGCAGAGCAGCAGTGGATGGTGGCTTTCTAAGCTAGGCAGCAGGCTGAACCCTGTGCCTGCTCCAGCTTACATCCCAGAAAGGAAGTTCAGGTGCAGCCCTGAAAGCAGATGCTCACACGCCTGCCCGCTTTAGGCCCTGGCTTACAAGCTGCCCCATTTCCAGAGGAGTTACAGCCCTCGGTTGGTTGTATCCCTGTCTCCGTAGTGCTTTTCCACTGCCTTGCAATGGCACAGCACTCAAGGGCTGCAGCAGCTAAACACCAGCCACTGTGGCCAGGCACCCTGCCAGGGCATCAGCATTGGCCTCAGATGACAAAGAGCACAAGCAGCTCAGATGCTGGTTCATCATGTGGCATTAACAGAAAATCCCTGGAATGAAAGGCACAACATGGTCTCTTCTAGTTGACAGTTTGGGGAATCACATTTGGTTTTCTCCCCCTCCCCATGCCCAGACTTACATGGTTCTTCATAGATGCAAGAAGACCGTTTTTGAGCTCACGTCCACCATGAGGAATCCAGTCCTTGGGTTTGATTTCAATAGTTACTTCAAACAGCACATCTACCAGAAAACATAAGATCCTAGCATGTTTAAGACCACATAACACAAACAGGCTCCTTCAATAAGTCCTTAAACATCAACAATAGTAGAACAGCTACACGAGGATGTGCTTGTAAGTCAGTGCCATGTGGGTATTTCCAGAGGTTGTGCATCAGGTGGAACAAGTTGTTGAGTAACAGGTGAAAACAAACCTTAGCTGATGCTTGGTGCTGAATACAGGAATTGATCATTCAGCAAGAAGTGTACAAAGCATTAATGTGTATCTGATAGGACTCACATTTTTCCCAAGGTATCATCATAATTTGTGATGGAGTCTACAACCCCACTTCTCTCACCCATCTCCATTTGGGTTGAGCTTAGATAAATTGCTCTGTTCTGGCTGAATCCAGAGTGGCACAGATGTGCCAGAGTCTGCTACTTAAAGCCTATTTATTCAGCAATATTTCTCCTGTTCAAAGCTCAGGATCCTTCTGTACTGACTCCTTTTCACAAGCTGTTTCTGCAGCTTGCTCTGCCATATAAGCCCAGTATCATGCTGCTTAGTTGCTGGTACTCCCATAAGCACGTTTTACTCCCCTCCCCAGGCTGAGGAGCAGGACTCCTGCAGGCTTCTGATCCAGGTAGTCGTGAGACACCCATTGGAGTACATTTGAGGAACTGAGGCTCATTCACCTTAGAAAAATCTTTAAACAGCCAGCAAGTAATGCCTGAACTCAAACAAGCCAACATTTACATCAGATTTAGCGTGCGAACTGAGGTTTCTCCAGGGTAAGTACAAAGTGGCCAAAGCACAACTGTGGCTCTGCAGTGATATCTTAAGAATTAAAGTCTTTGAAGTAGTTACTAATCCAGAGCGCCCTCCACTGCTTTCTAAACTTAATGAGCAGATTATGTCCATCCACAACTCCAATCAGTACACTGAACTTAGGGCAGTGTTTTAAGACATGCTTAACTCTTTGCATTGCTCACCTCCAGGATGGTGTTGGGATTGCAGTGCTGTGTCATTCTCCATAGATGCCAGGGCAGAAACCAGATCTGTCAGAGCAAGGGAAAGAATCAGGCTGCTAACCTCAGCATACCAGTAAGGGGGGAAAAACTATATTAGGTATGTGCCACTTTGCAAGAAGAGTGCTATGTGCCAGCTCCTTTCTATATTCCATGTACCAAAGCTCTAAATACAATCTACTCTTCTCTACAGTGGGAAATTATCTTTAGAAAGAAATCACCCCAATAAACATCATTTCCATTTCTGGAAGCAGAAGCAGCATTATTTCTATGAAGCCACCAGAGCTCCTGCAACCAAGAAAGCTGCCTTTGGATCCCCAATAAAGAAAAGGTTTGGCCGTGTCTATTAGATGCCAGCAACTACAAAAGAACTTGCCTACATCTACAGTGAAGGGGCAAGAACAGTTTGGAAGGGAAGAAAGACCAACTGAAAACATCTCTTCCACCTTCAGACAGAAACTAATACGTATCAGTGGCTAAATATTTCTGTAAAAGTCTATCATCATCTCCTAAACTTTCTTAGCAGACAAGATCCCCCCCTCCCCCCAACTTCTGGAGCTTAAACTCAGTTAAGATAGCTAGGAGCATCATGCCAGGCTACAGCCATGGGAATCAATGCTAGCCGGAGTTGTTTAACACTGTTCACAGTCTGCTTGGTTATAAAGGCTGTCCTCCATGGATAATTCAGAGTACTTGGATTAGAAACCAGTCTATCCCTATTTAAAGGAGCATCAGCCCACAGATGCCCATGTTACAACAGATAATCATATGTCTTCTGAAGTACCACCTTTCTTGGATACAGAAAGAGTCAAGAGGGCTACCACATGGACCAGATGGCAGTGATAGCCATGTCTACAAATAAAGCTTCTTAAGAGAGTTTGCACCACTGGAAATGGATATTGCACAGTGTTGGACATCAGTTCATCCACAAATAACCCAAAAACACCACCTTACCAAAGAGTTCCTCATTTCTTTCTCCTGGAGACACCACAGACACCACATCTCCAGCAGTCACATGAGGAGAGGGGTAGAGAGAAGGTTTTGTACTCATGTTTAGCTGCGGCTCTTTCAGCACTGGTGTCTGCATGCGATGTGCAGCAGTGACTGCTTCTTCTGACAGGCAGTCACTGGCCTGATCCAGGCTATATGATTTGGCAGAGACACCTATGTTACTACTGGGCACCTCTGATGAAGGGGCACCCACTGAGCGACATGGAGCTACAGTGGCTAGAGCAGACATCAGCTCTATACCCCGCCTTGTAGTCTCCAACACAGACAGCTCAGCTTTATGCCCAGTGTCTTGCCCAGCTGGAGACAGCTCCACCAACATGTCATCTTTGGTTTCTCTGCCCTCAGTGCCACCATCCTTAAGGCTCCTTTCCCGCTCTGTTTCATCCCGCAGCTGACCACACTCGGTCAGGTCAAGCTTGCTCAGGTTAGCACCAGACTGAACATCTTCCATGAGATCAGGAGGGCGCTGAGCCTCTTCATCTGGGCTCACAAGCTGAGGCTGGATCCTGCCACCAGTGGGTACACCTGATGGGCCCAGAGAGGCTCTCAGCATGGGCAATAAACCTTTTGTTACTGCTGTCCTCCAGCTCTCTTTTTTGGAGACCTCTTGGACAGGCTCTTGGGGAGCCATCGTATCATTTGAAGACCCCACAGTTTCAGAGTCTCTGAATACATAATACTGACCTTTAAAATGTCTGTATTCATGGCTTAGGGAACCACTCCCCGATAGAAACAATACATGGACTGCAGTAGCTTGCGCAGCAAAGATCAGAGTACCTCGGTTGTGACAGGCGTACACCACTTTGGTTTCCACACTTGACAAGACCCCCTGGAAGACTATCTTGTCCTGGTTCTTGCCACATCCATCACTGCCCTGGAACCCCTGGATGTAGATGACAATGTGCTTCTGGGAGCCTGCCAGTATGGTCCAGTTGCACCAAATGTTGGTTTTAATGTCAACATGCAGTGGCAGGTAAAATGTCCCAGACCCATCCTGAAAGAGAGTGTGGCAACTCCTGATGGGGAAGTACTCCACTGCCCAGGGCAGTCCTAGCTCTGACACATAAGAAAGGAAACACATAGTCAACAGTTATTGTACGCACCAGGACACAGATATCACCCTTCTAGGAAAGCTACAAATTGCCACAGAAGAGGCCCCATTTAAAACCCTCTCATCCTGCAAGATTTCTATAGTTTCAGCCCCCAGAGCCACACCCTCAGCTCTGCAATCAGAGCTGAGCCTGGGCCCCAGCTGCTCTGCAGGGGTCTGGCCTTTTGCAGCCCATCCAGCCTCCAGCAGCTTGAACTACACGGTTTTGCTTCCAACAGAGGTTTGGCCAAGAAGACCACTTTGTTGGAAGTCTTACCCTCCCCAGGCAGCTACATTATGCTTGCCAGGCTGGAACTGCAGGTGATAGACACAGCCTCATCCTTGCCCCCACTTCTGCCTCCTAAAGATGGTTTACAGCAAGATACGAAGTATTAGGAGACCTACCAGCATGTTTCTGTTGCTGTCCTCCTGGCATCTGGGTGTTTCTAGATACAGGATCATTAGAGGGCTCCTGAGACTTTTGGCCTCTTGACACTGTTTCTCCCCCCTGCGCCACACGAAGACCAAGGTGTGCAGGAGCAGCACTGAAGGAGGCATTTCTCTGCTCTCCCACACCTGCTCGAAGAGCTTTTGTGGTTTTCTGCATTTTAAATCCCCTGAGGATGGAGGCAGAAGCCAGTTTGTTGCTAGGAGTTGTGGCCTGATGCTGCACAGGCACCACATGCTCCTCTCTCCTCACCTCCCAGGTGCCATGCAGGGGAGCTGGTGCCACCCCAGAGCCACTGCTCGCATGGTCTTCAGCCCAAGGAAGCCCCACACCAACCTTTGGGCCCATGACAGAAGCTGGGGAGGGAACCCCAGCCTGCAAGCCTATGGGGGCTGATGCTTCTTCTTGCTGGCCACCCACATCTCCCAACACCAGCTTTTGCATCCCAGTGCCAAGGCATCTGAGGGACTCATCTGTGCCTGGTTCAGAGGCTACTAATGGATGGCAAGCTGGGGAAGAGGAGACCATCTCCTGCCCTCCTGGGCTAGCCAGTGAGATGCCTGCTCTTTGCCTGAGGCTAACAGGGTTTAAATCCAAAGCTGCTGGTGGAGAAAAAACAATGTTGGTCACAGGCTCCACTTCTAGAGGAAGAGGGTCTTCAGGAATTAAATCAGTAGAGCCAAAGTCCACAGGGACAGGTTCTGTGCAGGAGACCACCAGTGCAGGTATTTTTTCTGTCCCTAGGGTGGACACAGCTGTGGGAGGATGCTCCAATCCTGTTGGCAAAGGGGATACAGCCAGCCCTGGCTGCGCAGCTCTGTCACTTTGGTGGTGGCAGCTTTTTACACCCAAGGAAGATGCACAAGCTTTCTTGGCAGCTGGACATTCGTGTGCTTGGGCATTTTGGGGAAGGCTTCCAGGGTCTGTAGGGGCTGAATGCAGGACGTGACTGCTCTGGCCATGCAAACGAGGATGCTCTTGGTGGATGTCCCATGGTGCTGTGGGATGCAACGCTGTTTTCCCCTCGAAAACTCCACTAAAACATTTGGGGGAGGAAATATCCATGGGCTTTGTATGTGGGAGGCCAGTTTTTCCCAACTCAGGTTGAGTCATGGACAAATCCCCAAAACTGCTTTGGTATCTGTGGCTTCTCTCGGGTAGCAGCTGTGGGTGATCCCCATATCCCATCTCATATGGGCTACTGAGGCTGGGCATCAGGCCCTTTGCAAGGCCATCAGCATTGCTGCTCACTGAGTTATCAGCCAGGACACCCAGCTGGGGATGGCTTTCATCTTTCTCTAGACCAACTGTGCTGAGCCCTCGGTACATGGTAGCATCTGTGCTCTCTTTGTTTTTTCGTCTCACAGGCTTTGTCCCCTGGCAGAGTGCAGCCAAGTCCAGGCAACTTGTGTGTGTTGGTTTAATAGTAAACTGTAGGTCTCCCAGGTCTTTCAGCCTCAGGGTAGGGTGCAGGACAGTCTGCCTGTTCTCCAGACCCACACCTGCCGGCTGCAAAAAAGGCTCCACTACTTGCAAGGTACCAAGCAAAGGAGTTTCCAAAAACACACTTGAAAGCTTGTGTGTATAACCAAAACCCACAGTGATGCCCTCAGTCATGGAGAGGCTCTGACTCCAGGTATCCTGCGCTGCAGTGGGGATTATGCCTCCAGGTGCTCCTCTGCCTTGAGCTTCCTTGCAGCATCTCAGACCTCCTTGCAGCTCAGATCCCACACAAAGAGCTTTTGCTTCCAGCAGTGGTGTCCTTGCACCTTCATATGGGACAAGCTGAACAGGATTTCCCACAGCCATAGTTTCCAGCATGCTCCCTTTTCCCTCCAGTGACCCACCACTCAACACCATGGTCTTCCCGAGGCTCATGGCAATAGGTGTGGTCACAAAGCCCAGCGCATCTCTAAGGTCTTCAGCCCATCCAGACTGAAAAATACTATCTTGCTTCGGTAATTTTGGAGCAGGACTTTCAGAAATAACATCATCTTTGGAGGAAGATTCTCCTTCCTGGTCTTGGAAGATGTAGTACTTCCCTTTAAATTGTGTGTTTCTGCAGTCTGGCAAGTACCTCTTCAGCAACACGACATGGACAGCCTGAGCAAAGGTGGCAAAAACATGTATCTCCTTTTTCCAGCAAGCATAAACCACACTGTTATCCACCAGTGAAGAAACTCCTTCAAATAGGATTTTGTCCTCGTTTTTGTTGCAACCTTCTTTAGTGGTGAAGCCCTGAATATAAATTATTACATGCTTTCTAGAGCCTGCCCAGATTGTCCAGTTGCACCAAAGGTTTATTGGGGAATCACCATGGTACGCTGGAGGAGAAAACTCCCCATACTGGTCCTTCAGAACTCTGTGGCAGCTTCTTAGAGGCATATATGCCAATATCCAAGGAAAATCTGACCCTGGAAGACAAGAAGAAACCTCAAGTTTTCCTTCATCTCCACTTCCCAGAAAGAGTTACTAGTCCGTACTTTCAGAAACTATTTTCAAGCTCCCTTATCTCCCCATTTTGCTACATCCCACTCCTGTTTGCCAAGCGATGTGCAAATCCATTAGCAGGAGAACATGCAAGTAACCCTGTGTCAGGTCCTGGGGTCAAGGGGAGGAGGCCACCTGGGCACGCACCCATGCACCAGCCCAGGGTGAACCTACAACTGCCACCCCTTCCAGCCAAAGTGACTGTTTCCACCCACACCTGCAATCTACCCCAAACCTCCTCCCCATCAGTGCTCACCCCACCCCAGAGGGCTGGGGGCAGCTGGAGAAGTCCTGGCCACCACCACCTCCTACCCCATGGGGAGCTGAGCTGTACCCCCAGTGCTACCACCCCAGAGCAGGACACACTCGTGCTTTGAGTCCCCCTGCCCAACGTGGCCATGCAGGAGCGCAAGGGTCCCAGCACAGCCATGTAGTGGGTGCTACTTGTCCCACGGAGGCAGGTTCCCAGCCACAGGGTCAGGCTATTTAGGTGTAAAATCTAAAGGTTCAGGGAATTGCCACATCAGGACAAGCTACAATAGCAACAAGCGTGTTTGGGTTTGACACATGGGCAACATTTGTTGTTTATACACCCACAGAGCTGGAAGGTAATGCTCTTCTGAAGGCATTTTCAACCCTTTGCTTTAAAGAGTTCAGCCAAGCAAGAAGTTCTCAGAGCCTCAGTAGGATGAGCAACATTAGCATCTCACCATAGCTAATTTAGCCCTCAAAGAGGGAAGCACCTTCCCTTGGGTGGGAAGAAATACAGTATCTTCCAGAAACACTATCTCAAAGCTAGAAGAGCCATAAGCCAGTAATAGGCTTACCCTACAGGAGCACAATTAAAGTTTGGATTGAACTTTTGCTACTTGTTTTAATTGCTGCCCAACAGTGATTTGCTACAGTGCATTGCTCTTGCCTCTGGGGTCCTGCTCTGCAGTAAGGGTTTGGCAGCACACTTTATCTCCCACACTAGCACTGATTTTTCCCCTTCCCAGCACTTTATATCAGCCATGTCCCCTTCCCTCCCCACACCACCCTAGGGCCAGGTTGTTGGTCCTAGCTTTCCATGGCTGGATGTGCCCAACAAATTCTGGGGAAGTTATATTCAGGCTAGGAAAAGAAAAAAAAAAAAAAAAAAAAAAAAAAAAAAAAGGCTGGTCTGAGAATTAACTCTTACCTAGTTTAGCCTTCTCATATTCCTGGAAGGACCCACATGCCTATAAAGAAAAGAGTATTATTGCAGACCCAAGTACTGCTGCCCACACTTGCAACACTGCTCAGAGAGAGATCCCAGGGAAGGGGGAACCAAATCCACTGTGTCCTGGTAGATTGGGAGTTTGCCTGCACCTCAACCAAGCCCCTAGGCCACCTCATTTTTTCTATGTGACAATAAATATTCACCCCTCCCTACCTCCAAAAGCATTGCCTGATTTATGCTGTTAGACCACAGCCAGTACAAAACCACCCCAAAACACAGCAAGCAAAGCCCAGCTGTGCTTTAACCCACAGAGGCCATGCAGAGGAGAGAAGGATCCATCAGCCAGGATGCTGCACCCAAGAAGGGAGTTTCCTACAGACAACCAAGTCCCAGCTTTCCATCACTCACCCCCGGGGCAGCAGCAGCATCGCAGCCAGCAGCATCGCAGTGGGACCCCAGCATCGCCCCGGGAGCTGGCCTGCCAGCAGCTGCTCCCCACGCCCCGGGCACCAGGAGCAGGGCCAGAAGCACCAGGGAGGGCAAAGGCTTCATGGTGGAGGTTTACCAGAGGCACAGCATTAAAATGAGACCCAAAGAGAAACATAAAACCTGTCCCTCCCTAAAATAATCCCCTAGGTAGAGCAAATGTAGGATCACCACCTTTCCCAGCCCCTCTCCAAAACACATCCCTGCAGCAAAAGGTCAGGTCTGGGAGCTCACTCACTCATATACTGCCCTGCTACCCCTGTGATAGCAATTAGCGAATCAATTAAATGAGGCCAGCTATCACTTGTTAGGGACAGACCTGCTCTTTCAATTTGCCGTGCGGTATTCCTCCTTTCCTGGGTGTTTTGGTGAGAAGGCATTATCCATTTATAATGCATAATGCTATAAACTGGAATTAAAGTAATACTGATACCCCAACTTGACCCAGAAGCAGAGCCCAAGTTGCTTGTTCTCTTAAAAAAAAGAAAAAGATTCAATTACTGGAGGAGGGAAAAAAAAAAAAAAGCCCTAATGTAAAAGTGAGTGTTTTCATCACAACATTTTAACTGGCTTTTGCTGAAGGCTGTGATTTCCCTGGGAGCTGCACTGTCCTGACGAAGAACTGAGTAAAACAGGTGAAACCACCTTGAAACACAAGCAGCTCCTCTCCTCATCTACACTTAGTGAAGTGTGGAAAGCAAATAGCCCAGGTGATGATGTGTAAATTATTAGATGCTTAAAATTCTTTCAGCTGTAATAGTCTAACTTGTCATTAGGGGCCACGAAGATAAGGCAATTAGGCTGTTTGACATGCGGCTTTGACAATATTCCTTTTAAAATGTCAATCATCATTTAGAAAAATAAAATAAAAAACCCCTTTTTTTCTTCTAAGTCATCACAGCTTGACAGGCTGATGGATGTTCAGGGACAAATACACCCATTTTTTTTGTGAGTCGAAACAAGCAGCACGTCAGACCTTCCCCGCTGCTCAGGGTTCACAGCAGCAGTGGTGCAAGCAACTGTGTCCCAGCTACCGATTTTTAAGCTTTTCTGCCCATCCCACGTGCGGTCCCACTGGCCAAAAGGCCAGCAAGAGGCTGTGATTCTTCCAGCAGCACAAACCTTCTCTGCCCATGGGCGTGTGTCTGTAAATACACGTGTCTGAAGCAACCCCAAATTCCCTCTCGCTGTCCTACAGCAGGCATGGACAGACCTGCAAACCCTGTGCCATGCTCGCCATGTAAATGGGGTTTGCCCTCATGAACATCAAAAGGGGTTGTGCTACCACGATGTAAACCCTGGAAGATAAGCATGCTGGCTGGGTGCCCTGTGGTGAAGTAGGGAGGTCCCTAAAGCATCATTTGGTTTGCAAGGAGAACAAGAGCGTTTGCTTCATTTTAGCTCAGCAGATGGTAGAGCAGAGATGGTGAAATAAATCATAAGGCTGAGTTTATTTTTAATTTGCTGATATATAAGTATTTGAGTGAGGAATTTTAACATGTAGGGGTATTTTTTATTTGTTTGGTAGCTTTTTTTTTTTTAGTTTTATCATGAGTGTTTTCATAAAACCAGAAATAGTCCATTAGGATGTTTGGGCCTTTTGACTAAATCCTTGTGCTCAGTTGTTGCTGATTTTCTTATTTATTTTGGGGCCGTCTGGCCCAAAAGTATCTTTTGGAGTGTCTTTTGGTGGGCACATTCATGCTGGCCTGTGCTATGTTGCACAGACAAATTGCACCACGGGGCCAAAACCCCAAATTGCTGGACTCATCCTTGCTACAAGCTCCTGCGCTCCCAGTTTCTCCAGACGGGATTGAATCTCTCCCAGGATGAGCTGATGGACCTGACACAACCCTCAGCAGCCAGGCAGCTCTGAAGCTGCTGAGGCACCTGGGCTGGCCACAGCCACTGGCGGGGACAAAGTCACCTTGGGGACCGCTGGTGTGGGCAAGGCCGTTGGAGGGAGAGTCACCAAAATTAAGCTAATTTCAGCAAGCACTCAGATTTCCCCCCTGGGCAACATGATGTACCGGGTCATCCTACTTACAACTGTTCTGCTGTCATTTATAAGGCAACATAAACCGGCTGAGGGCTTGGGATAGATAAATTTACCATCTACCTCCCTCTAGTGATTGCATTGCTGCATTAAGAGAGAGGGAAAGTCAGGCTGGTCAATAGTTATTTTTATTTGCTTTCTTAGGAAATCAAAGTAACTGAATGTTTATTTTTTCTGTTGCTTATTTATGATTCTCTTACGCATCAAAAGTGAACGGGAAGAGCTAAAGGAAGACAAGAAATTAGGAGTTCGCTCACCACCTTGCTAACTAGAAGTAACTACAGTCCAAAAAAAAAAAAGCTTAATATGGGTAGCAGCTAAATTCTGCTGCAAAAACAACATTTTATCAAAGTTGAGATATTTTTTTTAGGAAAAATGGTAACATCACTGATAAGCTCTTTTTTTTAACAGGTTTCAAAAGTTGCATTACTCTTTAAAGCTCAGCAAGGCGCCCAGCTAAATACTGGGGGATGCATCCTGGGTGCCCATCTTAATGGCTCCATCCCTCTGAGTGAGCCGACAGTGCCATCCTTGCCGGGGCTACTCTATTATTTATATATACATTATGTAGATCGAGATCCCTGTATTTAGTTACCAGAGATAGGTATCAGTTTAATTCCCATTTCTTTGTGTCACTCGTTAGCTGAATTGATTTTAAGTCTGTTGGGGCCAAAGACGCAATTATGCTCTTAGATACAATTAAAGGTAAGGGATTTCTCAGGAGCTGCTGTTTTCCCTAAATACAGAGTTGGCTTTTCTTGGTCACTGGCTGCTTTTCATTGATTTGGCTGCTAATCCTTTGGACTGTGCTCAGGGATATTTTAAATAAGGGATGCCATCACACTCCAGTTTATCATGGTAAGTGTTTTACCCATGTTCATGGTGAACTGTAATACTATTAATAAAACCAATATATATTGTTTAGAGTTCACGTTTTGTGGGATTTCCATAGACTAATAGCATAAATCACACACCTGCAAGATTCATGTAAGAAGATGTGCAGCACGGGAGGGCTAAAGTGATTTTTCTCTGGGCTTTCTGATGCCTTCAAGGCACCTATTCCTTCTTTATCCTGACCTGGGAGTCCATGGACACTGTTATTTAACCTCAGTTGGAGAAAGCTATAGGATCCACGTGCAATGTATACCTTGGCTTAAAGGTTCCTGCTGGCGATTGTGGCGCATCTCACGGTTGCATGGAGCCCAGCCCCATAGCCCTTAAAGCCACGATGTTTGGTGCCCAGATGTTTGCATGTCTATGCCCAGATGTTTGCATGTCTATGCCCAGATGTAGAGTCCAGTTGTGTCTGTGGCCATCTTTCTGTAAAACAGTATAAAAGGTCCTGAAGGTGACAATAAATTTTATAAACTAAGTCCCTAGGTCTCTTCATGTACCTGGTAAGCAGATGGAACTACACCAGCAGGGCAGAGTTTCAGCTTTGACCTGCAGATGGTACCTGGGGGGGGGCACTCAAAGCCCATCCTGTCTTGAAAGACCACAAGCTTCTGAGTTTTGACCTGGTTGCAAGATGAGATGGAAATGAATGCTGCTGCATGCTGAGAAAGCAAGTGCTAGAGGGCATTTCCCAGCAGATGGGCCGCGGTGGGTGGGAGACGTTCCTCCAGCCCCACTGGCCAGCTCAGCCCCGACCTGAAACTGGGTGGGCCCAGGGCTCCTGCAGCCCCCATCCCTGTCTTGCTTTGGGGGCAGCAAAGCCTTCACCCCTGTGGCCAAAACCCGCTCAGCACCGCATCTCTGCCCCCACCTGATCACTGCTTTGCCATATTTTATGATACGGTTTATTCTAGGCAGGTGCACATGGCAATTACCTGCTTAAACCCAAAATATTGTCCCTGTCTTTCCCATAGCTGAGCTGTGGGAGGCTTGGTTAGATCCGCTACTGCAGCCACAAAACAAGAGCTGCTGGTTCTGATCTGCTTCTGACCTCCCACTTCACCTCAAAGGATGCTCCAGCTCCCCAAAGAAGCACAACCAGTTGCACCAACACCTGCAGTCAGCTCCCACCACAACTGGAAAGGACAAATCCAGCTGAAAAACAGTATAGCTCAAATAAAATAACATAAAATAAAAACCACCAAGAAGCCCAAGTTTAACACCCAAGTTGCAACACCTTGTTTAGCCCATGAGGGCAGCCTCAGGTGTTGGGACTGTTTTTTCCCCTGTGCAATTATCCCACAGGATAGAGGCAGGATTCATCAGGTGCATCCTGCTGCCAGACCAAGAATCTCCCTGACACCCTGCTATGCCACTTCGGCCTATTAGCAAGGCAGGAAAAAAAAAAAAAATCCCTGCTTTTACTTTTTTTTCCTCCAGGGTGACTTCTCTTGCTATGTCAACATAAGGGCTCATGGCAGCCACCAACGCTGCCTGGCAGGTCTGTGTCCAGGTAGAAAAGCTGCTTGCAACCAAAAAAGAAGATGAAACCCATCAAGGTGGGTTTAGCAGTGCCTGCGACAGGGTTCACCTGGCCGTGAGAGGGACAGAGCAGCCGTCACCTGGCCGCGTGGCTTCCAGCTCAGGAAACCCAGCCAAGGAGCCCTTTGTGGGCTGCGGCTGGAAATCAAGTTAGGGCTCTACAGAGTTATTTTAAATTTTTTTAAAAAAATTGGTTTTTACTATTTTTCAACTAAACTAATATTTGTAACTCTTTTTTTAGCTGGCCCAACCTTTGTGGGAGACGTAATGTCAGCAAGATGCTGGGACCCACAAGCAAGGCAATGCTGCTGCCAGCTTTCAAACATCCCCCCCAAAGCCTGCTTGGTTGTTAGCCTCCTCGGCTGAAAATAGCCCCTGCTTCCAATTGCAATAATTTGTGATGAAGACACAAGGCTGAATAAAGGGCCATCGATTAGTCTCCTGTGTCAATGCTGGTTATTTCTTCAGCTGATTAACTAGCCCTGATTAATTAGCAAAGAGTGTATTTTAGCCCTGTTTCCCATGGACAAGGAACTCGTTCTCTGAAGGGGTCTGGCTCCCGCATGTCCCATGGCAAGAGCAAAGCCCTGGGGAGGGCCACAGGGACCAGCTGAGGGCTGGCCCCGAGGTGGAAATGCCCCATGAGCAAACCAAGTGATTTCCCCAAAAACTGTGGGCTCGTGGGGACCTGCCCAACTGGCAAGGCTGGAACAACCCCTTCATGATTGAGGTGAGGAGGGCTGGTCCCAAACCACCACCTTTCCTACAGGGGAAATTATGCCTTTATTCCCCCATGGTCTGGAAAATATGCTAAAAAAAGAAGAAAAAAGAAGAAAAGAGGGGAAAAAGGAAAGAGGGAGGAGAAAAAGGGAAAGGAAGGAAAAAGGAAATAAGGAAAAAGAAAAAAGGGGAAAAGGGAAAAAGAGGAAAAGCAGTACACTTCTCAGTCTGTGTCTGGTAGGAATATACTGTTTTTTCTAGCTACAAATTCACCCTGGGGCGGCAGGCACACGTGTGAGGTGGCACCTCTGAAAAACACACCACAGTTACCAAATACCCTTCTCCACACAGGGTATGGCGCTCAGTTAATGAGTAATCTTGGAAATTTGCTGCCCTCCTTCCTGACCAGACACACGTGCCCTTGCCCTTCCCGCCTCTCGAAGGAGGTGTTTTCCCACCCCTGATGGGATTGGGGCTTTCCCAGAGGAGTGGCTCTGGCAGAGGTTCAGGAAATGTCCTCCTCCCTCTATTTAGAAAAGGTGGGACTTCCCTGAGCCATTCCCTGGTCGGCAATTTCTGCACCCATGGCTGAGTCCAGGTGATGACCAGCCTGGCTGATCATAGAGTGTTTGCTGCGTGCTGGTCTTGCTTGGGCTGGTGGATGAGAGGCAGCTCTCATCTCAGAGGTGGATGAGAGCTGCCATCACCCTGCCCTGATGGGAACAAAAAAAAAGAGGTTTCCAGCTCTTTCAGCTTAAAGCACAGCAACATCATGGCAATGAACATGCAGTAAACATGCATTTTAGAAGAGATGATGAAAATAAATACCCACAGAAATGTTTTTCAACAAAATATTTTTTAAATTGAGAAGCTTATGCATCCCACCCATTCAACATGCAAGCTGCTGCTTCATTGTGCTCAGGCTTTTTTCACTCAGTTAATTCAACATCACTCTGATGAACTATTTTCAAAAAACAAAGAAAGTATTTCCCTGATAATAGCTCCCAAGACCGGTTTTCCATCAGGAAAGCAGGTTTATAAGTGAGCTTACGTGCCCACAGCAATACATGGGGAATTGGACTCCGCAGCGAACCCCCAAAGCTGGAGAAAATAGGCCCCTCACCCCACTTCAGTGGACAGAGGCAATCTCCCTTCCTCTTTTATGGTTCCTTATTCTGGTTATAAGCCCGACATGACTCCATCTGTGAGCCTTTCCTGCGCTGGCAGTGCCGGGGTTGAGTGTTTTGCTCTGGAGTTTCCCCATCACCTGTTTTAAAGGGCATCACAAGAAATTCATACCTAAAATTGGTGAAGCCCTTTGTTCCTCCCCCAAGCCTTAGTCCAGGCTTTCAGTGGAGCTGCTGAGCTGGCAGGTGTCAAAAATCATAGCATCCCTGCCGGGAGCTGCCAAGGAGACTGGCGAACACAAAGGGCCCGGAGGAAGGGAGCACATCGCTGAATTGCTATGGGACCCCCCTCTATGGCCACAGATGACCCGTGGGGCTGCAGCAGGGCTTGTCCTCCTCAGGAGGAAACCAAAACAACCAAAAAAAAACCCCAGCCCAAACTGGGGAGGACCACCAAGGGAACGGGAGATGTTGTCAAGCCAGGCAGTGGAGGAGAGGGCGATGGGGAGGGTGAGTGGGGAGGACCATGTGGCTGAGCCAGCAAAGAAGACAAAGCTCCCCAGGGGCCTGAAGGCTTCCCAGGAAGGGTCTGGGAACAGATGCCTGGATGCGGGTGGTGCTCCTCACTTCAAAAGTTGTTTGGAGCAGCCCTTTTCCCATCTGAGCTGGATTGCTTGGCTGAGTGTCCCCAGTGAGAGAGGCTTGCCGGAGCACTGGGTGACTCAAGTGCCTGTGACGCTCAGGGGGAGCCATGACAGCAGCCCTGAGGCAGCCCGTGCGGCTCCTCCATGGCCAGGGGAGAATGAATAGCCCAGGCAGCCAGGATGCAGGGGGCTTCAGCACCCCAGCACGATCCCAGCCCAGGCAGACCCCAGGTCAGCAGCCACATTGCCCAGCTGATGCTTGACACGACTGCCTCACAGTCCAGAGGGTGTGAAACAACTAATGCTCTTCCAAGGTGGGAGGCAAGTTAGTCTCTCCATGCATATCTTGTTTCTTAGCCCTGGAATCCACTGAGACTGTTTTCAGACACTGGGTCCCATCAACCCATGATCTAGGACGGTACAGCTCTCCTTTAACCTTCTTGTTCCAGCCCAAATCCCAGCCCGTGCTCAGGGGATGCCCGTGGAGGTTTCCTCTCCTGTGGCTGCGATGGAGGGTATCAAAGAAAGTCAATCTCAGCATCTCCCCAGTGACTAATTTCTGCTTGGCGGTGGTGGAGGGGAGCCCCAGGGCTGGGACAATACAGATGCCAAAAACAACATTTGGCAGGGCCAGAGGCTCTTCTCTGCGCCCCTGTGCCCTCCCTGATTTGATTTATGCCCCCCAAATCTCTTCTGGAAGGGGCAGACACTGCCCTTCTTCCCTAGGGAACAATGGCGGGCAAGAGGGCTAGTGGCCATCCCTTCAACTCCAGGAGGTTCCCAAGCCAGGGCTCGCTTGGGAGAACCAGCTCTGGAGGACCTGGGAGGGCTTGCATCCAGCTGGGCATGGGCAGGCTCATCCCATTCCCAGAGTGGTTTCTCCACATCCCGAACAGCAGGAGGAAGGAAAGGTGGAAACCCCCCCCCCATGGCAACGATGCCCCGGCTTCTGACCCACGCGCCTGGCCAGCCCGTTCATTCTGGTAGGAGGAAACCCAGGCTGCAGGCAGCTTTGTGTCCTTCTGCAAACCACTGCAAAACTGATTTATATTAAAAATAAAGAGCACACAATACCGAAGTGGTTGGGGTTTGTCTATTAATCTCTCAGCAGTCAGCTGCAAACCTAACAAATCCCCTGAAATAGCAGCGGGAAGCCATGTCCTAGCTCATTCCTCCCTGCCCCCTTTTACAGCTAAAAATAATCAATAACAACTGTCCAAAACAGGGAGACCAAAGCAATTTGTCAGGCTGTGGGATCATGACTCATATTTTCACTTGTATGGTGGCTGGGCACAAAAAAGCCACGGGGCTGTATTTCCCAGCAGCCGCAGTGGAAAATCACCTCCAAACTTCCGGGGACCCAGATGGAGGGGCTGCTGCTGTTAGGACGAGCTCCTGCATCCCCTCCTTTTGCCGTGATCCTGCAGTGATGCTGTGCTGGGAAAAAATGAACATAAAACTGATGCAGCCCGGTTGAGAGTGGCGTTATCCCCCCTGCTTTATGCAAGCGAGCAATAATTGAACCACCCGGGAGCAATCAGCCCCGGGGAGGCAGCCGTGGTTGTTGTTCTGCTGGGTGGTTGTTATTCTGCTGGTAATTGCTGTTTTCAGCCACTGTAGGCAGCAGAAGGGACTTGTCCGGGGTTTCCTGGGGTGGCAAAAGTGCTGGAGGAGATTTCTATCCTAGTACCCATCCAGAAGGGGCCACCCTCCTCCCTGGGCAGCCGCCCTGTTTGGTGAGCCCACCCTCTCTGGTGCATGGCTGTTTTGCCTCAAGAAGCAGCAGCAGCACCCAAAGAAGACGCTGGCAACAGCCAAACTGGGGCCTGTTTCCTCTGCAGCAACCACATTTCAAGAGCCCGTAACAAAAACTGGTGTTTCACACTCAGCTCGCTACCATGCTGGCTCCCACCGCGCCTGAGGAGTTTGTTGGGGGGGGGAAGATGCAGCCTCCTGCCTCTGCATTGGCACCACTGACATGGGAAAAGCCCAACGCCTTGGAGAGTCCCCAGCCTGGCAAAAAAATGAGCTATGTCGCTCCTTTCCTCCCCAAAACAGCCTGGCCTGGCCTCAGAGAGGTGGTGGCTTGATGCCGGCACAGTGGCACATAGCAAACCAATGCATTAGCTCCCAGCCCAAACTTTCAAGATGACTGTAAGGTACAGTCATCCACAGATCCATATGCTGAGAAACATGCTTTTTCAGCGACTGGATCCCCTCTCCCCCACCGCATTTCCTTCCCCACTGCTCTCTCACAACAGCACGCGTGGGTGTGAGGTGGCTGTGACCCTTTACTGTTCCTCTCCAGGTTGGTTCGTATTGCAAAGCTGAGGGGAAAAAATCCTGACCTCTCCATTAAAAAAAAAAACCTGACACCTGGGAAAAAAGAAAAAATAGAGGCCACTAAGGCTGTCACCAGATTGATGACATTTACTCCCTGCTTGTGTGGGAATGGGGTGCCAAGGGGTTGCACGGGTCCTGTCTGACCCTGGCACAGGCTCAGTGCGGACTGATGCTCTTTGCATTGCGTTACCCCTGTTTCAAGCCAGCATGGCCGGGGTGATGTGCTGGTCTGCAAAAAGACGAGGCATGGGGCTGGTGAGCCTGCCTGGTGTCATAGCAAAACACCCCACAAAGATGAGGCCCTGGAGGAGATACCTTCCTGAAGCCCTGGATGGATCTGCACAGCCCTGGTTAGACAAGCTCCCCATCTATCCTGAGTTAATATGCACCCCACCTTCTCAGCAAGCTCTATTACACCTGTGCTTGCTTCTGATGCTCACGGGGTGTAGGTAGGGATGGCTTCACATTGCTGAAACCTTGACCAGATGCGTGCACCAAGCTGGTGGTGTTGACCAAGGCCTGGCGGTGGGCTCTGCAGGGGATGCTCATCGCCCCCCCACAGATGTGCACGGCCAAAGGGCTTTGAAGGCAGAGGCAGCAACCTGATGCACAGCACTTGCCTACACCAGATGCTTTCATATATGCTTTATCCGGGCTGATAAGCCCCTCTCTTCCTATCTCCTCTAGGCCCACCGCAGTCAGCAGCTACTCTGGAGTCTGGCAGCCTTGCAGCTTTCTGCATGGGGAAAGGTTTCATTTCCAGCGTGCTGCCGCTGCCAGGGGGTTTGCTGGGCACATAGCGAAGCTAGGACTGGAAGGTGCTGGAGGAAGACAGCAGGGATTGCTGGGGTATGAAAAGCCCCAGTGATGCTAGCAAAGAAACCAGTGCTTTGAGGATGATATTGCCGTCAGGAATCAGTTTAAGAAACAGTACAAAGTTCGAACTGAGAACACGTCACCGCTTTTTTCCTTTCGTGCCTCTAGCTGTGCATGATTCTGGAGAACGATATTATTCCTGGTACAGAGCTACTGCCTCCTGCTCTTGCTGAAGATTTTAACCTGGAGGAGAAGCAAAGAGAAACATTGAAAATCCAGCAAACAAATCATAAACATGAGGACAAGGCCCAGCTCTGAAAGGCTGCAGGAAATGCTGCTCCATACGCCCACGCGACAGAGCCACCAAGGGACTGCAGCAACAAAGCCAATAAAGAGATGGATCCTTCTTACTGCTCTGCACAGGGAGCAAATAGCTCCCAAATATCCTGTCTGGCAGCATCTCTTTGGCAACTGTCCAGGTACGAGCCATCATGCCTCCAGCTTTAGCCAAAAGTCGGATATTTTGGTGGAAACCCCTTGGGGAACGGGCTGGTCAGAAGCAGCCCATTGCATGTACCGAGGGTGTTCAGTGAAGCCGGTGGCAAAACCCTGCCCGATTTCACAGCAGACACAAGCTCACCATAAAAGGTCTAAATCCTGGGTGATTTGTGCGTGTGCTTGCAGGGGTGACGATGGTCTTCACTGCAGCAGCCACCACCCTCAGCATCAGCTCTGTGAGAGAAAAATCAGAAACACATCCAACTCCTCCAGCAGGACATTCAAATGACCACACCACTAACGTGAACATCCTCAAAGAATAGACTGGAAGAGCTATCGAAGGGGGATTTCCCCTCCCCTCAGCCTGGACTCTCTTTTACTTCTGCTACTGACTTCACACGAAGGAAACCAGATGTTAAAAATGGCAGCCACGCCAAAGAGCTGGCCTGTGCCCAGTGTGTGACGCTTCCTCGCTCTCCTGGGCGGCTGAGCAGCCAAGGAGCTTGGGAGCAAAACCCCAGCTGAGCAGCAGCTTGCATCAGCTAGGCAACTGCCAGCAGCCACAGCAACTCCCGAAATTAAGAGAAAAATCCCACCTGTATTAAACCAGGATGATGGTTGATTAAAAAAAAAATAAATAAACCAAGCAAACATCACAGCCCTTCATGGCTTTGAAAATTAAAATTAAATTTTAAAAAGATAATAAAAGACATGTTTGGAAAGGGTATTTGTAAAATGGTAGCTTGACCCCCACTTCTCTAGGTTTCTTCAAAGCAATCAGGCTGCCAGTGCCTGTACCGCCACGGAGGAGGCTGCTCCCATCAGCCATCCACGCTGGGCTGGGGAAGCTCTTGTGCAAGAGATAACTCTGCAGGGGTCACTCCATCCGATAATGCATATATACAGATTTTTAACTAATAGGTCTGTTCGCAGTGGACCAGGCAGGACCATACATCCCCAGGTGAGACTCACTAGTGTCTACCAGCCACCAGCACCGATGAAAAATGCCCCCCATCTGGGGCATTTGTGCTCAGCTGGGTGCTGTGGGGGCCTGTACAACTTCAAGGCTTTCGAGGTCTCCAGCCCCAGTTTGGTTGAAAACATCTCGCCTGCCATCACCCTCACCCCAGCAGCGTGCTTGAGAGAGTTGACTGCAAGGGAGAGCCGACTGCATTCTTTAAATGCAGAAGTATTTCGACAGCCCAGCTTATGGCAAATGATCCTAACGAAAAGCAGCTGCCTCGTGCCTGTAAATAGGATTCTCTATGCAGCATTTTGCCCTAATAGAGTAAAATCAGAAGATAGGAATTTTGAGAGAGAGAGAGAGAGAGAGAAACCTACTGACAGGCCAGAACCGTTGGTTGGAGGGGGAAGGTTTAGACACGATCATTTATTGAAATAATTTATTCAAATGTGTTCACTAAGACTTGAAGCCCACCCGAGGCTTTGCTGCCCACACCTGCCTGGCTTCGAGGGGGGTCTGAGCATGCAGCTCCTGCCCCCGCCAGCACCCTTCAGCCCTCCAGCTCCTCTGGGCTGGGACTGCCAGGCAAACCCTCAGCTGCCATCACATCTGGGGACAATGTCCTTCCGTCAGGGCATCACTGGTTCAGAAGATAACCTGCATCTGAACACCCCGGCCTCTGCAAAAAAATGCAGCAATGCAGCTGTCAATGACCTCAAACAGCCTTAAAGATCTTCCCCTGCCTCAAGCCATGCTGTAAATCCCTCTGGCAAGAGGGATACACCTTATATCACACAAACCTCTTCACTCCCGGCCCTCCCTCACTCCCCTGGGCTGGCTTCTCTGCCAGGTCCCTCCTTGTTGGCCTCCCTGAGCTCTTGCTGGTGGCTCAGCCCCAGCTGGGCTTGCATCATACAGCCATGGAGAAATCCAGCTTAACCTTCCTCACTGAGACGGCACTCATCCCAATGAAAACTTGTCCATGATGCAAAGTGAGCGTAAGCCAGGGCTGTGGCGTCTGCCCAAGCCCAACCATCTCCATGCAGGACAACAGTGGGTGCTCCAGGGGCCAGTGGGTATGGACACAAGTGGACAGAGCAGCAGAAGCCTGTGTGAGAGACAAGGATCATTGCTGGGGGAAAACCTCTGATTTCCAGGTGGCCTTTCCTTCCCAGGTGATTCCACAGCCAGAAAAAATGGTTGAGAAATGGTATTTACTCCTTTCTCTAAAGGGACAGTCTCCTGTGGAAGGAAGGAGCAAGAACCAAAGCATAAACCTCAAGCATTAGGTTAAGAGTAGACACATGAGCAATGAGCATGGCCACCACTGAGCGACACCAGCTTCCTCTCTTTCTCTGCTCGCTTCTGACTCAAGAAGCTGGCGAGTTGTCCACAGAGCTTCAAAAGCCTGGGCTTTAAGACTTTTTGGGGAGTCTCTTCAAAACTAAGACAGCAAAGAGTTAGTAAATGAGCACTGCCTACGTGCAATGGCTTGTTGTGAAAATGAGGAAAATAATTATCTTCTGTGCAGTTATTACAGAGTTGGTGTTCCTGCATGTTGTACTGCTGGTAATTGCTAGGAATTTCATTTAAGAAGAAAACAAGGATTTTCGGGCCAGCTCCCCACAACACTACTGGGTGTGAAATAGGAACCAGCACCAGGTCAGGCCAATGGTCCATCCAGCCTGCCGGCTTCACCTCCAACAGCAGTCATGAGCAACCGACCAGGGAAGAGTAAGAACAAGAGAACCACGTCAGGTATTTGCCCCAAAGTGCTCTCCTGCCTTCAACTGGTTTCAGCGCAGGGGTGTTCCAAGCCGGATATGATTTCTGCCCAGTGACACCTGCCACACAAACACACCATGCTCCTGAAGCAGACTGCCTTTTTCAAGTACTTGCCCAGTTTACTTTTGAGCCCATGTAAATTTTGAGCACCCAAAAATCCTCAGACAGGGAGCTCCACAGATCTACAGCCTGCTGTGTAAAAAAAAACACTGGCTTTTGTTGTGCTTCTGGCTTCGAGTGGCTCCCTTTGAAGACTCCTGCTTCTTGCTTTTCCAGGCCACTTGTGATTTTGTAGACCTGTCATGCACCTCTTCAGTCATTTTGTTCCAAATTGTGAATTGTACCTCACAACTGTTCCTAAGACCAAAGCTGCTCAGTGTGGATCCTTGTTGTCTCCTGCACGTTTTGCAGTTCTCCTCTGTCCTTATTAGATGAGGAAACCTGAAGCATCTGCACTAATGAAGATATGGATAGACCGTGGATTTAGAGTGCCATAAAGATGTACTTTATCACTTTCCTTGCCATTATTGGTGCGTGATAGGCTTTGACCACTACCCACCACTGCCTACAGCAACCCTGAGATGGTGCTCCAGAGCAGCACCAGATTATGCTACCTTCTTCCCCTCCCCGTATCATCTTTCACCTAGCTTCCTTCACGCCTACCTCCCATTTTATTTGGCCTCCTACAGCCTTTCTGAACTTCCCCCAGGCTGGCCATATCCTCATCGCCACCACCCTCAAAAACTTCATCTCACGAGCAAGCTGTCCCATCCCACTGCTCACCTCCAGTTCAGCAGGAATACGTTGATGTCATTTTGGTTGCTCTAAGAAACTGCCCTGCATTCACCTGCCTAGGATTCAAGGTGTGAGGAAGAAGGATGGTCCAAGTAACAGAGGTCTGATTTCTGTTACAGAGCAGTTGACTTTTCTCAGAAATATGTGTGTCTCACATCTTTCCCAAGAACCTGAGTGGCTAGGGACAAAAGCTCTTCACTGAATTTTTAGATATATTTATATAGCACATCTCAGATGCTCTCTTCCTCCGCAGTAGTCCCATGAGTCAGCGCAGAAGCATCCTGGAGCTGAATTTCAGAGGTTATCCTTTTTCCCCCCCCAAACGTCAGCCCAGGAGGATATGATGCAGCTGGTAAAAGCACTGAGCTCTTCCAACTCTTTATCCTGTTTCTTAAATACGAGACTATTTCTCCTCGAAGGGTGTGTTTATAAAGATTTTCAAATCTTAACATGAACAAAAATTCCCCAGAGTAGAGGCTGGCATCATGCCATGCTATGTATCATTATAAAAGATAAATTCCAGACACTGGGATATTCAGAACAGACCAGAAATAAAAGGAAGAAACATGGGGGAATTTAAAGAGAAGTAGTCACAAGGAATGTTTAATATAATGTTAAACCAGCACTCGTGTATTTAAGCAAATGCTGAGTGATTAAATGAAATGCCGGTTGTAGCATTTTTCTTTTGCACAGTCCAGGCCCTTTCGTTGCACAGATGTCCCTTCTGGGGATAGAAACATCAGCCCAAAAGCACCGTGTTTATCTGCTCACCCTCACAAAACCACAGCCACATGGGTATTCTGGTGGTTGTTTAGCCCCTGGAGACATGCAAGGTGTAAACATATATTGTATTTAGAAATAAGCTACCCACAGTGGTTTCAAAACCACTGTGCTTCACTTGAAATTATGGAAGAGGTACAGACCCAGGGAAAAAAAAAGCCACTCAAATATTTCTGTGCATCATTTTTCCAACACGTTTTTCCTGGGATGCAGGAGTGGGCCAAGGTTCCTGCCTGCAGCTCCCTGTTTGCCACTGACCATGAAATCCTTCCAGCTCCAGTGACCCTGGCTGCCCCTGAGCAAGCTGCGGGCCCTCCATTTACAAAAACACTCCCACACCAAGCTTTTTCATCTATGTTTATATGCCCTCCTTCCCCCTCCCCTCTGCAGAGGAGCATGGGAAGTCATTTCAGCAAGCCTCAACTGGCAAGAGGAGTGCGGTGGGTGAAGCCCGTCATTTGCCGCTTCAGCTGATCTGCACAAGACCGGGCGCAGCGCCGTTCTTGCCCAGCTAGATTGCTGGTTGAAGTGCGCAACTGCTTTATCACAGGGGTGATGTAGGTCTGAAATCATGCTGGCCTCTTAACGCTCTTTTCCCTAGCGTGGTGAAACTGGGAGAGGTGGCGTCTTTACCATTTGGGCTTCTCCTATTTACTGCTGTGCTTTAGGACACAACCCTGCACACGCACCAGTTAGGAAGGTAAGGGATAACTCTACTAGGTGGCGCAGGAGCCTCCTCTCCAGGCAGACACTTTGGGGATGGATGTCAATAGAACGGCATATAAAGATGTACCTTCTTTAGCCTACTTCCCATTTAGTGGAGGCGGCTTAAGGATTTCCTGAACAAAAAGCTGCACCGTGCACAACAGCCACAGACACAGCTGTGGTCTGTGTGTGTCCCTATCCCCGTCTGAGCTCTGCAATCTCCTACAGAGATCAAAGTCCATTGATGTCCTCTCCGGGTTTGGGTGAGGGATGATGCGGTGTCACTGAACTTAACCACAGCTTTCTCTGTGGAGAGGTTTCACTGCAGCAACTTCCCTTCCTTCTCCAGGCAGGAGGCGCAGGGACTCCGAGAGTTACCCAACACAAGATGAACAGCAAATTCATTTCATCAAGTGCCCTTATTCTTTGGAGGCACAAAAGGCAAAGGACTGAATCATAGAGGTGGGGAATTAAGAACTCTTCTAATTATTAAACACTATTAAAAATTTCAGTGCAAAACTCAACCGTGTAATTAGGTCAGTGTTAATTACCCTGAGTAAATGATTCAGATCTCTCTGGCATTTACACCAGCTACATACAAAAAACATCCTAAAACAGGGGAAATCCAAATCAGACCACCTCAGAACAAGCAAAACTAAACCAGGGGAAAGGATATTACACCCAACCGAGAGCAGAACCAGCAGATCCACGTTCTCTCCTGCCCTAAACCACACTCAGAGTAGGGGTAAAGCACGTGCACACATGACAGGACCCTCACATGTGCCGGAACCGCCTGGGAAGTGGGATAAAGGAACAGGCACCATCCGAGAATCACTACGCCGGGTCCATGCCAGTTCCTCCTCCCAAGACAGGCACATATTTCACTTCTTCAGCAGGGAAACTTCCTAGGAGGCAGCTGCAACTACATCACACAGCATAGCTCAGGCAACACATGAGAGAGCTGGGAAATATAACAAATTTTGGCATATGCAAATGCAATTTTGGTGTAGCAAATAGTAGGAAATCAGTTCCAAAGTTAGATCAAATGCGAATATTTTGAAAACGTTTGAAGTGCTTCAATTAGAGGTCCAAAGACAACTCCTCCATAATGCTACTAGTGTGGCATTCACTTCCCAGCAGCAATGAACCCACTTTTCTTGCACTTAATATTCTTACCCTTGTACCTAGAATGGCTTATCTTGCTTTCCCCTGTGAGGAAGAAAGGACAGGAATTAAAAAATCAGGAAGCTAGAGAATAAATGGATAACCAGCATCGAATAAGAACTGCTGACACATATCACGTGAAGATATACTTCATGGAGGGGAAAAAAGCTCTGTTCAATGTGTCACGTAACCAATAACTGACTACCTATAAAACTTTCAGGTTTTCCTGTTACACTTTGTTACTGAAAGATCCCAAGGGCATCAGGTGTAAGTTATATCGCCGATGGCTGTACCACCACCACCCACTGGGGATGGTCCATTCCAAAAAGATACAGATAGTAAAATAAAGGTACCCTTCCTGCTAAATCTGTGTGCCATACGGATTCTCCTGTGGTGCATGGTTTCCTCCGTGCCGAGGGTGCCTCAGTAGCACTGCAGGCTTCTACCGAGTAGGCACAGAAGGTGCGGAACAGGACTGTACACCATATGTACATACATACTACTTCTCGCGCTGTTGCCGCAGGTCTCGCGTAACAAGGCGTTTTGCTCAAAAGCAAGTTTCTACTGCTCAAGTAAATTCTTCAAGCTTCTAGGCACAGATTACTGGCTTTGATAAAGAAGGGGGGGTTAATGTGTCCACTCTCCAAATTGCGAGGGAGGGAGGAGACAGCTGACTAATGATTTTCTCATTCTTGGAGTTCCAGATACCAAATTTTCCTACAGCACATAATTATGTCACAGAGCTTTTTGCCAGAGCATGCAGTGAAGTTAAAAAAAAAAAAAAAAGATAAATTCCTGGAAGATATTTTTGTTGCTCATCACTAACCACTGTGGTCTAGAAGCAACTTCTAACCATGATTAAAGGCTCCCCTGAGCTACCAGAAGCATTTTGTGCTTCCTCTGAGGGGCGTGAAAGACCAATCTAGCCTTGGTTTGGCCCAATGCAGCTCTTCCTAGAGTATAAGTTAGAACAGTCCAGGTTGTATTTCACACAGAGAACAGATGACAGCTCTACTAACAAGAATAAATTCTCAAAGTAGCTCCTACAAGGAAGCTCTCTGAAATCCAAAGGGCACAAGCAAAGCTAGGTTGTGCAGCTTGCCTCTCCTGAAACTCATCCAATTTCTAGGTATCTTAAAGCATGGCTTAGCTTACAATTTTTTTTATAATGATATTCATCAATATCTTCATCTAAATGTCATTAGTATTTTTGCTGAGCACCTGGGATTGTATCAAAACCAAGAAAAACAGAACAATTCACTGCCCTCTCTGGCATTTATTTTTGCATAAGCGAAGTGGTCAACAGCTAACAAGATGATATTTTCTCTCTTGGGTCTTTTAGGCAGCTGCCAAACCTGCGTCTAAAGTAGAAGTCTTTCCTCACGTACCAGAAAGATTGAAGGGAAAGGAAACCAGACAAATTCCTTTGGCTTTAAATCTTCAAAAAATATTCCCTCACACGTCATACTGTGCTTAGCAAGGGACCCATCTGAACAATGGACCCATCTGAACAAGGGGTCGTTTGTTCCTTCAGCTTAGGCTACTACACTGGCTGTCGCTTACCTGGAAGCTTTTGCAGTGTCTGCAGTGGGGATTTTTGTCATGTCCCCCTGCACCCTCCCCTCCTTTTATTTTTTTCTAAATCATTTGTACATGTTTAAATATGGGACAATAAGAAATGCAAACTGTGATGCCGATTTTGGGAAAGAAGAAAAACACATGGGGTCTCTAGGTACACAGACATGCTTCTATTTTCTTCAGTAATGTTGTTGAAAAGTATTTCAAATCTCAGTAAAATTTTGGTCTAAATTTGGGTATTTTTAATCTTGCCTCTACTCACAAGATGAGCTTTCGGGTCTGATTTCTGTGAAGAGTTGACAGATGCTACCCTCCCTACTCGGCTGAGTAGTTACACAGACCGAACATAAATCCCACGACTGTTTCCAGGTCTATCACAACAGCTAACAATCTAATGCTACAGGATACCAGGAAAATAAGAGCACAAAATATAACAAAAACATTAAGAAACTGAGTGATCCTACAGGTAAGAAAACAGGAAAGAGGTGACTTGAGGGATGACATTGTTTTCTGAAGTTACAACTCAACTTTATTGTACAAATAAAGGCTCGTCTTAAAAGGAAGTCACGGGTTTTACGAAGGGCTTTCAAATACTCATCACCCATGCATTCTTGCTGGTCTGCTGGCATAACACATGTGTGGTGTCCCCCAAAAAAGACAAAATTCAGACCACAATGAGATAAATTACTTTTCTGGAGGAGGAGGAGGAGTATCAGTGGGAGCAGTGGGGAAACAACAGATGACACATTTCAGCCACACAAGGAAACACAGATGTGTGAATCATGTACAACCCCCTCACATAGCCGAAACACCAAAAAGCAGAGTTCAGTCATAATTTAGCCAGAGGGATGGAGGAAGAGGGTGAACAGGACACAGAAAGCCAGAACAAATACTAAGCTGCAGCTCTTGGCTTTAAAAGCTAACCAAGGATATTTAGGGATTATTTCTAACCCTCGTAGAAACTCTCTCCAAATCTGCCCAGATCAGTTTTGCTTAATGAAATGACAATGGCAGTGACAGGAGAAAAGCTAACTTC